>JAWNNL010000392.1:0-444722 GCA_035045005.1 Liodrosophila aerea | reverse complement strand
TGTTAAAATAAACCAATATTAAATCATAGCCCCGGTTGCCACAACAGTGTATTTGCACCAAAGCTGGTGTTTTTCATTTAATTGAGTTGATATTGTACCAAAGAATTAATTATATGTTTTTTTTCGAATTGCTTTATATTCTTATTCATCATGTTATTCGTTTTCAAGCGCAGCATAAGCGAATCCAATTTAAAAAAAGGGCCATTGCGCCAGCTCAAGAAAAAGCACCAATTTTAGCGCAAAAACGCCAAGGGTGGCAACCACGACAAAGAGAATTCAGTACAAGCATTAAAAATGTGTCTCAAATAGTGCTTCAATTGTTGCAAAATCTCATTAACTCTAGCTGCTTTAGTTTTGTGTATTTACAAACGCGACAACAAACAATTTCACAGGTGTCGTTCGCGTTACGTTTCGGTGCATCTTCAATTCATTTCCAGCCAACGAAGTTGTTCCACTTGTTTCAGAATTGTGCAAGGACGTTCAGTGGGACGCTGTTATTGTTGTTGTCGTGCTCGTCCTCGTCCTCGTCCTCGAAGGCGCAACAATTAGAACGCGCAACAAGGCGGGTAGGTGTGTGTGTATGTGTGTGTGAGAAAATCAATAATAGTCAACCCGAAAAAAAAACTGCAGCGTCTATTGTACGTACATATGCGTGAGTTTGTGTGCGTGCAGGTGTTTGTGTGTGCGCGTGTGTAGGTGTTGGTGTGTTTAGTACTGAACTTTCTTTTTCTACTCTGCAGCACAAAAACAAAATAGATAGAATACCAAAAAAAAAAAAGAAAAGAAAAACGAGAAAATACCAAAACGTAGAATGGAAAGCACGCACAATGCAGCCAACGCCGTCGCCAGCAATGCTGCCACAGCCACAGATGACAATGACAGCGACAATGATGTGGTCACAGATTTTTTAAATTCCAATAACAACGGCGACGTGTCATCATCGGCAGCAGCAGCACCACCACCAGCAACATTGCCTCCAGCTCAATCCATTAGCAATGGCTCTACTGTGGGCACAGTCGCGGCCAAAATCTTAGGTCCCACTCCGCGGGTAACTGTCGAGAGCCAAAACTATTGTATACCTGTTATAAATGCGCCTGTTAACAACATTAACAACAACATGAGTGTCAACAACAACATCAGCAACAACAACAACATGAATATGATACCCATTATCAATGTGACACCACACAGCCCCGCCTCGGCATCCAAATACAACAACATCTTCGAGGATACGCTCAGCCAACTGCAGAATATACGCGAGACAGTGCAACAAATGAAGAACTCCTCCAGTCAACATCATCAGGATGGCTTGGCCAACAATTATGGCCTGCTGAATGCGGCCATACTGAGCACATCATTGCCGGATCTGAGCAATGCTGGTGTCAACGGCACCACTGGCAATGCGGGCATCATGTGGTCAGCGGCTGCACCACAGCAATGCATGCTACTGCATGCGGATCGTCGGAAATCCTGGACAGCTGTGGACGACTCCAATGCCACCGGTGATTGCACCAATAAAAGTGTCAGTCTGTCCAGTCTGGATAGCGAGGAGCAGGAAACCATACGTGTGACTGAGCAGCGTCGACGCTCCGCACGCAATAGCACGGGGGGTGAGTAGAATAGTTTAAGTAGTATAAATGTTATCGGCAGAACGGTGCAACAAGTATGGCAAATCAGTTATAGACTCTGCTCCAAGTGCAATACCTTTCGTTGGCTATAATTGAACTGCTCCGTGTGGGCGGGGTTTATGGCGTCATAAAAGCGAAGATAAACATTGCGGCCGACTGACTTTAAACTTGATTCTGCGACTGACTGAATGCACTGCAGACTGTCATAAAAGTGCGGAGTGGGTGTTGAGCCATAACAATAATATCTATCTATTGGGCGGGCATTGCGATGATTTATGGCTCATGCGGTTGATGAAGTCAGTCATGACTGTGGTGGTACAGAAATGTGGAAATAATGACACTGTTCTACAAAATTTGAGTTGAAGAGCAGTTAGATAATAGGTAATAGATAGATAGGCAACCATGCTCCATAGCCCGCCAAACCTGGCCCATTCTCTGTCCAAAAGGCTCATCCGAGCTTCGCGGACTTGACAGAGCCTCCTGCTCTATAGTAACCAGAGCCCTAACCGGTCACTGGCTCATTGGCTCTCATGCTGCTAGACTTAAGGCCCCTTTCAACGACTTTTGCAGAAGCTGTCGAGACGAAGAAGAGGAGGAAACAGTCCATCACCTCCTCTGCTCTTGTCCTGCCCTATGTAGAACCAGGTTTTCTCACCTGGGAGCCTACAATCTGATAGACCTGACGGACCTTGCTCCAATAAAGCTAAGGAATCTGAGACGGTTCATTAAATACTCAGGCTGGTTCTAAAGCAAAGTAGTTGGGAATTATCAAATCTGCCCATGCGGTACCACAATTTGCCTCTTTTGGCCTAAGTGAGCTGAGGTCTATTCCTCAGCTACCGCCTAACCTAAACCTAGATATAGATAGATATTCCGTATAATTCTATTTGATATAATTGACGACTTCATCTTTTGGGTATATTATACCTTATGGCTTATAGTTGCCCTACTGGTCACCATTTTTCATGTAGAAGAGTGTTATTTATGGCCTGGGTTATTGATAAAGACTGCTATTGAAAATAGAGTGCAATAAAGTCGTAAGGACAGGTCGAAATAATGCTTAAACATTCGACTTTGCTGCACTAATATGCCGCACTTAATTTAGGCACTGCACAAGTTAGTTTCGATTACGATAAGACATTCCACCAGAGAGCCCCGATATCGCTTATCAGTTGGCATTGGCAGCGTCTAATACTCAGCAAGTTTCATTTAAATTTTCTTGGCATTTTGCAGGCATTTCGACACATTCGCTGAACGAGGCAGAGTTGGCGCGGGACTTCGAGAGGATTGCAGCGAAGCGTAGTCTGGCCACAGAGATCATTAGCCGCATACCGTTACAGAAGAGTATCTCGACGTCGTCGATCATTGCCAAGGAGGACATCAAGGCAATTGCTCGCCATTTGACGGACAGCGAGGATGAGAATCAGAGTCTGTTGCGTTCGCATGCCAAGATCGAGGTGTACGATCACGTAGAGAAACGTCCCAAACGCGGCTCACTCTTCTTCCGCAAAAAGAAGCCCAAGGCCAAAACGAAGAGTCTGGTGGGAGGAGTGCAACTGAATGCCAGCGATATGGAATCGCACATGGAGCACAGTAAGCTGCATAACAAAAAGCTAATGGCTGGGCAGGATTACTGCGACAGTCCAGATGCACAGCAGCTGCAGCAGTTCCAGCAACAGCTGGAGGAGCAACAGTCACTTATACGTGCCGCCGAGCTGCAGTTTCTCAACGAGCCACCGATTGAGGCACAGGATCTTGGCGCTGATCCCATGCTGGGCATAGTGCTGCTCGAACCGGACTCGTGGACCCCGAAGGTGCCAAAGGAGCAGCTAAAACTGTTGAAGGAGCAGCAAATCAAACGGCAGGAGCATATCTATGAGTTCATTATGACCGAGAAGCATCACTGTCAGACTCTGATTGTGATGCGAAAGGTGTTTGTGGAGAGTCTGGAACGATACTTTCCGGCGCTCAACATACACAGCATGTTTCCACGTCTGCAGCAGCTGACGGAACTGCACACCTGCTTCCTTCGCCAGCTGCGGCAGAAGCAGAACGAGAATCTCATTGTGGACAGCATTGCCGACATACTGCTGGAGTTCTTCTCCCTGGAGCAAGCGCAGTGCCTGCGTCTGGCCTATGGAGAGTTCTGTGCGAACCATCGCAGTGCTCTGGAACAGTTTAAGCAGTGTCTATCAGAGCCCAGTTTCTCGGAGTGGTATAAACACTGTCTGCAGAATCCGCTGCTCAAAAAGAAGGGCATCCCGGAGTGCATACTGTTTGTCACACAACGTCTGACCAAATATCCGCTGCTAATCGAGCCGCTGCTCAAGAGTGCCCGGGATAATAAACTGGAAACGGATAAGTTGCAGCATGCATTGAACTTGGTCAAATCCCTGCTGGTCGACGTGGATGCCTGTGTGGCGGAGAAGGAGTTGAGGGAGCGCCAACTGGAGATCTATGCTCGGGTGGATGCTAAATCCTTTGCTATATACAAGAATAAGCCTTTTCGGAAGACGGAGCTGGGCGTGGAGTCGCGTCGTCGTTTGAAGTTCGATGGCCTGGCCACATTGATGCAGGGACGTGCCAAAACCCAGCTGGTCCTGGTGGTGGTCCTCACAGATTGTCTGTGTTTTCTTAGCGAGAACTCGGCGCACAATAAGTACGCCTTCTTTACGCCGGAGCACAAGGCGGGCGTGGTGCCGCTACAGAAGTTATTGATCCGCGAGAAAGCGGGCACAGAGTCGCGAGGAATCTACATCATCAGTTCGAATCCCGATTTTCCCGAAATGTATGAACTGAAGGTGCAAACGCCAAAGGATAAACACACCTGGATACAGACCATACGGCAGGCGGTGCTCGATTGCCCGGCAACGGATATAATCGAGGCCGAGGCATTGACTGCTGAGGAGAAGCTTAGGATTGGCGTCAACAAGCGTGAGACCATTGAGAAAATGCGACAGAAGGATATCGAGCAGGCTCTACTCCTCGAGGAAAAACTAATGCTGCAATTCAATCTGCTGAAGCAACAGCAACCCTTCGGCGGTGACATCTCCAGCGTTAATCCCAACCCAACCAATGGCAGCGCTGCCAATTTCCTTGCGGCATTTGGTTCATACAAGGAGCTGGTCAATACGGAATGCGATACGGCGGAACTCTGGCGACGTGTGCTCAACACCGTCCAGGACATTAGCCAGCTGGCGGCAAGCATTTACACCGCATCCACAGGACTTCCAGTCTCGCGAACCGTCAGCAGCGTGGGCGAGAAGCAGAGCGTTCTCTACGCCTCACCCACATTGCCAAAACGTGCGGAAACCTTTGCCGGATTCGATGAGAAGCGTGGCAAACTGATCGCTGGCAAAATGACGCCACGGCTGCAGGAGTTGGAGGAGAAGCGTGAACTGAAAACGACGCCGGCTGCTGCCGAATCCCAGCTGCAACTGCAGCCACAGCTGCATGCCAGCACGTTGCCCGCCAACACTAAGGAACACCACTATGCCGTGCTGCAGGTATCGCATCATCTGCACACACTGCTCTGTATCATCTCCCAGCAGATGACCTGCGTCCAGAGCCTGCAGCTGCAGTTGGCCTTGTATCGCGAGAGTCCCAGGAACAGCAGCAGTGGCGGTGGTGCCGGCGGTTGTGGTGGTAGTGGTGGCACCGGTTACACGCACAAGGATCAGCTAGAGGAGCTCCGTAATCTACAGGATAAGCTGCAGGAGGAGAAGACAGCCTGGCTCAGGCAGAAGCAACAGCAGCTGGATGAGCTGACGGAGATGCGAACGCAGCAATTGCAGCTGCAGCAACAAATCAAAGCCGAGCAGGAGGACATTCGGCAGCAGCGTGAGCAGCTCTATCGCAAAATGGAGCTGCTCTCCGCGCAGGGATTGCTTCTCTCGCCCAGCACACCGCTGCCCACACTGGCGCCACCGGCTGTCCCCATGGCGCCCGTCGCCCTGCCCGAGGATGCACATGAACTGGACACGCCCACTATGCCAACTAGTTCCTCGACCATAGATCGACGCAAAGAGAAGTGGCTCAGTGGCAGCTCTAGCTGCAAGACACCACCCGTAAATCTGCTTAGCGCCAACAATGCGCCCAAGGCGGCGGCCACGCTGGTTAAGCAGAAGTTACCCATGAAGCTATCGTCCTTATCATCGGGGGCACGCGTCGACAAGTCAGCTAGCTTTAACAACAGCTCTAGCTGCAACACATCATCCCCAGCCTCCGGGGGCCTGCAGCAAATGTTCCCCCTCAAATTGGCAGACAAACAGCGTCAGGCGGCTGCCACGCCCACGCCGCAGCATTCACGCACGGGCAGCTCTCCGGCCATCATACAACAGACAGCAACACCAACTGCTGGAACTGCAACCACACCAAATGTAGCACGTACGGATTCTCAGGCACATTACGTCTCCGCCTATGCTGCCACTCAGCAGCGCCTGCAGCAGACGCCCACCAGCAGCCGATTGCCTGGCGGAATGGTGCGCACGGCAACATCAGGAGCGGTGTCATCGGCAACGTCCGCTGGGCAGGCACCACGTGCCAAAGCGGAGGAGGAGGAGATCTACTTCTGACGCACGTTCACGCCAGAGGTAGAGATCTAAACTTAATCTTAAGAAGAAGAAACGATTCCAATGCAGGTTCTAAGTAATTACGTAGTACAATTTGTCCCGCATGTCATACTGTTATACGAGCTGTTATACCACTACTACTACTTTGTGTTCTACTACCCATATATCGTGTTATCAAAAGTGTTATACAACTGTTATACAATGCCTAGACTTTTATGTGTACTGTACTCTGTCATAACTGTGCTAATTGTGCAACTGTTATATCAATATTAGACTTTTACTACTACTAGCTTGTGTTCTACTCCCATATAGCTGTTGTTACGTTAGCCAAATGTATTCTGTTATATCTATGCTAATTGTTATTTATTAACTGTTTTCTGGCTTCCTACAAGTTCTGTGCAATCCCCACATTCCTTAGCATTTACGTAACCTTTTCACTGTTATACAAAATAAGGACTTCCCGCCAGTTAACTCTCTTCAAAGTCTTATACATGTAATCCGTAGCATTTCTCTATCTTAGTACTATATATTTAATATTTATAACTAAAAGCAAGTATAATTAGTATTTGTATTATGCATATAAACCAAACTGTTGCTAGACTGACGTACTATATCTTATCAGCAGAAAGAAAACTAGTATCTATATTAAAAATACTAATTTAACAACAAGAAAAGAAAAACGAAAGCAAGCTCTGAGCTATTCATGGGTCTAACTGATTCAAATTAAAGACAATATTATATGTACCACATGAAAGGGTATTCAATATTCAATGTTTTCTGAGATTCTATTTAAGTGTTTACAAGTTTTTATTTTAATAACAGCTATGTGACATACTATGTAGACAAATTGTACTAACATCCCATGTATCTCAAAGCGCGCAGTCTCAAAAAAAAGGCAACCAATTGAGTGCTCGTCCATAAGCTTAAGTGTCAACCCCATAAGTCTGTGTTTTATTAATATTAATAAACAAATACTATGTACTTAATACGTTCTCGCGTATCTCTTTAGCTGGAATTTTGTGCTGATTTTCTAATGTGTTCCAATGACTTTGCAAACTGTTTATGCATCTGAAGTATATTCCATGTATTTAAACAAATTGATCACATGTTTAGTTAAAACTTAAACTATTTATTCACTTGCTGTAATTATTCGTATTTAAAGAGCATTCAAGCACTGTATTCTTTAAGCATAAAAACTTAATGCTACTCCAGTATGATTAACGAAAATTGAAACGAATAGAACGAGTTGATGTCTCTCTGTCTATAAAGATTAATAATATATGTATGATATATACAATTCGATATTATGTTAAGTACATCTACTGTATATTATGTGCTCTGCCTGCATTCCAAAGTATTTTAAGCTACATCTTTAATATTTTTTCCACATTTTTTAAAACATTTCGAGCTATACTTTTCAACCATATTTACATTATGTACATGTAAATCGTATGTATTGCGATATATATACAGAAAGAGTACCTTAAATGAGTGTGTATTACACATATCCGTTTCAGCTATTAACTAAATGCAGCTTACAGTTAATATATATTATATCTGTTGCTCTTAATGTAAATACACTTGCGGTGGTTTTTATTTTTCAACTCTTCTCAATAGTCGAAGTCAGCTTTACGTGGACACTTGATGCGCGTGTGTCCCTCCTCGCGGCACAGACCACAACGTCGCGATTTACCGCCACCAGCAGCAGCCCCTGTTCCATCTCTACTCGACTGTGCCGGCTGTCGGTTGGAGCCCCAGCTGGTGTTCGATGTACTTGCTAGGATATAAAGGAATGATTAGCACATCATTCAGGCTGGACACCTGCACACTCACCCTGATTCTCATCCGTGTCGCCCCATTGAAAGAAACCGCAGCTACGCTCTCGCGTCGGACAGGCAAAGAATGGTCTGCCCTGGTTGGGTCCATCCCTGCGCACTATCAGGCTGCTGGCGGGCTTATCGCAATGACACTTAATGGCGCCTGTCTGGGTTTTAGTCTTGGTCTGGGTGATGGTCACTGTGCTGCTGGAATTGGAACGCATATAGGTGCCTGTTGTAGGCTTGCTAGTTGCAGTGGAGGAGTTACTGGACCAAGCGGAGCTGGTGGAGCTGCTCTTGTTCTGCTGACTTCCCCATGCAGTAGTCGCCTGTGCTCTGTTGCCCGAGTTATTTGCTGTGCCTGTGCCCCAATTGATGGTTTCCTGAGAGTCTTGCTGACTACCACGTGTACCCCAGCTGGAAGCTTCATTATTGTCCTTGCTCCAAGATGAAGATTGTTTGCTGCTGCTTGTGCCTGTACCCCAGTTGGAAGATTCATAGTTGCCTCTGCTAGGCTGTGCGACAGCTCCTGCACTAGTGCTCCAGCTGGTAGTGTCGTTGACTCTGGTGTTTTCCATTGGCGTGGATTTTCCCGTTGCTTCTTCATCGGCCCATTGAAAGAATTTGCACTCCTTGGGCTTGGGACACTTGTAGAAGTTTCTGCCCTCATTGGCACCACGACGTGCGGTAAGTTGACGTGCGGGCTGATGGCAGCCACTGCATCGCACCACAGTATTAGGAGAACCATCTTCTGCACTCAGTCGAGGTCGTTTAGCCGGCTGCTGTGCCTCTGCAGCTGCACGAGCTTGGCGACCCCACAGCATGGGCTGTTCTTCGGACTCATAGGCCTGACGCACCCAGCTAGTTAAACTGCAGTCTAGATCCGGAGCAGCAGCTGGTGGTGCATTGTTGTCGCCACTATTGATCAAAGCTTCAAAATCCGTATCATCTTCGTCGGCAAAAATAGCAGCAATATCCTCATCCCGTTCACCTGTGCGCGTGGTAGTTTCTTCTGCCATGACAGCTGCGGCTAGCAGTTGCTCATCGGAGCCATCATTGCTATCGAAGAAAGTATCCAGATTACCCCTGTCGTGGGTATGGCTATTCCCGGTAAAGTAGTTCCTAATGCTGCCAGTTCCTGTTGATGTGGTAGCTGTTGTTTTGCTATTTCTTCTGGCTTTGGTGGCTTTTGGTTGAGTTGCTACAGCAGTTGTTGCTTTCTTCGCCTTTGTGGGCTTTTGCTTGCCGCCAGCTGCAGAGCTGCCGCCACCAGAAGAGCCTCCAGCAGCAGAGCCCCAGCCACTTGATGAGCTACCACCACCACCACCTCTTCCTCCTCCTCCTCTACCGCCACCTGGACCACCACCTCCCCCGCCGCCTCCTCCACCACCCGGCCCAGGTCCTGGTGCACCGCCGGAACTTGTTGCCTGTCCCACAATGCGGCCCACTCGCTTGACTTGCTCCAGATTGATGTTGAACGTGTTCCGAAAGACCTCATCACAGCGCAAACAGTTCTTATACCATCCACCAGGCGTATTGAAGAGTCCGCGATAGTACGCGCTGGTAAAACGAAACTTGAGCATGCGATAGCCATCACCACAGTTGTGACAGCATTCATCCAGTACGCTTAGCTCTTTACACTCCTCCGGCAGCCACACAACATTCTTGCAATCCGGGAAACCAAGGCAGCCAATGAAGAAGCTGCCAGGTGGATTCTTTTTTGGTTTCAATGCCAATGGAGCTTCCTCGCATTTGGGACATTGAAAGAGTTCGCGTATCATAGTATTAGAGCCACCTGATGCATCAGCAGTTGGCTCCGATTGGTTGGGAGTTTCATTAAGGCGTTGTGATAGCTTCGCATCCATTGCGGTAATTTTATCCATAATCTGTTGATAGGCTTGCTTGTATTTCTCAATTTGCTCCCGCAGGACCAGTTTTGGATCCTTTTCTCCCAAGCAAATGCGCTTTAAATCTGCTTCGAATTCTGCCCGCAGCAGTGGCTTGGCCAGAGCCAATTCCATGGCATCGTAGCCTTCATATAGACCCATGCCAATGACTCCTGGCACGAGAGCACCTTTGTCCACGACACCAATATAACCACGCTCCTTAATCGTATTTATATGTTCCGCATGTGTAGCATCTGTGCCAATGCCATGCTTCTCCATTAAGGCAATCAGATCGGCTTCGGTGAGGAGAGGCGGTGCCGTGGTTGCGCCCTCGTGCAGCACAATCTCGTCTGGTTCGAAACGCTTTCCCTGCTCATAGTGATGTATCTGTTTGGCACTCCACTTGTCATACACATAGACGTCCAGATAGTTCCGTTCGTGTATGACCAATCCATTGGCACTGAACTTTTCGCCAGCAATATCAATGTTCACAATTGTCTCAGATCCAACTGCGTCCTTGCTAACGCAGGCCAAGAAATGACGAACCACTAGCTCATAAACACGTGCCTCATTACCCTGAAGATCTGCAAAGATTAAACTTGACTAATTACATTACACTTCTCTCATTTAATTCAACTCACGTTTAACCATTTTAGTGGGATGTATGGGAGGATGGGCTTGATCGGATTTGTTGCCATTGCGTGGATTTGGACCCCATTCGAGTACACGCTGTGCGAACGCTCCCCACAGCTCATGATCTGTATGCTGTTCCACAAGTGGCACGAGATTGAATTCCTTAGAGAATTGATTGGTTTCCGTACGTGGATAACTTATGATACCTTGCGTGTAGAGCTTCTCGGCTATGGTCATCGTCTCCTTGGCGGATAGCTTTAGTTTACGTGAGCCAAGTTTTTCCATTTCCACCGTATCCAATGGTGTCGGACGCCATTTATGTTTGGGTTTCACTGTTACACTCTCAACGGTTGCCCGTGGCTCTGGTTCGGCCAGGCACACCAACAGATAATTCTCGGCCGCCTCCTTGTCAAATAGACGATTCCGAGCCCAGTTAAACTCCACCGTTAGATCATCGATTGTGTGCATAACTAAAAAATAACATAAGATAAGTTGAGGCAAGAGAATCTTCTTAAAATACCTATTTTGTTATACCTCTGATCTTCCAGAATGGCTCCGAAACAAATGCTTCGATTTCCTTGTAGCGCTCCGCAACAAATCCTAAAGTGGGAATCTGACAGCTGCCATACGAAATGAGTTTATCCGATATCTTTTCAGGGAACAAGCGCTGCAAACGCATGGTTTGGAACCGTGTGATGGCGGCGCCAGTTCTCAAATCCAACTCCGTGCGCACATCAACTGCATCGCTCTGTCGTTTGTCCGGTTGGACGAGTTGCTGCAGAGCACGGCGCACTGCTGCCGTTGTAATCTCGGAGAAATTGGCACGATATATGGTTAAATTGGGTTTTATTGCCCGACAGACGTCAATTATTTCGTAGCCAATGTTTTCGCCTTCGCGATCACAATCAGTCCATATGATTAATCCCTGACAGCCGCGTATTTCCCGTTCCAACGTACGCTTGATGTTTACAAAGTTTTCGGCCACGGACTTTTTTATAGGTGCATCGAAAAGGCAACGGGGATCTACGTTCCGCCAATTCCGATACGATACGAGGAACTCTAACTGCATCAGATGGCCTGATACGGATGTCATGACCATTTTTGCATTGTTGCCTCGTACCGGTGCCTCAAAATCGTATATTTTATTATAGACCGAGAATCCCTCGCGCTAAAATGATTATTATATAGAATTTTTGTAAACAAACAAATCTTGCTGATTTTACCCGATGAGCAGAGCCATTTGACAACAGCCCAGCGATGGTCTTGGCCGCATCGTTTTTCTCAGCCACGTTCAGAAACTTCATTTCATTATTTTGTTTAATGACGTGAGCGTAACGTACATATTTCACATTGCATATATTTTTCAAGAACTTAAACATTAAGCATAAATTTATAAAAACGCATTACATTCCCGCCACAATGAAACATAGATATGTTAGACGTGCGATTACACCACTATTTACATCTATCGATAACTGTTGATAGGCAAGGCGCACAGTTGCCACTCAATACTAGCGACTCTGCGCTTACAAAAACAAAACCATTGCGCCTAGAAAAATAAACACCACTTTTGGCACCCAATGTTCTAATTGTGGCAACTGTAACCGCACGTGATTGCGAAGGCCATCGAAACAGAAAAGAAAATCGATAACCCCAAACTGCACATACTTTAATCTTATCGCTTTACTTATTTGTAAGGCGCGCCACTTATCACACATGCTTTTTATATTAATAGATTAGAATGAAACACCGGGTATTATGTGAAATTAATAGCAAATACGAAACTATTTCCTTTGTTTATTATACTCTCTATATCTTGCTTTTGTATTCACGTTATGTTTTTCTTTGTTTTGCTTTTTTATCTTTGATTTGTTTTACCATTTTTTTGTTTAATGATTTTTTAATTGTTTTTCGCTTTTTTTTTAACTGAACAAAAGGATAGCTGGGAAAAAAATGTAAATACAAAGAAGTACCTAATATTAACTATGCTTAATCAATTGTATCGCATGTATATAGTATCTGATCAATTATTCATGTTATTACTATTGTTATTACGGCTCTTGTTAATCGTGGACTATATAGTGGCGATGGCGCTTAGCCTAAAATATACATTCGTCGATAGAATGCGATTTACACATATAATATATATATAATATAACTTATATTCGGTAAGTGTTAGTAATATTAAGAGCGTTTTATAATTTAAGATGTTTTTAGATTATTTTTCTAGGATTAGCAGTAGAGCTACCAACAGTTTCAAATGTCCAGTATTTCTGCTTTTTGTTTTGCTGGTTTTCGTGTTTCAGGCAATTGCCTTAGTTAAAAGTATTGTACAATATTAGCATTTTTGTTTTTGTTTTGTATACAATCAACGATGTTTTTCTTTGCATGCTTATATGTACATGTGTATGTATCTGTATAATACATGCGCAGCTATTTTATATATAATATAACAACAAATAGAAATACATTAATGCGTTTCCTAACGACGAAGCTAGCCACACACTAGGAGGAGCAAACCGCTGTGCATCAACGACGCCAGGAACGTTCCTCGGACTCTTCATCTTCCTCCTCATCCTCCAGACGCAGCTCGGGCAATGTATCGCTGCCCAACAGCGAATCGCTCTCGCTAACCGATTGCCTCAATTGCTTCGGATTTATATCTGCCACAACACCAGCTGTTGCTCCACTCAACGGTGACACAATTGCAGTTGGCGCCAACTTATCGGCAGGTGCGCCCATAGGCACAGCTGGTGTAGTCACCACAGGTGCCCAGGATATCTGAAAAGTCCAATTAGTTTAACAAGATCTTTACATTTAAGGCTGGACTACAATCGCACTCACCTGCAGTCGCTTGTCTTTGTACATTTTGCCACGCACCACAGCCTGCTCAGCGTTTATTCGTGTGGCATATGAGAGTATCAATTGTGGAATCTCACGGTCAACGTCGTGCTTTGATATTTCGCCGAAGTGCTATGATAATTTTATTGAAATATAATTTATATTTATATCAGTTGTGGTTTACTTACCTTAAAGTGACCCAGCACAAAGTCAGCTTCTTCGGCGGCAAATCCCGTCACGACAATGGCTTTGGGTCTGCGATCGACGCGCGTTGGACCCTCGGGAAAGGTGGTACGTTTACGTGCACCACCACCAGGTAGCTTGGCAACGCCACCGCCGGCACCGGATAAATTACCACCGCCGACACCACTTCCCGTTGCGGAGAGCGTGCGCTGCAAGTCCTCGAGCCGTTTCTGCAATGCTGTGGTATCATTACCCTCCTGCTGTTGAGCAATCAGTTCTAGTTCCATATCGAGCAGTTCCTTCTTCTGCTGCTCTTTGGTTTTCTTTACGGGCAGTGCCTGTTGCTGCTGCTGTTGTTGGATTTGAGCCTGCAATTGATCCTGATCGGCGTGCACATCCTTGCTCAATTTATCAATGGTGGCCTGCAGAACTTTAACGGTTTCTAGCGTGGGCGCGCGCTGTGGATCATGTTGATCCATACGCTCCACTAATTCCAGCGCTGTCTTCATTTGTTTTACATAACTCTGGAGTAATTCCTGCTTACGCTTGCGCAAACCATTTGCAAGCTGATGGACAGCCTTTTGTTGTTCCTCCTGCTTCTTGCGTATGCTTGCCGCGTTACCACCGGCACCAGGACGTGCTCCACCTGCTCCTGCCGCACCAACCGCTCCATTTGCCGGCGCATTTGTGTTGAGCTTCAACCGCATGGAGGAAGGTGCAGCCGTGCTGGCCAAAGCCTGGTCGGTTGCAGTAGACGTGACCAAGGCATTGCCGGACTCACTCAGCGGTGTGGCAGTATTAGCACTATTGTTACTGATCTTGGCGCTATCAGCATTGGGCGTGGGCACGGCCGGCACATTATGTAAATGATATTGACTTTTGCGATTCATATTCATGTTTCCGCCATCGTTGTTGCCCACGTTGTTGATGCTGTTGTTATTGTTGTTGTTACCACTGCCGTTGTCGTTGTGCCAAAAGACTTTGATGAAACGATTATTAAGCACCGCCTCAGTGCTACGATATGCCACATTTGCTTCCGCGTGCGTGGAGAAGGTAACAATGGCCGCCTCTGGATCACCCTCATATGATACCTGTATGTTCACTATTTTACCGAACTTGGCAAAGTGATTGTTCAAATGGGCAATGGTGTTCAATCCGCGTGGTACCTTGCGCAGCTCCAGGGAGCTATTGTGCTGTTGCATGTTGGGATTGACACGTGGCCCGAGCCGACTATTGATGGGCACTTTACGTATTTTACTGGGCACATCAGCAATGGCCACACTATCCTCCAGTTCGAAGCGACGTTTACCCATGTCATTTGGCATGCCGCCGCCACCTGGGCCCATGCCACCAGCAACGCCACCGGCATCCATTACGGGAATTGGTATTAGTTGACGCTGCAATGGCGTTGTCACAGCTGTTGGATTGAAGGGGAATGGCATCATTGGTGGTGGACCTGGCACTGGCGGTTGTCCTGGTCCCTGATTTCGCACATAATCTGCTGGATTGGGAACACCCAGCGGTGCACAGGCACGCACATTGCCACTGAACGGATTGATATTGCCCTGTCCTGGCTGCGGAGGCCCAGACAATGGTGGTTGGTTGCCTGAACCCACTCCAGTCGGCATACCAGCAGGTGGACCACCACGTCCCCAAATCTCAGGTGCATCTGGATTGTATTCTCGCATGGACATCATCAGTGATGAATTGTTAATGCCCTCAAAGACGACAGGATTGATGCCATGATCCCAGGGGCAAGTTTCGCCCCTCACACAGTAGCCTTTCTCATCGAAATCACGACAGCGTTGACGAATCATGGCAGCCGCTGGATGAATTGGTGGCGGTGGCACTGGTGCCGCTGCTGCAGCTGATGAGCTGGATGAAGCGGCAGCAGATTCCATTTGATTTGGATTGTTGTTTCCACGTCGTGTGCTGCGAGATTCCGGAGAATTCGACCGACTACGAGGTGAGTGGCGTCCTCCCTTGTTGCCGCCAAAGCGCTGAGTACGATCATCCATGTTATTATTGCTGTTGTTGTTGGTATTGCCAATGCGACGCCTATCGAAGCTGCTGTTGTTGTTGCGCCTGTGTCGCTGTTCGCTGGAACTACCACCTGGAGGTGATTTATTGCGGAACTGTCGCTGGCCCTTCTCGCGCTCATTGATCCGACGATCCCTGGAACGCGACCGACGAAAAGTACGCTCATTCGATCGGGATCGAGACCGGGAGCGGGAACGTAGAGAAGCTCGACGACGACGACTATCGCGAGGTTGATTCTCCTTATCGGCGGCGTATGCTCCGTTACCAGCAACAGCATTGCTGGCACCAGAGCTACGCACGGGCGGACTAGCACTGCGTACAAATCCCGTACCACTGCCGGCACTGCCGCTGCTTTGCTGATACTGATGATGCGTAGATAGCTGTTGGTTACCACTGATGTGAGAGTCTTTGGTTTTGTGCTGCATAAAGAGAGAGATAAGTTTTATATCTGTATACAAATACATCAGAATTAAGAACTTACATCGAAGGCTGTCTTGGTGCTATGCGTCCCTGATGTGCTATTGGCATCTGTGACAATTGAGGCACTGCTGCTACTAGTCGACGTCTGTTGTCCAATTGCATCGGATGTGGGCTCCCTGCTGCTTTCGTTACTGATTTGTTCTTGTTGTTGCTGTTGATTGCCATCGGGCTTTATCACAATATCTTTTGGCGGGGGTGGAGGTGGCGGCGATGATGTTGTAGACAGTACAGCCTCAATTTCTGCCACACCATCTAGATCATGATCCAGCTCCAGTTCGGCGACAGACGATGCTGATGCCACAGCCGGAAGCGGCATCGTTAGATACTCCTCACTGGCGATGGCATCGAACAAACGGTCAACGAAACGTGTCGTCTCGTCGGACAGGAACACATCCAGTTGCTCAATCATGATACGTTTGAGATCCTTATCCGATTTGTCTTTTTTCAGCAGTGCAATCACATACCGTGCCAAAGCAGATGAATCGGCATCACAGCTGAAACAAATGACATCAAAGTCAATTATTAGGAATCGATATATGTATGTTACAGAGTTGCCAGCATTGGAGAGTTTCAATATTGAAAGTTACCCTTAAAATTGGCAACACTGTAATTATTTCATTTCACTTACAGTGGCTCGAGCACAACGCTCAGCCAATCCTTGAGCTTATCCGAGTTTTCCAATATCATTGTCTTGGATGATGGCCCCAAATGTTGTACTGTGTGTTTTGACTGCGTTGGTCCTGCTGTTGTTGCACTTGATGTTGTTGTACTTGTGTGTAGTGTGTAGGGGGCCAGAAAATACTTATTTTTAATATGACCTCTGGCGCTGGCTCACAGTCTTATTCTACACACCTCAGGGGGTGTGCACTCGCGTATTCTTAATTGATCAAACTTTACTTTGATTTTAAGTAATATTTACAATATGACTGCTGCAATAAAGGAAATTAAAACATAATTATTGCCATTAGTTGACTTAAAACTCAACGTACGTGCTGCTTCTTGTTTTGCAGCGCTTATCACTCGGTTACTACACACACTTTGTAGTTGTTGCTGTTATAGCAGACAATGATATTAATTATAAACATATATTTGTATTATTTTTTTTGTTTTTTTTTATCTTAATAGCCACTCAAAATATTATTGTAAATTTATTGACTGACAGCTGGCTTTAAACGCACACATACAAAAACACCACTCGCTACTCGCTGACATATGTATGTACATACATATATAAACCAGAAAGTTTCTCGATTTTGCTACCCGATACTTTTGCTTGCGTGCGAGAGGTGGGCTACACAAACACACACACACAGACGTGCATATTTATAATAAAAAAGCACGCATACATGCAAGGGGAACAGCCAAAATTTCAAATTCACTTTTTCACGTATTCAATTGACTTTTCTTATACGCTTTTAAGTTTTACACATACCTTAAGCACTAAATATAACTTATGTAATAGTTTTTAACAACAAATTACAGTTTTAAATAGTTATTTTTATATTTTTCACTGCACTTTATAACGGAGCGCAAGGTTGCTTACTAGACAAGTAGCTGAATGTCACCACTGCGATATATCGACGTGCTGCGATATATCGACATTCTGCGATACACCCATGCAACTGCTATCGATACCAATTTCAACCCTAATGGGAAAACTATCATCTCTATGCAGTAAACACGCGCCTCGCGCTGACAAGAAAGGTTTCAATATTTATTGCAATAATCTGTACAGATAATAAACGTAATGTGCAGCATTGGAGAAGATGATTTCGGTGATGAAGGTGCCACGCATGCAATGTTGCCCACTACGTCAGGTAGCAGCGTTATCGATTCTATTGGCAGCTGCAGTAAATGTGGTCACACATCGAATACGCTCTACAAATTGAATTTCCGTACGGCTGAATGTGTGAATTGTTTTCTCAGCTATGCGAGGCATAAATTCCGTGCAGCATTAGGAGCTGCAAAGGTATTACCGCGCAATGCTGAAGTTCTGTTAGTTATCGATGGTTCTGCTGAATCTTTGGTCCTACTGGATATGCTCCATTTCGCTCAAACACAAAACACATTCAAACGATTACACTGCAATGCTCGAGTACTGTACCTGGACGGAACATCTTTGAGGGGCAATAACAATCCGCTGCAATGGCTACGAGACTTACAAAAGCGCTATTCTCCATTCCAGTTTTATGTGACGCAATTGAGTCGAGATCCGCAGAGCGTGCAATTGCTTGACGATTACCAAGCCTCTGAAGTGGATAACGATGAACTAAAGCAGTTTCGTAGCTTAACTGCACGACAGGATTACGTGCAGCTGCAGCGCAAGCGTGTCATTGGTGAAGTTGCCGTGGAATTGCACTGTACTCATATCTTCGAGTCCAACATAAGCACAAACCTAGCTGCGCAACTGTTGACTTCCGTAGCATTAGGACGTGGAAGTAGTGTAGCTTTAGATGTGGCATTGCTGGATGACCGCCTGCCAGGAGGCATCAAACTGCTTCGACCGCTCAAAGATCTTAACCTACAAGAAGTAAATTGCTACGTGCATGCTCAGCAGTTACAACCGCTTCGGATTGATGAACAGCCTTCATCAGAAGACAGTCTACAAAATCTTACCAATGCCTTTGTGGCGAATCTGCAACTTAATTATGCATCCACTGTATCGACAGTGTTTCGTACAGGTGATAAAATAGCACCAAATCTTCAAGAAAATTGTGAAGCAACGTCAACATGTGCCTTATGTAAATCTGCTCTAGATAATGCAGTCTCCGACACGCTGATGTCAATTGAATACTCTCGTGCCGTTTCGGAAATGGGTGTGGCACTAAGGAACAGCGACAATGGCGATGCACTGCAGCAGCGTGCAAGGCAACGGTTCGCGGAATCAGCGGATCTATGCCATGCATGCCGTAATATAAAGACAGAGTTAAGCAGCGGAAGCTTAATGCAGTAAAATATAACTAATATTGAAAAAAGAACAAAGGTATTTATTATAATTTAGAAAGACGGTTGTTAACTAGTGGCTGCAATGGTAATTGTCCATCCAGGGGCAATATGTTGCATGCCAATTCAACTCTATCTAAGCTGTAGATTATATAACGATTGTAGCGCTTGGCACTTTTGTTAATGTCATCAATGGAGCCCTTTAATATTATGGAATCCGAGTAGATGTGTGGATTATCCAAGTAGAGCTCATCCCCCGTTAGAACAGCAAATAAACCATCATCACAACGATACAAAATGGGTTGCACCAACGTCGATCCCCTCGGACTGCGCTCACGGGCAAACTGCAGCAATTGGTGCCAACGACTTTTGTTCATTACGCGCGCCACCTCGTAAAGCAACATGAATGGCAACCAGATAATGCCCTCCCGGGATTGTTGCCAGCACACATCTGGTTGTAGCCAATATGCACAGATTGCCTCGTTGGGCTCCACCAACAAGGGCACTTTGCTGGTCTCCAAACCAGCGAAATAATAAACTGTATCAAATTTTCGAGTAGAGGTAGTTGGACTACGCCAAGCAGTCCATTCGCTCAAAGCCCAAAGATCCGGTATCACATTCAGGGTTCGACATAGCTGCAAAAATTGTTGGCCATCGTTATGTACCCGTTGTTGCCACATTTCACGCTCGAACGGTTGCAGCACTATCCGAGCTGGCTGACCAAATTTTAAATCCTTGAGACTCTCCAGCGGGCGGCATAGTAGTATTCCAACTTCTTCGAAAGCTTCACGTAAGGCTGTAATGCGCAGCGAAATGTCACGCGAAAAGTTTGTTCCTTGACTTAATAGATCTGGTCTGTCCTTTATTTGCCTACTGTTTAATAGGTCTAGGTGAGACTTGGTAATCCCACATCTGTTAAAATATGTTAGCCATTCGGGGGATTCATCTGCTTTAGGGTCAAAGGCACCGCCAGGAAACACGCAGTGGTTAAGCGCATAGGATGTCCGTTCCGTACGTTTAATCAGCAGGAGCTAAAAGTTATATCATTTAGTTAATATTTACATTAAATTTTAATTGCATTAAGCTTACACTGTAGTCAAACTTCTCTTTGGGATTGGAAACCTCCTTGCCAGCGAGAATAAGGCTCGCGGAAAGTCTGTACTCTGACGTAGTCATATTGGTAACTGGTTAGGAATTAGCTTATCCAGCCTGCAAAATAGTAATCTCCTACATAGTTTCCACCTTTGTACCGCCACTTGAGGGTCAACAGCTGGTGTACCCAAGTAACTATCGTTAAATCGATAACAAATGATGGGTGTGACGATCGATAAGGATTTACAGCTTATCGTTATGCCGCCACTTGAACTTTCAATATTACATATCGGCTCAATCGATATCCTTTTTTTTTAATTATTATTATTGAATATTAACATTTCGGAAACTCTAATTTGGTATACATTTTCATCAGTTTGTTTGTTGATATGTTGGCCTTCACGCAATGCAATACTTATATCGATAAGCCCATGCGATGTATTGATAGCAATGTTTTGTTATCTGAACCATGTCGAAACAGGTGACAAACAAGTTACGTCAATCCGCCAGCCTAATACTCCTGGCCAAGGACAAAGGAGCAATAGCATCATCTTACGATTATAATGTTCGTTATTAATCCTTCGACTGTGGAAAACAGATAATTAATATTTTGTTATGTTGCAGGCGCTGCTACTTACACGCCACTCAAAGTCCAGTTTCATGCCGGACTCCTCCGTCTTTCCAGGAGGAGTTTGCGAGGCAACAGACAGCTCTCCCACTTGGCTGAGCCAGTTTCAGCGCTCTGACATTTCTGATGCTAAACTGCGTGAGTTGTGCCCGACACCTTTGAGGGACAAGGATGATGCGCTCAATGAGTAAAGTAGTGCATATTCAACCAGTTAAACAGTTTTAATTACTTTATATCCATTTTAGAACTATATCTCGACGTTTGACCGCTTTACGAGAGACGTTCGAGGAAATGGGAATCTTATTATGCCGCGATCGTAAAACACTCACTAGCACCGAGGGATATGCTCAATTCAATGAACAATTCGACCGCAAGCACTGGCAGAAGGTGGTACATAACGATGCGAGTCAGTTTCAGAAACTGTGCGAGGAACTCGATGTGCTGCCAGATCTGTGGTCGCTGCACGAATGGTCCAACTGGCGTACACCGTCTACATTTACGACGCGTTTCCAAACCGCCTTCTTTCTGACAACATTAAAAGAGCAGCCGAATGTGCTCAGTGAGCCCAAAGAGGTGAAAGATTATGCGGTGAGTACTGGATTACACGCAAATCTTAAATTATGTCAAAGCATGAGTATTTATTAAATTTCAACAGTGGCGTTCCCCTCTGAGTTATCTGCAGTCGGCAGTGAAGAAGGAACTGTGGCTGCCACCGCCACAAGTCTACGAACTGTCGCGCTGTCTTAATTTTAAATCCCTGGAACGTCTACGTCAATTTGCCCAGCAGCGTGATACCAAGGGATTCGTTGTTTGCATACACCCGGTTATGTACAAGTGCACCGATGGAATGGTTCATCTACTACCCGGCGATGATATGTATCCCCCTAATCCAGATACTACATCAGATAAAATCGAGACGGGATTATCCACGGCTGAATTTCGCGCACTAGCTAAAAAGAATTTGCACCGCACCGAGCATAAGAATCAATATGAATCGCAGTTGATTATGAATTTTGAACCGAAAGATGGCCAAGTGAACCCTATAAACCCACTGACACTGTAATAGACCAAATTGGACTCAATGTAATTCATGTTGCAGGTATTTATTTTTAATTTTTGTTTAACATTAGTACGAACACAAAGTGTGCAAAGTCAAAGTATCATTCCGCTATAAATAATTGTTAAGGCCATAATGATATTTCGATTTTTTCGTTGATGTGGAAATATATACAAAATATATATGTACAAAGCTGAAAACAATGAGAAAATTCATGCAAGACTCAAGTGCATGTATCAATCAGTGTTAGAGTGATTTGAGAACTTGTTAGTTAAAATAAATAAATGTGTTTTGTTTTGTTTGTAAAAATCCACTACTTCTGATCCTTGCCGTACCAGAGCTGGTAAAGATAGCTAGCTTCATCGGGATTGGCATAGCTGTGCTCGTAATCAGTCTTCACGGGAGGTTTGGGAGCTTCTTGGTGTCTGTATAGGTAAAGAATATATTATTATAATAGCTATTCATTTACTAAGCAAGAAAACCTACCCGTACTCGTAGCCAGTCTCAGTCCAAGAGTGTGTTTCATGCTTGGGTCCATCGTGGTGATCCTTGTGGTGTGGACGGCATTTCTTGCATTCATCCAGGGCACGTTCAATATTCTTCTGTGTGCTCAATAGAACACCCAACTTGTTATCAATCTGCCAAGTGGCTGTGCCCACCTTGTGCACGGTTTGGCCAATGAACTGCAGTTGCTGCTGCTGTGAGGCATTCATGGACTTTACACCTTGATCCAGCAACTGCACCTTCTTGGCCGTAATGCCAGTCAATGCGGCCAGTTCATCCAAGAAGCCAATCTTATGCTCAACAACACGCTGGGATTGCTCCAGTTTCTTAGCCACTTGTCCAAGGTTCGTCAATTCCTTAAGCACCTTTTGCTTGAGCAGATCATCCAAGCCATTCAAGTTCTTGGTGATTGATTCAGCCACCGCATTGAGATTCTTTTCATATTTGTTTTGATTGGCATCGATCTTTATCAACAGCTGCTTCTCTTCCTTTTGGTTTTTGTCCAGGTTAGCGATGGATTTGCTGAGCTTCTCGTCGGCTGACTTAACAGCAGCCGTTAGATTTCTAATGCCGCTGGCTGTAGATTTAAAATCATCTGCTGTTTGCTTCTCCAACTTTTTCAGCGCATCTTCCATGCGTCCGATGCCAGACGTATCCTGACCAAGGGCTTTCAGTTTATTCTCAATGCCCTTTTGTGAGTTGCTAATGCCGACTGCCTTGATGTCCAATTTGCGCAGCGTTTCGGTATTCTCCTCCAGAATGCGAATAATCTGTCTGTCGCTCAAGCGCTCTTCAGTAGTAGATGCTGGACGTGCCTCCTGTCCACGAACAGCGGCAAGTACAGTGCTCAGGCAGATGAATACTACGATTGGAGCTCTCATTGTTTTGACTTGTGAATTGTTACTGACCTCCACCTAATGTGGGCCAGGGCTTAAGTACTCTGAGTTGCAACCAAGTGGCACGTGTCTGTTACGCATTGGGCTAATCAGTTGCAATGGGCATGCCACAGGTGTATAGTACTATACACCATTTGATAATGATTAGAAACCGATCTCACTTCTTGTATGCTAATCTTCTTATCTTGTCGTATGTTTGCCAAATGTTTGACCATCTTTTCTTTCTTATCATCTGGCAAGTTCAAATCCAAAAGACGACCTTTCTTTATCGTGGTTCAACGACATCTTGGCCAAGCATAATACATATATGAATACTCTAACAATGTCACGTTTTGACATTCTTACAATTCTGATAGGGTCTGACCTAAATAAACGTGCCGAATTATATAAATTTTAGGAAAACTGCAGCTGTTTGCGTATTATCGAATTCATTCAATAAATTCTGCGGAAATATTTGCAATAAATTCCGGTGTATGGCTAACAGCAGCTCTAACCAATTAGAGATTTGCCAAAGTGTGACTATTATGGGTTTTCTTGAGCTTACTTAATCACAGAACGAAAACTTGTGTAGGGAAAGGCATGTACTAACGTATACTTCAAAGGGAAATAACTACAGATAAGAGTTCAATAAAACAGGGAAAAATGCATATTGAATTTTTGGCACGAAGTAAAAGCAATGTAGTAGTTATTCATTTTTTACTTAGTTTATTACAATTTAAATTTTCCTTAGGTTACAATTTCAATTGCTGCCACAGCCACTGAAGGGTTCAGAAGGGTTTTTATATAAATATTAACTATTGAATATTATTAAAAATCAATAATAGCAATGAATAATAGTTATTGAATATAGGTAATTGAATATTAAAGAAAGAAGAATATCTCCCATTTAATATTCAATAAAAGTTAGATAAACCAATTGAATATTGTAATTATAAATTTGGATAAACCGTATCTCAGATATTTTACTTCTAGCAAAATCTTTTTAATTTCAGTAAATTTATACACCATTCGCTTAGAATTCAAATATTATTTTTGCAGATTTTCATATCTTCTGGTACTTTATAAATTTAAAAGAAATAATACTATATTTAATTTGACCCATCTTTGGCACTTAAATCTTGACTTTTAAAATAAATCGATGCAATGAATTTTTTTGATATTTAAATATTTATTTATTGGTTTTTAAATTTCGCTAAAACATGGATATAAATATATATGAACTATTGTTTTCTTTTTCTTTGCAATGTTGAACAGTATTTACACACTTCACTGACCATGAAGTGAATATTTAGAGAGAGTCGTAGCCTTCCGATAGTGGATTCACATTGTACCAGGATATGGGCTGTCCGGGATGGTTGCCATGCTGCTGGTATTGGTGGGCGTATGATTTTCTTGGTGGAGCTGTAGGTCCATAAGTAGACGGTATTGAATGGCCATGGTGCTTGGGTGAGTAGTGGGGTTCTTTGTCACATGGTTTTGGGCTTGGTGCTGGGCGCTTGTGGCCTGGACGAGGTTTGGGTGCTGGCGCTGACACAGATGAGTAGGCGTAAACTGACTCCCAAGGCAGGGGTTGTTTCCTGGAAACCGAGTGGACATGGCCAGGTGAGTGGTGACGGTCAGGTTTGCCTGGCTTGGGTATTGGGTTTGAGTGTGCATAGGCGCTGGCATACGAGGAGCCCGAATGTTGACCTGCTAAAAATAGAATATTTATTTGTTTGCCGAAAAGGTTTAAGTTAGCAAAGTATACCTGGTTGATTGGGTTCTTTGACGTTCCAGACTTGGACCACATCCATCTGTTTCTCCGCATAATGTCCTGGTTTTGGTAGAGCTGGCTTTGGCTCATAGCTGTGTGCGTAAGAGGTATAACTATCTGGAACATGATGATGTGGCGATGAACGTTTGTCACATGCCTCCAAGTCCAATTCAATGCGTTTCTGTGATATGATCAACTCCCGCAGACCATTCTCTATTTGCCAGGAGTTCAGTGGCTTCAATTGCTTGACGGCGACAGTTAGAGTGTGGAGACGTGCTTCCTGAGTACGATTCAAGCTGACAAGTTGGCCGCTTAGACTGTTCAGTTTGCTGTTGGAATCCTCACTCAAATCCTTGATCTTGGGCAGACTCTTGAGTTCCACTTCAATATTGATTTGTGAAGTTGCCAAGTTGTCGTAGGCGCACTGCAATCCATTCAATTGAGGCAGAATAGCACGAGTAACCAATTTGGTTAGGTCCAGAATATTACTGTCAATTCCCTGAGCACTTCGTAGTACATGCTTCTGATAGTCATCCATTTTTTTCTCCAGACTACTAATCTGCTGTTTGGTGGCCGCCTGTATTTTTGTCAATCCAGCTAAATCCTTGGAGAGGCGATCAACACTCTGGCCAGACTTCAGAGTAATATTGAACAATGCCCCCCGCACGACCTCAGCCTGTACGTCCAGGAATTGATTCAGTTTAGCAAGTTGAGCTTCTACAGTCTTGATAGCGCCCAGTGAGACTTGTTGCTGCTCAATGCTGGCCTTGATTTGATCATTTGTCTTATCGATGTGGCTCATTATAGCCTTGGTTTGGGTTAATTCCTTAGTATTCTCTTTCAGCAATTCCTCCACCTTCCTGGTATCGTTGGCAGCTGCACTGGCACAGATGCAGCCCACCCAGAATATGGTTATTAGAATATTCATGTTGCTCTCGTTCACAAGTTGCAATTGCAAGTGTCTTTGGAGATGCATTACTTTGCCTTAAATACGTTTAAAGTTTGAACTGTTGCAGCTGCTGTGGCAGCACGTGTTTGAGGGCATCAAATATTATCTACCACACGTTTTTTCTCTGTGCCAAACGGTCGTTTATTTGGGTTCTTTTTGTTGCTGCTTCTTGTGGCTTTTATCAGCATTGGCTGCTTCCGAAGTGCCAGTTGTGTACGAATTTGAAACGTCAGTGTTGATATGCAACCGCCAGTCTGTGGTTGATTTGCTGGTTGGTTTTATTTGCATCCTGCAAATACAAATTATTGGTTTCTGTATGTTCAATAGGTAGTTAACCATTTTTCAATTTCAAATTTACTCTCTTTACCATGCAAGTTTCTTGGCGCTAAATTTGAAAATGTGTGTTGATAAATTTGCCATATCGATGGCAAGCTGGTGGCGATAAGCGATAGCAGCAGGCAATGCATTCCTTGTCGATATATCGATATTAAACGAAATATCGGTGTTATCGATATAGACAGCTGTTTAGGGCACAGGTACTCAGGGTAAAAAGCATTGTTCTAGAAAAAACACAGCTCAACATATTGTGAATAAATAAATGCAGAAATTGTGTGATTGTGTTTAGTGTGTGAGGTTTTGCAATTTACATCTCATACATATCCACACGCACCACTCAAATAAAGCGAGCAAGAACGCAGCTGCGTGTGCAAAGTTCAATACAAATTTAGTTTTCGTGAAAAAAAAGGGAAAAAAACATTCTCAAAATGGAAACACAAGCGGAATCCTCATTTCTGGCGTCCACGTTTCGTGAAATCTTCTACAGTCCCATGAACCTGGCCCTGCTGTCAATCATTTGCTTTTTGATATACAAAATTGTGCGCGACCGCACTGAAGGCTCCGGCGCCCGAGATTCAGCCCAACAACCAGCCGAGCCAGAGCTGCCCAAGCTGCGACGTGACTTCACGATTAAGGAACTTCGTCCGTATGACGGCAATCAACCAGATGGTCGTGTGCTAGTTGGTGTCAATGGCAGTGTGTATGATGTCACCAAGGGTAAACGGTTTTATGGGCCAGGCGGGCCATATGCATCGTTCGCCGGACGCGATGCATCACGTAATTTGGCCACATTCAGCGTTGCAGTCAATGATAGTGAGGAATACGATGATCTGAGCGATCTCAGCGCCATGGAAATGGATGCGATTCGTGATTGGGATATTCAGTTCAAAGAGAAATACGAATATGTTGGCAAGTTGCTGCGTAATGGTGAGCAACCCAACATTTATGATAACGAAAGCGAAAACGAGAATGATGATGAAAATACTAACGCTGTCAAGAAAAGCGATTGAAGGTGAAACTATATAATGTAATGATGACTAGCACAAAAATGGAATATCGGAACAACAGCTCTACAAATCTAATTACACTATCACTATCCAAAACTTACACAGACACACAGTCTCCCTTATATACACACACACACACACACACAATCACACACATTCAAGGGCGCAGACAACCTGTTGGAACATTTAGAAGTTAAGATTTATATGTACGTACGTTTCTTAAAAGAGAAAACCAAATGCTTTTGTTGTCTAAAATCAATATTTTGGTTGTCTAAGAGTTTAATTGGAATTTTATATACACTAAAGTAACATTAATTAAATTTCCCAATGTCTAGAACAGTTAGTTAAGATTACACAAAATAAAAAATTCTTATACATGTATGACCTATTGTTGCATCATGATTAAAGAAAATATTCACATACATTTCTATATTTGGCAATCATTTGTGTAAAAGCTTAAAGCGGTTATCTCGACAAATTTGTGTGCGCAATTAATTGTGTGTCAACAGTTTGATAGTTAATCAGTGCTGACAGGGGGTAGCATAACATCTATAGTATCTTCAAGCTATACAAACAATTAGATTTAAAGCTACTCGAGTTGACTTCCTTATTTACATATTAAAAGCAGCAGCTAATGGCCTATGCTTATTAGTTATGGCCCATGCTTATTGTATTGCTATAAGCAATTTATAAAACAATTACTTTTAACAACTTTATTTTGAGGTCAAGTTTGCCAACCCCGTTTTGGCTTTATCAGCGCAAACTGCAAATAGCTAAACGGGCAACACTGTTGCTGTTGCTCCCACATTTGTTATCAATATGTAATCGGTTTTTGGAATTCATCGCCATCCTATCGATAAGGTATCGGACTTTGCTGGAGTGCAAATTCGAAGAGGAAACCTTTAACTGCTGCAATTACCACGGATTGTGTACCAATATAGTTAATATTGTTGGAAAATCATAAAACAATGAGCACATCAACGAGAAAATATCGTACTTCGGCCAGCTTGATTCTGGTGTCTCCAGCAGCAACAGGTGGTGAGGACTACAATGTGAGTGGAATCGCTTTGGACTGATCACAGAATATAACACTTATTGATATCATTTTACAGCTGTTGATGCTGAAGCGCAGTGATGCTACCGCCGTGGCTACAAATCACTGCGTTTTTCCTGGAGGTTTACTGGACACTGCGGGAGATGAAAATATCGCTTGGCTGGAATATTTTCAAGAGTTTGGCGTGTCAGAGCACGATCTGCGGCGCCTGGTGCTAGTCGGTGTACAAAGACCAGCTGTGCTGGCGCCTCAGGGCACCGGTTGTTATGATCGTTTCTTCAAACGTTCCACAATTTGGGCACGGTCAGTTTAAGGTACATAAGCTAAAGTACAGATTGCCACTAATCTATGTGCCATATTAGAGAGATAACGCTACGACTGACTGCACTGCGCGAGTGTTTTGAGGAGGTGGGTATTTTGTTGTGCCGTAGCCGTGATCAGCTGTCCGATTTAAATGCAGTACCTCCGACTCCAGAACATCAAAACTTTGACCGTGAGGCGTGGCAAAAGCGAGTGCACAGTAAACCGAGCGAATTTTTGGAATTATGTCGGCAGCTGAAGGTGGTGCCGGATCTTTGGGCGCTGCACGAATGGTCTCTGTGGGGCACTCCGGCTTCTATCAAGAAGTGGTAATGTAGAGATCAATATCCATAACAAATTAATGCCAACTAACACTCCACTTAATGTTTTAGCTATGAAACTGTGTTCTTTATGGTCTTCTTGAATACGCAACCCACTCTGGTAGTAGAGCCGACTGAAGTCAAGGAGTGTGTGGTAATGTATTCTTTCCCATAGTAGTAAACTGTTAATGACAAATCTTTTCCCTCTACAGTGGCACACTCCCTTGGAACTCTTGACATTATCGCAGCATGGAGTACTCTGGTTTATGCCACCACAAATCTACGAACTGACACGAATGTTGTCGTTTAAAAATTACAATCAACTAAAAAGATTTGCTGTGAAACGCAGCAAACTGGGCATCACCTTGCTTTTACCTGTTGGTTATGAATGCAGTGATGGCATTGTCTATACGCTACCAGGTTGATTCTTTTTTCTTGTGGAGTTGGTCTCCTATATTTACTAATGCGAGTTTATTTTACAGGAGACGATTTCTATCTACCCGAGCCTCATTTGGCCACAAATCTGATAAATTACTCAGGCACAATCAATGAAATGCAGAAACGGGCCAATCGTTTGCATCGTTATGAATACAAAGGTACAACTATTGAATTACAATATAATATTCCTAACTTAGATGGACATATGCCTCCGCAAAACCTACCTTCCGAGTATAAGCTGTAGAATTTGTATTAATTGTTTTTGTTACCTACTGTGTCTGTTGTCTGTAGTATGTGTTGTATAAACTAATATCAGATTCCAAATTTTATTATGTAACAGAGATTTATGTTATTGTTTTATTTATGTTATTGTGCGTATGAAGTTATAGTAAAGTAAAGATTCATTAGTTTTTGTGCTGTTATCCCTATTTATTTTCTGGCTCTGTTAAATTCCTCAGCTTCAGTCCAGTAGTAAGTTTACGTTTCGTCTAAGGGGTCACTGGCGTCCAAAAGGAACTGTGACCGCTGCTTACTATAGATAAGAGATTCTTAATGTGATCCTATAAAAGCTACAAAATGTTGCTTGAAATTATTTTAAGCGGATTTGTGAGCAACTCAAAACGCGCAGCGCTCATCAAATTATGTGTATTAACTTTAATTGTAATTTTATAGGCGGGGTTTTTAATTAAAAAATTTAGTTTAAGCGCGAGACATAAGTTAGCTTTAGTTTAAAAAAATATGCGAAACACTTGGCTCTGATGGCTGGAACATCAAAAGCGCAAGCCTATGCATATTCATATACTGAATTTTAAGAGGGAGAAAAGATGCTCAACTTACGGGCAACCACAAAATCAGACGAAGAGGAGAGCACATAATTTTCATCCCATTAAGAATGCATTTAAATCACTTTGCGGTCCAATCTCCCCACCTCAACCGTTGCCGCCACCTGTCGTGTGACTTTGTGCGCTTTACAGCCATCTCTCGCTTCTGCTACCCCACATACCCTCCACACCCACTGACTGTGCGCTTAAAAATCAAAAATCTCAACGAGCTTCCCTCACAGCTGCTGGTTCTGCCTCGGTGCGTGTCTGGGCAACTGTTTGTTGTGCATTGCCCCAGCCTGTGAGCCCTCCAGGCAACCCTTGAAACTGAGATTGAGGTTGGGAGTGGGAGTGGGTGGGGTTGTCGCTATGATGGGGTGTTGGGTCTGTTGTCTGTGTCGGTAACAATTACTTCGTTTAATTTAACCTTTTGTGGGTTTTCCGGCATTTATTGTTCGCTCGTTGCGTTCATTTAATATCGATTAATTATGCTATTATTATGTGCCACAGGAAGTAGCCATTATCAAGCAATTAACGTTACACAACACTATTTCTGATTGGTTGGCAACGCCACCTGTTAAGCTGCACATAAATTAGATTAGAAAATAAATTAAAATTATGCGAGAAACTCAAACGACGTGCAGCGTGCAGCCAAGCAGGGAAGTGAGTTATGAGTTTCTACAGTCGAAGAAATTCTTGACTTCCATGTTGTACTTAAGTAGTTCTAAAGGATCTGTTAAGTTGTATAAACGAGGAAGTGTGGTAGGCACCATTACTGTTCATTTCGATTTACTAAAATTGTTTTAAAATATTTGCAAAATCAACTCCTTGTTTTCCCAAGTGTACTTCACTCCAGGTTGTAAAGCCGCTTAAATTGTAATAAGACGTACCGCCTCGCTTGGCAAAATTATACCTTGGGCGACAGTTTCTTGATTTATGTACGCACCTTGAAAGACAAGAACTCCTTGGCCCCACTGCCACACCGGTAATTGAATTTTGAGCTCATTTTCATTTCCGTTTTGAACATAATGCTGATTTACGTGGTCCACTGATAAGTGTGGAGCCCAGGAATTGCCTTATTAATTGCCAGAATAGGTCAGAATGGAGCCAAACTATAATGCTTATCACGTATTTCTTGGCTTTTGTCAAAGCCAAGCCCAATTATAGTGATTATGGGTAATGGACGGACTGGTGACTAGTGACTAGAGAGTAGATCCTGTGGCCAGTGCCTGCAAGTGACTTGAATACGAAAAACGGTTTAGTTTCACTTCATAATGATCGAATGGACATCGACGTTCGTAGTAATTGGCAACACTGCGAGCATTGACAACCATTAAAAACGTCGCCACAAGACGACGTCAACAACAACAACAACAACGAACGGCTTCCCACGGGTATAACTAAAGACACTTGTACCAAAATCCAGCTCTCCCTCCACTCCAACTCCGCCCACTGCACCACACCAGTTGGAGATTTATTTTTATTGTGTGCATTGTTTGCACTCGACTTGAGCTTGAGTCGCAGCAGCCTCCCACTGTTTTCTTCGGGTGACTAAATGAGTATTACCGCAATAAATCGCCGCAATTCATTTAAGGGCGGCCAACCCTTAAATCAGCACCAAACCAGCTGCAAACTGTTGATGAGCACACACACACGCACACCCATCCTCCCCCGCAGTGATCCACAGAGCGTGAACCTGTTACGGCATTTTCAACTCTCATGTCAAATTGCCACTGGGGACCAAGACCAAAGGACCAGAGCATAGCGACCCACAATTGCCAACAGCAGCTTGTACATTGCTGTCGTACAAATTGCATCAATTGACTTGCGTGTTCAACATAATGGCAAATTGTGGGTGGCGACGACAGTTAGACTAATGTGCTACACGATTTTCTAATGATTTCTTTATTTTGTGGCTTTTATTTACTACATTCTGAGGCGCAGGTGCAATCACTTGAACTTTAACGCTCTCTTAATATTAGTTATCGATCTGGTCTATCGATAGACGTATGCGAACCCTTTTTTCAAACAGTTGGCAACGCGGCGTATTGAAAGTAACGTAAACAAATATGGATAGCATAACAACGGATAACGTAACAAAACAAAGATGCAAGCAATTAGGCACTGTTGGCATATGCACAATATGTGAAAAATGCAATTACATGTGCCTATGTGCATGCAGACCCTGGAATATATACGTAGTTTATAATGTATGTATGTATGAATGTTTGCTTCCAAGCAGCATAATTGAAAAAATACACACATACATGATTTACACGCACACGCACGCACTGAGGGCGTTACTGCTGTACAAAAGTATGAATTATGCGCTTGCTCCAGTACATACATACACATGTACCAATAGTATGTATGTATGTATGTATGTGCTATGTATTTGTTGTTTGCTTTTTGCACACCTTTTGTGTTAATTTCTACTCTCTCATGCGTGTAGACTCTCTGTCTTTATAAAACAACAACAACAACGCCAAGAGCAGCAGCATCCGCCATTATTATATTTTGTGTTGTTGTCTGCTGTTGCTTGCCCACCTCTCCCCATCTACTGCTCCTACTCGCACAGCGCCTGTAATTCATTTCCAGTCTCGGACCTGCGCAAAAGCCATGCTGGGAAAATAGTTGTTGTTGTTGTTGCTCACATTGGGGTAGGTGTTGTCTGTGAGTCTCCTTCTACCTCCCTCCCTGCGCTGCTACCGTTGACTGGCATTATGTTGTCACGGATTTCAATTGCATTCCACGGAATGCGACTCACACACACACACGCACGCATACATACACATAGTTTACATGACTTGTACATTTGTTTCTCATGTGCTAAATTGCAATTTTGTTAGCGTCGTCGTCGGCGTCAGCGTCAGCGTCGCTGTTGTCGTCACTTTTGAGCATTTTTCCCTTGTCTGAGCAAAAATTGTGACCTTGTAACTTGGCTTTAATTGCGATTGTGAATGCATTTTGTTATAGTACTTACATACACTTTGCTGGCGCTTCCACAATGAAACCTAACAATAGTAACAACAAGAACAACAACAACAACAACTTGGGTAACTTTCAATAGCATATGCCTCAATTTATAGCAAAAACTTTCTTATCACCCCACTGTCATCTTCTAATAAACTTCCACAGCTGTCAATGTACGAGTATTTACCAATAGTGAACTTCTTCCTTTTTTTTGTTGGCCACATCTAAAGAAACTGCCCAGCATACTGAAGGCGCAGACCCTTTTCAATATCTATCCAATTTGCCTTGCATAATGCGTAGCACATGCGTCTCATATTTCGAGGGGGCAAGCGGATGTACTGGCATTTAAGAAACCATAAATTTGACGGCAATAACGGATAAAGTATGTTTATTTCGATATTAGGCTAAGCAGCAAACGGAATTGCTCGTAAAAAGGGCTGCACAGGAGTAAATGTAGGATGGGAATGCTCACATAAAAGACACCCTATACTTGAGTAGTGTATTACACTAAAATACTATAAATATTGTATGCCTTTTTTTCAGATATTGTTCAGTTTAGAATTTTTTGCAGTTTAGTCCAACTGGTAATTAAAACTATCATACCATATTTCCACATTGTTTACAGGGTATAAGAAAATCACAAAAAATGCGACATTCTTAGGGGGAAGAGCCAAGAATTTTCCAACTTGAAAACTCTTTAACACTTGATTTCACTTTTTGGCTATGTCATATAACGGGGGTGGGAGGTGCTCGTGTGTGTGTGTGTGCGGCATATGAATATGAATTGTAATGGATTTAGATAGGGATCACAAGCAAAAGGAAACTTTTCGACAGTGAATGGACCAGCCACACCGTAAAATCTTACAAATTGATAAAGATGAAGATAAAATAAAAAATGAAAAGATAACTTTGAAAAATACTATATGGGGGAAAGCTGCTTAAGTGGAAAAGCTCAAAGGAAAATTATTGTAAAATATATACTCGATATGAAAAGAATTATGTTGTAGAAAATTAATTTCTTTTCATAATAGTAAATAGAGATTTAAGCTAAATGAAGTTTTGTAATTGCAAAATTTCTTTAAAGCAGAAAACGACTTGAAAATGAAAGTAATTCCCCAATTAAATATTATTCATGGCCATAACAAACTGGTCAACTGGTTTAAAGCCCCCCAAAAATGCTCTTTGCTTGAAAATATTTCAAATATTTTTACACAGTTTAGGCGTATCAAATTTGACACTCGCTAAGGCAAGAAATATAAAAAATAAAGTTACAAAAAATACTTGAAGGGAAAGACGATGATTTTTTACTGCTCAGTTGCCTGATATAAATTATATGGCACTTGCCACGTGTCGTTGATTGTACAACAACAGCAAAAGTGTGAAAAAAATCGCCGGCAATGGAGGCTTCAAGGACTCAAGGACTCTATAATATGTCCAATACGCCCCCTTATGCCCAGCGACTTGTCTGCCAGTTGATGCGTGAAATATTTTTTCACTCGCTTTTCTTTTTTTATATATTTGGTTCGTAGGAAAATTTAATTCGTGCGGAAATTCAGTCAATTTAAAAGGAGCTTCCACACACACACACGCACACACTCACTGTAGTACGAGGGCGACGCCCCTTTTGGGCACGCCCACCTTGGCTAGGAGGGTTCATTGTATCCCTTTTGCGTATGCCGAACTGCTTAATCCGTTTTATTGTGGTAATAAAACTACAATACAAATTGTTTGAATGAGATTGAACAACATTTGAATTGAGCATGAAATGATGCCGGTTGTGACATGATTTCCTCTCCACATGGAATTCCTTAACAACGTCTTGTCCTTGTTGTCGATATATGGATTTTTCTCAGAGATTAACTCTTAGGATTGGGGCTAGAAATTTGGCAAACTTCATCGAATTGAAATAATTAGATTAGTTGCTTAACATGATGGAATTTTTGATGTTAAATTGATTGGGTTCCTGGTTCATATTTTATGGTATTATATTTTTATCATTATTATGGAAATATAAAATTAGAAATTTGGAAATATTTTAACGCTAAGTTTAGCTTTTCTTATAAATGATTTTATTTTAGTTTTTCTAATATTTTGCAATGGATTCTTATGTGTATATCAACTGCATTAAATAGATATTGAGTAAAATAAAAATGGATATAAATAAATTAAATAAATTTACTTAAATTCCATGCTTAGACTGTTAAAGTCTTTGAAAATTAAATAAAATATTAAAATCAAAAGCATTAAATTTACATATTTATTTATGCGAATTTTTGTACAATACTTCTGACTTTTGTAAAGTGGAAACTCATCAATTTCCTTCTCTAATTCTATAAATTAAATTTCAATATATTAGCCATAAAGTTAGCAACTTTCTTAAGTTATTAAATTCGCATTAATAAAATTTACAGCTGGTGCATATTCGGTTTTGCTGGAGAGTGCTGAAATATCAGTTTAAAATATTAAATCAAAATGATGTTTGAGCTACGCAAATGTAAACACACATAAAATCTGTGGCATTAATTACATTCTGCCAGAAAGTCCATTAAAGATTTGGCTAATAAAAAACCGAGTAGCACACGGCGAAACAAGGTCAAAAGGATATCAGAGACCAGGACGAAGACCACTTGCCCTGCCTGACCGGTTGTCCTGGCATAATCTACATGTTTATGGCTATTTGCGTTTTGACCTCCGCTAAGTCAAGATAAGCCATAATTTGATTAAGCCCTTCCTTCCGCACTCCGCTTTACCCCCGGAATGTGAGAATGTGTTAAGTGAATAAAAATATGTAAAGCATAATTCAAACAGGAGGAATACCCCTGACCCCCTGGCCAAGGCAAAAAAAGGGGCAGGCCATAAAATGGAATGTGTGCGGATCATAAACGGGTTGCAGCACACTCCCCCTAACCACCCCCCCACCCATCTCAGTGGTCAGTTTGACCAAGCGTGTGTGTGTGTGGCCTTGTTTAACCAGCGATTATGGAAATTGTTATACAAAGAACGGGGGAAGGGAAGGGAATGGAAGCGGTGTGGGGCATTCCCCAAATAAGATTTGCACTGGCAGATAGGCCAAATGACACGTAGCTGGTGCCTGGGCCAAAAAGGACGCAAAAACCCGCATAAAGTGCTCGACACCCTCTAAAAAATATTTGTTCACACATGTGGGCACAATGAATGAACGAATGAATGAACTATGGAGATGGGAAGACTCTCTTGGGTTCCCCTTCCCTCCCTCCCCCTTGCCTGAGCTGACCAGCGTCCGGCGTTTGCTGCAGTCACGTGTAAAGTATTCCTTTTTTTCCACATAAATTGCATTGGCTCTATGTTGAAAGAGAAGGTGGATAGGAGGAGATATGGAATCGGTTTTGGGGATTGTATTCCTGCTATTTAAAGTAAATCAAGTTCCGAGATATCAGCGTCAAATTGCCAGACAAGTCAGAAACTTCCACGGAAGCACATAAAAATAATCATAAACGTTTATCGTATGGTAAGAGCACAACAAAAGAGTGAGCTAAATAGGAAGAAGAGATAGTAGAAAGTAGACAGGAATTTGATTGAAAGGATAACGTGAATATTTCAAAAGTTTTCTCCAATGGAACGTGAGCAAGAATATCTATTTTTTGTGGGTCAGTTGCAGTTCTTACAGCTAAAAAGTATGGAGATGAATGTAGAGAGTGTTTATCGAATTTATATGTAGACAAAAGAGAGTAAAATAGAAAGGAAAATAATAATGGAATTATCCAGAATATATAGACAAAAAGGAGTAGAATAGAAGGAGGAATAATATATAGATAGCTGGTGAATTTAACCATATTCAACATTCAATTCCAACCTTATTATTACAGCAAGATGTATAGAATATATTTTAATTATTTAATTTTATTTATTCTCTTCTCGTCTTAACCAACAACCCTTTGGCTTAAACCTCAGCCCACAAGCTCTACTTAAAATTGCATTTAAGTGTATGCTAAATGGCAACTTCCGGCAGATTGTGCGTAAGTCTGGTCACATTGTTGATGGAAACAATGAGCACTTAATAATGCACATGCAAAGTGATTTCCACCTATTCACACATGTTGTAGCAGAAGTCAGTAAAACCACACATGAAAAGACTCTTCTCTATACGCTCTCAATTAAATGTTGGCCAACAGTGCTACGCGATGGCAAAGGGCGGCGAGGGGGAGGGGAGTGGAGAAAATACCCCTGGCTGAAATGAGGGTCATTAAGTTGCCCAGTTCTTCGACGATTTATCGATGAGAATTCCATGTGATTGTGTGTGTCGTCTTCCCCCCCTGTGTACCATTGTTGTTTTTGTTGTGTTTTTGTGTGCTAATCTCTTAATGCGTTTAGCGCACATTTCTATTTGCTTAATGAATTGTTACCGAATACATTCATTTCCATTCGCATTCGTATTCCCGTATTCACATTCACATCCATTGATTCATTTACCCAGCTCATTGCTGGGTCATTTGTCGACGTTTGTCTTTTGACTTGGCCCTTTGGACTGGGCCATGGGATATGGGAGACAGTGGGATGTGGTAAGAGTATTTGTGGCCTGATTTGGCGAAAGGGGCCAACGGTTCAGCTCAATTAGGCTGATTGAGGCATGGTCAGTGTCAAGTGAAAGAGTGTAGCGCTAGTCGTAGGCTAAGCATAGCTTAAGAGACTTTATCGCTAAAGTATAACAGTTATATGACAGCTTTATGATAGTTTTATAACAGTTTATTTGTAGTTTCACATATATGGTATATACATTTATCATACTAGGCTTGCGTATAACAGTAGCTTAAAAGTGTATAACAGTCTGATTGGGGTTCGTTTGGGTGTTATGCATTGTTCATTTAGTTAACTATAAAAGACTTCTCTTTAAGGCAATGTTTGCTTTACTTTTGCTTCCTAGATCGTTAGTCAAAGTGTGTATAACAGCTGTATAACAAATACCAGTAAGACCTAAGGCAACTACTAATACAAGCTATACTTTCAATTCGTATAACAGCTGCATCACTTACTGCCCATCGCATTTAATCAAATACTTTTACTTAGTCCTTTCTTTTCTCCTCCCTCCCCTCTCGGCCATTTTAGGCTCACGCTCCAGTAAGCAGGAGCAGGCGGAAAGTATACCAATTATCTGGCCACATATGACATGTATCCGGCGTGGTCTGGTGTGTATCTTTGTATCTTTTAACTGCAGCCACAACATATCTATAAACAATAATTTTATTACCCAAAGAATGAGGGAGGCGGGGTAAGGGAGACGATATGCAGCCATTGGTTACGGCATAAATTACAATCAAAATGAATTGATATGCGTGTTAATAAAGTCAGAGTTAATGCTGGGACAGAGGAGAATGGACAGGGGTAAGCTGAGCGTATAACAGACAGACGAATCGTCATGCATATAGTTAAGAGCGGGGAGGGAACAGACGGCCAGACGGACAGGAAGTCTGGAAGCCACCACGAAATGACGGCATTTCGATTTTACGCTTTTATGATTCCTCAATTCTGGTGCGGGGCAGAGGAAAGGAGACTGGGACTGAGTATATGTGAAAGATTCTGTTTTCCCTTAATTAATAAGCTCTGTTTGTATGCTAAATATTTACCAGGCATAAATTAAGAGGCCTGTGCGGAGGCAGGTACAGTTGCCTACAGCCAACACTAATGGAAATGTTCATAATTGTATAATTGCATTGTGGTGAGAGGCGGGGCTGGGAGGGCAGGGGCGTGTCAGTGCAAGGCCTTAACCACTTGTAATTTAATATTAATTAAATCATCAAATTGCATTTTATGTGAGCACAAATAAATAAATTAAGCGACCGGCAAAGACGCTCAACCAATTAATGCTGATCTCTGCAATCGATTTTCGATATCTGTACTGCATTTTGTGTGTGTAGGATATGAATAGTTTAAAGAAAAGTGTGTGTCAAATGTATCAATGGTTTTACGGCTTTGTTTTGTCAGGTACAGGCATTGTGTAGTCGTTCACCTAGTGCCATTTTTTACCTTATTGATTTATTGCAAATTCAGCATTTAAAACAATTTACGCAAACTTTTTTCGCTTTCGCTTTGGTCTGATAACATAATGCTGTTGAAATTTAAATGCAATTTATTATAAACATTTTCAGAAAATACCAAAAATTCACTATACAAACATATATATATATAGATTTATGTATGGTTGTATTTATATATGAATTGTAACCTCATTAAGCGCTGAAATCGTCGCGTGGAGCTTCCCCCTATAGAGTTCATAGAAAAAATTTAAAATTCAGAGCAAAAACAAAACATAAACTCAACTTGAATATACTAAATTGCAATCGCAAACAGTTTTTTGTTTTATGTTTTTTTATTTTATTCTTTTTTGTTTAATTATTTTCATTCTCTGTTTTTTTTTTATTTTGTTGAAGTTTTTCCGCCCTGGGTTCGTTGACCGACACAGACGACCCCAAAGTGCTTACACGAGCACTTTGTAACGAGCTCTGCCCCTAGCTTCTGCTACCTCTATTTGCTCCAAGAGCTTCCAAGTTTTGCAATCTTAGTCGCGTCTTTCAGCTAATCAGCATTATGAGTCGTACAGGTCGTACAAGCTGAGACATAGTCTAACCAGAGTCTAAAGCAGAGAATCATCTCCGTGTTTATATAGAAATCGTGACTCTCTGTGGAACATAATTATATATGTACTTCTCACACTCATAGTATACTATATTGTTTATGCTCAGGTCTCGTTTCAGTTGAATTCTATTCGATTTGTTTAGAAGCTCGGGAGTCAATTGTTTACGTTCCCACGCTGCTTCGCCACTCTACTGATCTATGTCACTTGATGCCAATAAATAATAATCATATAGAAGTATTTATTTTTGTTATACTCAATGAATATTTAGTGACCATAGGTATAGGTTTTCCTAGTGTTATCATAAGCATAACATTCATTTCCGATGCAGGGTTTGTTAGTAGAGTAAATACTGGGTACTTGAAGTTCAAGTTCTAGTTATTCTTATCAGTTCTTTTCTTAGACAAACTAAAAAGTTGCTTTCAGCTTAAAACTATTTGAAGATATTTTCCAGACACATTCCTGCAGTTCCAATTTTCTAGGAATAAAACTAATAGTAACTAAATACATATGTATGCATCTATATAAATGTATATAATGTTGTATATAGGTGCGCTCATTACTCATCTACTTTTTATGGCAGTTCATATATTTTTTACATAAGCTGCAAAACAGCGACTGAAAAACTGTCAAATCAGCGAAAAGCAGACACCCAAAACCCAGAAGAAGCAGAGCATCAACATGATATAAAAAGAATATACTTATATATATGTATATATATATAAGTATAAAACAAAAGCAACAAAACAACAGCAAGTCTTATAGTGTGGATGCACCTGCTACTACCTGGTTCGGCTTCTGCATTTGGATACGCGGTACAACCTTCTGCAGCTCTGCGCTCAACGAAGGTCTGACCCAAAACTGAGTCGAAGAAAAAAACAATAAAAAACCTTTTTCTTTAGTTTTTTATACACTTTTTTCTAGGGCGCAAATCAAATTCATCCAATTTGCAATGTTAGTTGCGTGGCAGGGGGTGGAAAAAGGAAAGGAAAGCCAGCAAGTGGTAGGGAAATGCTCATGTATGCTTTCAGCGCCACGCACAGCCAATGAACCGTAGCCCCCATAAGTAGACTACAAAAAACAGATAGAAAAGCCAAAATGTGATTTAATTTATTATTGCAAACGTTAAAAGGAGTCGCAAGTCCGAGTCGAAGACTGGCTCGATTTACGGCGACGCATCAATAAAGGGGCGAAAGTCTTGGCAAATGAGTTCCATTTATATCATTGGTCATTACGGAAATTATGCGAGCCCCCCCGTTAGGGGTAGCACGATGGACAGTCATCTGCACTGTAAAAAAGTAAATACCGAAAAATATGATATAAAATATATAATTTTTAAATACGAAGAACTAACTTGAAGAGTTGTGATGGCAGGCATAAGGATATGTTTATGAATTTAGTCAGTTAATACTATACATATATTCCAGTATTTCACATCGCTTATATTTATTCAGGCTGTATCGATATATCAGCAATCATATTCAAGACAAACAGTGTTATTTCTATTATAAGAATTCCTGTCACATATTTTCAATGAATTTTTCCTCAGTGCATACGCAGCACGGAAGCAGCATAAAGCGATAAAGATACATTTCAAACGGAAGTCAGGATATGGGTATGAAAATCGCCTCGGGAACGACAAATGCACTGGCCCAAAAGCATGTGCTAGCCATATTCAATGCCATCCAATGGTCCAGTTCGATTCCGTACAGTCCACTTGCTCGGGTGCTGGGGAAGGTCGTAAAAAACAGCCAAGCAGCCCATCAATAAAAATGCAAGACAATGGGCATGCAGAGAGTGGAGTGGGGCACACACACACACACACACACACGCAAAGAAATGGAAAGCGTGTCAGAAGACATGAGCATGACCAGAAAGTAGAAGAAGAAAAAGAAAAGTGGGTTTACTCTGAATGGTTTTATGGTTTGGGTCCGGAGTCATACGTAAGACATACAAGATGCCAGCCGGAGATAAAAAGCTGTCAGGGGGGAGTGTCAAGATAATCAATGCTGGTGTCTCTCATTTGCTTGATTTAAAGTTTAGATTTGTCTGTTATACAAACTGGCATACATGCCAAATTGTTATATTAATAGTTATAGTTGTGATACTTAAATAGAGTTAGATTTGTTATACAGCTTGTAGATCAGATTTCATAGTGTTTTATCAGCTCTACGTGAGTATCAGACACAGCTTATCATACATTAAGCAAGACGTGAGAGTTGTATTAAATTAAATTAAAGTTAAACAAACTATCTTCATTTAGTTGTATACATAGTGTTTGACAAACTATTATAAATAAGTTGTATACATTATACACTTAGTTTACAAGAGTTGACTGTTATATAAATGTATGCTATACGACTGTCACACTGTTATACCTTATTTGCTGAGCAAATAGTTTCCCTACTGTTATACTAATCTCTAATCAGCCAAGGACGCTTAAACTTTTCAGCTTGAAAAGGTCGTTGTTCCCCCACCTCCTGGTCCACACACACTCTATAATCATTGAATATCCCATCACATACGTCAATGATTGATAAGCAATGGCAAAAGTTTTGGGCACTTGTCCTTTGACGCGATAAATTTTCGCTTTTTCATGCTGCCCCCTCAAAAGGAGATTTACGAGCATATTTTGCAGTAAAAGTTTTGCCTCTTCCCACCGCTTCGCTCTGCTCTTCTTCTTCTCAGAGCGAACAAGGCGACAACTAATGAACTAATGAGCTTTTCAAGTAGCCAAAAGAATTAACTACATTAGCCTAATGAGTACGCGAATGGATGACGAATCAAAATTAGTTGCAATTTACGATTTAAGCTTTCAGTTTATGAAAATTGCTAGAACTAACTTACCCCCACCCGACTCGAGTCAGTGAGCGCAACCACCCCGTGGCCCTTTTACAATGTCGTGTGCTACGTGTGTGGCATGCAAAAAATGGAAATCGAAACAGACACGGAAGACCCCAATCATGCGATTACATGTGTGAACTATCGATTGGATTAAGACAAAAACGCACTGGAGCTAGGGCTGGGGAACTGTAAGCGGGGCTGGAGTGAGTTGTGGCAGCCACTTAAGCGCGTCGCTTGTCGTCGCCGTCCACTTGAGGCATAAAAAAATGAAGCAGCTAAGAAATACGCAACAACCCCAGAGAGTAAGTTTATACACTGCAATAAAATATTCTTTAATTAAAACAATTTCAAGAAAAAAGTATAGAAAACAAGTTTTGAAATAAACGCTAATGTTTATTTATGAATTTAATAATTAGTGATTAGTTATAAAGTAGAATAGTATTTTTTACAGTGCAGCAACAGTCTACGAAGCTCATCAAAGTCATCGAGTACGCCGTCAAACACGTCGCACTGCAGGCATAAAAACAGTACACAGCATAATCAAGCCATGTGTGTGTGTGTGTGTGAGTGGGTGTTTGTAGGCAAGTGTGTGTAATAAACGTTGACAACTTGCTCGGTCGACGCCCCCACCTCCTTTTGACCTGCCCGTTGGCACTGATTATGTTCCCCCACCCACTCGGCATTCAACTGGACCCAGAGCTCCTGTCGATTGTCATTGCCACTCGGTCGTGTCTATAAATTTCATTTTTTGACGAGCTGCGTGTGGCATCACTTTCCCCCGCAGCCTGACCATGCAACCACTTGAGCCACTCTTCGCCTAAAGCCAACCGATTTGCATTAGATTTCAATAATTATTGTTTATTGTGCACTTGAGCGCAGCCAAATTGTCGCAGAAGTCCTCTGTCTGGAGACATTTGAGATGCAGCTTAGCGATATGGGATTTAAAGTCAGTTAATCTAGAATGTAATATTGAAAAAATATAACTTTATATTTTATTTCAGATTTCATTTCATTTAGCAACGCACATTGTCTATCGATACAAACACCAGCCCTCTTCTTAAACCTATCGATTAATCTCCTCTATCTAACGATAACAAAGCACTTACATTAGAGTTCAACATTAGCATCACAGCCTCCATTTCCACTGATCAACTACATTATTGGCACAGTAAGCAATATCGATCAATCAATATACATCCTTTTAGATGACATAACGTCAACATATACATAATAGTTATGCCTTGCCTCAGTGGAAACTATTAAAGCAAAAATGTTTGTTGTTTCAAGTATTTTATTATTTTTTATCAGCGACTTCTGGATCATTGCATGCGCCGCTTTCATGCAAAAACAAAAAATTCTAAAAAAAAAAACTGAAACATAAAAAAGAATTGAAATTCGACACTTCCTGCTGGCCATAAAACCGAAAAGCCGAAAGCCATAGCCAAGGCAAATAAGCAAATAATAAATAAAGAAAATAAATCAAATTAAAATGGCCACTTGATGGACAATCAGACACATGCACATATATATATTTCATAAAGTCTGTATGTAGATAAATTCAACAAAAAAATTCTTGCAAAACTTTTGAGCTATACTTTCATACATCGTTATGTCTTCTTCGTTCGCTTTATACTTTATTCGTCGTTTTCCATTACATAAAGACGAGCCGATCTTCATGCAGTTGCCATTCGCTGGAAGGCAGGAAACTCATTTACCAGTCGAAGAAGAGCTACAAAAAGCAGATGCCAGACTAGTTGAGAATCAAATGAAGCTGTGATACCCTCTAGAAGATCTTAGGTTTCTAATTTAAAAAGATTTTCAACAGAATCTATAGAACATTACTTTTTTTATGACTTGAATATCATTTCAAATTTTATCCATTTTTTTACGTTCCCTAACAATCTACCCGAAGTCTTAAGTCAATAGAAATTTGTAAACCAGAGCGCCAAACAAAACAAACAATATGGAAATTTTGACTTTGGCTAAATAAATTTTTGTTGTTATGAATGAACTTGGGGACAACTAAGGGGATTATGAGTCCACTTCACCGAATTACGCCCCCGTTATCGGGAGCTGTGTTTACAAACAGAAACGATCAGCTCCGCCAGTCCGATGTCGATCGTAATCCAACGCTTGAAGATGCCCAAAGAACTCTCGATCTTTTAGCAGCTGGCAAGTGGCAATGTTGTTATTACAATTTGTTGTTTGTTGACACAATTTTTCGGACTTGGACTCGGACTGGTAAGGAGTGGCATAGGGTATTTGATGTGGTGATGCTGTATGTCCATACGATTTGTTTACTCTCGAGTATCAAGTTCTGCAACTGTTGCTGGTGGTCGGGCGGCTTTATCAATGCCGACAGACCACACAAAATTCTCAATTCCAAGGAAGCCAAATATTTCAAATCTAGTGAGAAATGTGGACTTCACCTCGTATAACAGGAAATATGAACTTGGCCAAATATATTTAATTTTAAATAAATTAGGTACAGACATGCATTAATATACTATATAAAAAAGATTTATGATTTATAAAGAGATTAAAGAAATTTGAATCAAATTACATTAGGCGCAGAACAGTATTCAAATAGATTATAGAAATAATGTATAGAATATTGATAATATATAGGTTATAGAAATTTCCCTGATAGTGAATAGATTGCCTTTCTTCTAATCTCTATTTTAAATATATTACATTTGAAAGTGTACTACGTACAGGTGCACTCATAATCCAGACCTAATTGACTCATGAGTCAGACAAAGTTCAAGAGAGCTAAATGTTGTGATTGATAACTAGTTGCAACTAAATAAATGAATTACCAATCATGACGTAATGATGATTTAATTCTTATGCAGTTCTCTCTAAACTAAAAAGTAAAGTAGAAAAGCTTTGCTCTCTGCTGTCAGTTGAATCCATTTTGATTTCACTCTCCTAATGGATTCTCCTTGCCTCCAGGTACAGCTATATTCATGTATGTCAAACTTACTCTTCCATTGCTTTCGACACTAAAGAAAACATTTGTTTAGTGTTATTTTGCATTTATGTAGATTTTTATTACTAATTTTAATTATGCACACTTAGAACTATTCACAATTTTACTTTTCGTATCGTATTCTTTAAACTTGTAATGTAAAGACAGACAGCGAATGATTAGCTTATAATTTATACAATTTTAATCATGTATTTACAATAATTTCTGTTTTCGTTTAGTTCTCATTGAGTTTATTACAAGTATAGGAAATTTCTCTTTAGTTGCAGTTGTGTGTGTGTGAGAGTGTGTGTCTGTGTGTTGTGTGTTTAAAACATAATACAACCTTTAATTAGTTTTATCATTTATCGTTTTGTATGTTGCAGAGGATTAAGTGTGTAAAACCAAAATTTAAAAGCTGGCTGGTGTGTATACATATATTTCTCTTGTTTCTATTCTTGTGTTTAGCCCTATAATATAGGGTGTTAGCATGATATTTCTCGCTTAATACTAGACAAACTAAAGCTATAACTAATCAACAAATAAGCGTGTGTTACTAACTCGTAATTTGTAATACAATGTTGTGATCGATTGATCATTAATCAGTAGCTGAAACAGAAAGAAATGTTTGTTTTACATACATACTAACGGTTCTTTATTATATGCATGTATTTTCTATAATTTTAATCAATAAATTGCCCTAAGTGTTCCGGAGTGTGCGATCTAGTATACAATACACATGCGAAATGATTATCAGCCAAAGATCGATTCGATTCGAGTTTATCGATAACTTAACAAGAACTTACGAAATTACCTTGCGAACAAATTTTATTGTCGAAATTTTTTAAATGAAATATATGTGTGTGAGAGTCTGAGTGAGTGTGTGTGTGGGAATTATCAATGCAGGAAAATACCGTTAGCAGCTTTTACTAAAAAGTTAACAGAAACAACTGAAATAATCCGTTTTAAAATGAGAGCACTAAGTTCAATTCTCTATAAATTGAAGAAACTTTGAAATCGTTTTAAATAAAAATTAATTTAAATTAAATTAAAAATAAAATTAAATGAAATCTATAAGATTTCAAATTATAAATAAATAATTAATTTAGAATTTTTAGTTTAAATGGGAGGATTATTTCAGCTGTTTCGCTTAACGGATTACTCTTAATTGACCACCTGCTGTGCTGGCCACTGCGGATGCGAATGCAAGTGTGTATGCGAATGCGGATGCGAATGCGAATGCGAGGCACGATGCTGCTGCTGTTGCTGCAACAGATGCGAGGAATTATTTGTGGTGGAGGAAGCTGTTGAGGCAACCGCCAGTTGGCGTCATAGATAGAATTCCGGCGAACTCTGACTATCCGCACCTGCTGCCACACCTGGGGCCGTTCTCTGTTGCTGCTGCTGTTGCAGGCGCTGCATGAGTGTATCCCGCTCCTGGCAGACACGCGAGTACTCCACCTTGAGTCTGTGCAGATCCTGATTAAGCACGCGATTGGCCTTCTCCAGTTCGTGGCGCTGATGCAGTCGCTTGGAGCGACAGTTCTGGGCATAGCCACGATTCTTGAGTGTGCGTCGCTTCTGCTTCAGACGCACCACCTCCTCCCGGGGACAGCCATGCAGACGTTTATTCAGCTCCCGCACTGTCAACGTGGTCAGCATGTCGTCATTGATGCAATCCTCCAGCGTCGCCGTGCTGTAGGCGCCGGAGCACGTGAGCGGCGAGTTATTGGAACTGCGTGTGGAGCTGGCCGAGAGGGGGCGACAGGGTTGGAGTATAGAGCGCACACAGCCACGGGAATTGGAGCCACTGCTCGCGCCGCTGCTGCTGCCGGCCGATGGCAGCTGTGGGCCACAATTGGAGACCATGGTGCACATGGAGCCAACGGGTGGAATCGTCGCAGGTCCGGGACTGCCCGCATATGAGTTCGCTGAATTCGAGTGCATATTGATGGGCAGCGCGTGCTCCAGACTATGGAAATGATGATGGGCGTGGTGCGCGGCCGGATGCTGTGCCTGTACCGCCATGTGGCGTGCCTGGGCATGGTGATGATGGCTCGGCATCAGCGGGTGTCCATGATGATGATGTGCTGCCGCTGCCGCCGCATGCATGGCATACTCCCGCTGACGTTCCCAATCCTCGGCCTCCTCCTGGGAGCCGGGGCAGGCCAGGGGTCGCAGATCCAGTGGCTGTTGCTCGGCTCGCATCGAATTGGGCAGCCACATCATCTCCTGGCTGAGACCCACAGCGGCTACATTGGCGGAGGTGGCATTGACGGAGCGCCCGGCATGGTAATGATGAGCATAGGCCTGACTGGGGCAACTGCTGCTGCCCGTGGGTGAGCCCACTACGGGCGGTGTCTCTGGCGGTGTCGATGGCACGCCACCGGGCACAGCAGAGGCAGCAGCAGCTGCAACCGCCGCCGCAGCAGCCGCAGCCGAAGACGAGGATGAGGAGGAGGATGTATTAACCAGCACTGCTTGGCCGCCCATGGGACCGCCCACATAGCCCTCGGGCGGTGGACTTAATGGCTGCAGTCGACGTTCATCCATGTGCCATTGATGACCCGGGAAGGAGCGCAGTTTTATGTGCGACACAGAGGCCAATTGGGAGACATCACCTGCGCCACCGCCAGCACCTCCGGCTGCTGCTTCCGGCACAGCTATAGGCAATGGCATGGACAGTGGCAGTGGCATGGGTTCCGCCTCATCATCCGGCGATGGCTCACCGCCGGCAGCGTGCACCGTGGTCCATTTGATGGGCTGTGGGGGACTGTGATCCTCACGCTTAACGTGACCAATGGCTGTGGCTACGGTCACCGGGGTCAGGGTGGTCACAGTGTTGCCGGCAACGCCAACTCCCAGATGATCCAAGTTGAATTCCTGCACATATGTGTCGGCAATGGTGGGATCTTCCATTTTCATTGGAGCGCCGGTTCACATGCAACCTAATGGAAGGGGCTGGCAACGGAGGGGCGAGGGTGAGTGTCACTTAGCACTGATCAACAGGGACTGGGGGATCGATATACTAGTACACGCACAGACACCACAAGCTATGATCAGATTCGGGTAATTCTTGCTTCAGTCACACTGCACTTGCTTGTGTATCAATTCAGCATACTTTAAAGTAATTTATTATCGTTAATTATTTCTTTAATTATAATTAATAGTATATTTTATATGTGATTATTCAAATAATTTATTCTTATTTCTGATTTATTTTGAAATCTCTTTTAGTCGCGGCCGCGTCACTTTCAGCCGCTCGCTGCGTCCAGTTTCAAAGAGTTAACGGTGCCGACTGAGTCTGGGTCTGCTCTGTGTGGATGACTGAAGGGTGGCCCTGGTCACAGAATGGCTGCGACGCGCGCATTGCCTCACACACACACACACACACACACATAACTATGTGCCTGTATGTGTGTGTGACAGCCGCTCCAGACACACTGTTAGCCAGCTTGCACGCCATTCGCTGTTGAACTCCTGCTGGAATTGCGAAAGCTTGGCTCTTCCGCACCACGGCAGAAGTACTATAGCAGCAACAACAAGAGAGAGAGCACCCTTTCGAGCACCACTGCTGTTGTTGTTGCTGCTATTGCCGCCGCTCTCGCAGTGAGCAAATGGAAAGCTTCTCATCTTGTGCACAGTGGCATGCACAGCGCACAGCAGTAAGATGAAATGCAAACGGGTAAGTGAATTACATTTAAATTAACAAATTTAATGAAATAAAAATGCAGTATAAAAAGTAAAATCATAAATATAAATATTTCAGCTACTACTAATATAATTTCTTAAATGGAAAGCTTCTCATCTTGTGCACAGTGGCATGCAAAGCGAACAATATTAAGCTGAAATGAAAACGGGTATGTGAATTACATTTCAATGAACACATTTAATAAAATAAGAAATCTATATAAAAAGTAAGAGCTATTAGATATAAATACTTTTGTAGTTAAATATAGTCTAGGAGTGTAGAATAAAGTCACAGTTGGCCCTCGACTTTTAACACGGCCTCTTCTTAGCACGACCACGAACCGCGAAAAACCTCGTTCACACCCACAATTGCAAAGTATACGAACTTGTGTGAAACAGTCGAAACTGACTGATAATCTTTATAAGGAGCTGCCAAAGTAGTAAATATGTTGGCACAAACTGGCTTAAACTAAATATGCCACCAGATGCATATTCAAATTTGATATGAATAGAAACATGATCTCCTTGCTTTTTTACATTGGTAAGTTTCGGGAGAGTTTAACGCTGTAGTGTACTTATGTGAAGCAGCTTTTTTAGCGTAGTACCGACTTTTAAATTTGAAAATAGGAATGTTGTGCATGTGTTAAAGGCATAGCTTTCGGATAATTTTGAACAAATGAATGAAACTGTAGTAAGAACAGACCAAATTTGAACAATACAAAGTTTTTGTTGCTGCCAATTTTGAATTCTGGGAACTGTAACCCCTTATTTTGTACTGAATCCATGTTTCGCTTAACACGATTTCGCTTAACACGAGGATTTCTAGGAACGTAACCCCCGTGTTAAGCGAGGGCCAAGTGTATATACAGAGTTCGTATTAGGGTTTGTCTTAACTATTTAAATATATTATCTAATATATTTTAATTACTGCATTTAAATAGACTTTAGGTATTTAAAAATAGGCTAACTATTAAGCACATAATTTATGCTTCACCTCTACTGCTGTGCTCCACTGTGCAGGAGCACACGAACATAATTGAAAGCTTTGCTTCGCACGCGCTCTCTCTGCCATCCGCTTCGGCTATGTTTGCCCACTGCTGTTGACTTCGTTGCTTGTGTTGTTGCTGTAGCTGTAGCTGTCGTCGTTTGCTTTTGCTCGGCTGCTTTGGTGGTGGCTGTTGTTGGTGTTCTTGAAGTAGGCGTTTTTGAATTGCCATGAAGAGCATAAAAAATGGCACAAACCTACACACACACATACAAGCATAGAGTGGCAGTAGCGCACACTGTCAAGCGCACCTTATGCTGCCACGGCTCCGCCCACTGCACTGGCTACTGACCATGGTGTGTGTGTGTGTGTGTGCGGTTGTGTGTGTGCGCATATTTATGAGAAACTACCACAGAAATTCCTATATAGTCCGTCTATTCACATAAGCTTTCCAGTTGTAGGGCAAACGTTTGGTTGGCGCTTGCACTGGAACGGATGGGAGTTAGCCGTGGAGCATCCATTGTTCCATTTTCCAGTGCATAAGTCAATGGGAGATGCTTTAGTGCTGATAAGTCGTCCGATTTGTTTTGGTTCTACACACACACACTCGTGTTATGTACAGTATGTGTGTTTGGTTTGGCTTGTGTAAAGGATTTCGCCGCTCGGACTGTGGACTACTATGCACAGGTGCATGCTGCTGAGACAGCAGAAAATTCTATAGTCCCTCCCTTCGAGTTGGACTCCCTTCTGGACATGGGCGTTGAGAGTTTGTTTTTGTGCTTTTTCTTTCTCTACTTGTTCTTGTTTTTATTTTGTTTTATTTTAATTTGATATTTTTTTGTGCAAATGTTTTGGCTGCCGAGACCAAACAGATTTTCTCGTATTCGGTTATGTAATTTCGCTGTGAGAGATATGCGATCTACTGCCATGGAAGCTTGTGTATTTTATTGCCACAACTTTAGCGCAACAAGTTTGTTTTTTTTTCCCTCTATCATGATTGCCTACAGCGTGGGTAGGGGGCGTGTAGGCCACAGGGACACACCGAAATGTGGGCTAACAATCGAAAATTGATAAACGAATAACAGAAACAAAAGAACAAAAGGGTAAAACAAGAAAAAAGGCTTAAAGCTGCTGCTGAATTTTATTTTATTTTCACTGGAATATAACTATAGAAGACATGAGATACACTTCAATAGTTGACTTTTCATTAAACCAAATATTTTTTACTGTTTTATTATTATCATTACATAATATATATTTATGTCTGGCACCTTTCCAGTTCTTAGGGCGAAAAGAACTATCTACTTATTTACTTATTTATACTCGTCCAATGCTAAGCCACAAAAACTGACCACAAAATCTGTTTGCGGCTCTTATTTACCAGACTTAGCCTTACCCTTAAAGCAAATCCCCCCTGGGCCAGAGCCTGGGTGAAGGGATGCCAGCAGGAAAACATAAAACAAAATCAACTCAACTGCCGCCTCGCCCAATTCTCATGCTATACCACACCCCCAAAAAACAGGAGGAAAAACTAAGGACATATCCATAGGCCGCCTTGGATTTGTGCTGTGTGCCATTGAAGCTTGTCAAAATTAAATTGAACACAATCGAATTATACTCCGGTGCATGCTCCATTTGGTTTTTTGTTTTCCTACTCTTTATATACCCCTGAAAGAGACTAGGGGTTAAGTTGGCAAGTAGATGTACAGACTATGTCTGAAAAGTTAATTTATAGCATAAATGATTTAATTGAAATCACTTTCCAATTCAGTTACACAATATAAATATTTATCATTAAAAGTTAATAAATTAATATACCTACACATTATCATGTCACGTGGACTCGACTAGAGCACACTCCTGCCCTTCTTGTGGGCAGCTTCAGCGGGTCTGCTGTGATTTAACCATTGAGGTTTTCCGTGTGGCTGAGCGAGAGTCAACAGATAGCTGCAAGTCGAAGCACTTAACCATATTAAAAAGGGTTAAAGGTGTGCAAATATTTGCCAGCCGCCAATTAATATATTGTAATAATCAACGCTGAAAGACAAAGTGAGCGAAAAATAGAGTGAAAGCAGCGGGGAGGCACGTGCAGGCCTGGCAGGAGTGGAAAACAATCAGTGCTGTCAGTTTAGAATTTTTGCAGCTAATTTTAGCAGTTTCAAAAAATAAAAACGATTATAAACAGTTGAACACACTTTATGCAATAATGCTAGCATTTTTCATTATTAATTCGTCAAAAATTGATTATGAATTGCTTTAAAAATAATAGCAGTTCGTTTTGGCAGTAAAAGTATGCAACACTTTGTCAACTGCAATTTTTTCTCCGCCTTCTTGGGTGAATAAAAAAATGTAAAAAAAAATGTAGCATACTTTTAGCTGTGTGCTTAAATTAACTACTGAGTTTTTTAAATATGGTATTCATACAACAAAAATTCTTGTATTCATACAATTTTCAGTTATTTTTAGCTTTTTTCAAGCAACTTCATTCATTAGCAAGCTTATTTCAACACTGTAACTCTAACAACGCAGAAAGCAATGCCAAATAAAAGTATTTTTAACTCGCGCTATTTACACTTTGCCCTCATGCCGAAAAGTATGCAATGGGGTTTGCTTTATTCTTGCTCATTTACAACTAATTCGTGACTGAAGTACCTCCGGCTTTTTGTTTGTTGACTTGTCGTGGATTTAGACCCAACTCTCTCTCTCTCTCGTCTGTCTATGTGTGTGTGTTTATTCCACCTCCATTGTCAGTCACTCTATTTGCATGACGATTCCTTTTCAATTGCATTTCAATTGATTCCCGCATATATTACGTGAATGTTTTATTACGCCGGATTAGGCAGGCATTAAAAGCACATACTACATAGTTGTCGTCGCTGCGATGTCTTCAGTCTGCCATATGATCTGATTGATTGTCAGCGCACAATCTACCCCACATGCAAGTCTACACTGCAAGAAAATGTTGATATAGAAAAGTGATTCAATTGTTATAGTGTGTTTTATATTGTAATCAATAGCTTGCAGTGTTCCAATACACTATTTACTATTAAAAGTATTCTATTAGAATTTCTTGCAGTGTAATACCCTTACTCCCACACGCGCTCATTCAGTCTCCTGGAGTGCACTTTAAACATGAAGTATATCGTGTTTTATCACAAAATAATTTCTGGTAAATCAACAGAAAATCGATGACATCCTCGCAACTCAAATTTACATCGACCTCTCTCCCTCCCTGCCCATATCTCTGGCACAGTCTGGCAAGTGCAGCCAGCAGGATGCCACCTCTTGCTTTTTTATGTATGTGTGTGTGTGTGTGTTGTGTGTGTGTTGGGCAATGAAATTGTGCACTCAACGAGCAGGTTTAATGACATGTGAGGCATGTGGGCGGAGGGAGATCTATGCTGAGCCGCTATGTCGCAATAATTATGGCGTCTTTATTCGATTAGTATTTGATATGCAAACTGAGCAACACAGCTGTGAGTACAGTTGTGTTTATATGGCTACAATTAAGGTGGCATAAAAAATATGAAATATTGCAGTATAATAATTATGTTAAAATTATAATCCAATCCGAGACAAACCCAACTCAAAACAAAGAGAGAAGTCATCTTCATCTCCATCTCCATCTTCATCTCCATTTGTGCAAGCATACATCAACAAGTTTGCTAATATTATTTCCTGCTATAATAACCTTTCTTTCTCTGCTAGTTGTTAACACCCAATTATTGACTGTATTATAGCAGGGCCACATTTGTGGGCGTCACCCAACTGTCAGCTGTCACTCAGCTCTTGACATTTGACATGCCGTACCTGACCTCAGTTCAGAGTCACAAAAACAGGGTGACATTTTGCCGGGGCAACCCTAAACGGAGAGCGTGACTCGTCCGTTTGTAATTGTTTGCTAATGAGCTCTCAGTTGCCCCGCTCCTCGCTCTCCCCTCTCTCTCTCTGGGCAATGTCGCTGGTTATCAGTGCTCGCAGTTTATCATTCAGTCAATTGGCAGCCAAAGCCAAAACAACCATGACAATAAATTATGGTCAGCGATTTGTAAACAACACAGAGCTCAGCCAAACAGAAAACTGGACCTACGACCGACTGAAAGTGGAGGCAGTGGTTTGGGGAGGGGACGAAGAGGAATCTCTGCAAAATTGCCATAAATAAAGTTCAGGCTAAAATAATTGAAATATTTGCTGTCCAATGTGTTGACTTCCGTTTCCGTGCCCAAGCAAGCTTCTTCTGCCCAGAGGCGAAGGTGTAAACTGTATAAATGGTGGCTCGTTATGACCCGAGTTAACACACACACACACACACACACACCAGTACACACACACATAGAGACCAGCACTACCCATGGTTGATAAATGTTTCAAAAATATATATTTCACTTGGGCGCCTTTGGACCAGAGCAGTTGGTGTGCGTGCCAAGGAAATCATTGCGAATTAAGTTGAGATTGAGTTATAAATATTATATCGACTGTATCTACAGTTGGGAAATTAAAATGAACCTAGAGAATTGACAGTAGTTAAGAGGCAATTGATTCAGTGTCAAACAAAAATATGTTTAACATAAAGTCTTTATTCAAATCTGCCGTTTATACTTTAAGATATAATATAGTTAAAAAGAGTCGCATATTGTAACTGTTTCTACACTTAAATAAAACAACTTATTATAATTTCTGACATTTAAATCTATTACATATAAAAAGCACTTCATTTTTATTACTTTTTATGAATTTATTTCAACATTTGTTTGCACCTCGTTTACCAGTTTAAAATAGGAATATTTCTGTACTCTAAATTGATATTTCGTAAATGCATCTCACATTATTTTCTTAGTGTACATATTCCTTATACTATATGTGACATATGTTGCAAGGAACTAATTCGCTATTGGGACACCCTTTGCCCTGGCCTCATGCTCAATCTGGCAAATAAATTTGGTTCGAATGTCATAAATTATATACAGTTCAGCCTTTTGGGCTCACACACGTGTTACTCTCTGAACTCGACTCGAACTAATAACGGGACACTGGTCATATACCCCCAGATGTAGGCTATATACATACTTATATGTATATGTAAGTATGTATATACTTTGATGCTCTTCTTTCTGTTTTTTTTGTTTTGGTGTGCTACTGTCCCCATAAATATTTGCGCAATAAATTTTTTAATCTTGTCGCTTTAATCGCACAAATGACGCTGCCTTTTGTACAGACACACACACCATACACACACACACACACCACACCACACACATGGAGATTATGTCCGAGACCCCAAAATCAATTTCACTATCGTTTGACCATAGGGAAAGCAGAGGGCTAGTGTGTGTGTGTGAGTGTGTGTGTGTGCGTGGGGTGCGGGGTTAACGTTTTTTATTGTTTGTTTGCGAGACGACAGCAGCTTCCTGTGCCAAACGGAATTCAATAAAAAATATCAAACATATTCGTAATGCTTAAGGAGAAGCGAGCGAGCGAGCGACATCTTTTTATGTTCTGTGAAACCGTGCTGCATTTAATGCGTTGTCCAACACTCAATTACCATAACGGCAAATCAGAGTCTACTCCTAACACATTTTGCATATAAAACACATAAAACGAACATGTTCCGTGCTTGACCGGAACAAATTTCCATGTGGGCTCGTTTCCACATTTGATTTGTTCCCTCCTTTTGGTATAGTATATATGGTTGTTGTTATTGCCATTTTGTTGCTCTGGTTGACGACAAATGTGTGGCACATTAAATTTTATAACACATCGCTAACCTCAAAATGTTCATGGTCTAACCTCAAAATGGTCATAGACATTTTGATTAATATTTATGTGGATCGAAGAGGGATTTATAGGGCTACACTTTCGTTAGACAAGTTAAGAAATTTATTTTGAAAACACCTCTTCCCAATTCGTTTATATTTATTTGTATAAAATCATTAAAAATTTAGCAGCAGAAAAATATATATATACGAAAATTTAGTCAATCATTATAATAATTATTAAAATATTAAGCGCAGCTACATTAAAAAACATAGCCTAATCCAGCCAAGTCCTGCTTCACCACATGTGTGGCGACCTGCTTATCCAGGGTATCCAATGCGGGTAGGTAGGAATAATCCTCCTGCATGCCACCATAACTATAGTACAATAAAATATGAGTAACATTTACACACGTATATATGTCATAGAGAACTTACCGCTTGGGAAGATATTCGGGATTGATATGCTTGTGCAGAGAGCTCATGTTACTGCCATGTATATAGAGTGCTTCCTTCATGGCGGCATTCAGGAAGGGCTTAAAGACCTTGAAGGCCGCATTGAAGAGCCAGTTCTGGTTGACGATATGTATAGCACTCGTACGCACTGGCATGGAGGTCTGCAATCAAAAAGTTATCAATAATAGTTTTACTATACTTATATATCTAGCCAACTTACCGCTATTACTGCAATCATTTTCTGAGCCACACAGGGCGTGACTTGCAGGAGCTGCTCCAAGCCCAAATCTTTTAAGTCGAATATGCCCACGCCTCCGGCAATCTGTGAAATGGGCTCCAATGAAGTGAGTTCTTGCAGTAAAATTGTCGTCTTAAATATATCGTCGACGGTGACTCGACTTGTTCTCCAGATGCCAAAGCGGTAGATGATAATACGACGTCCCTTCTGATCACGATATGGTGTTACACTGACGATATTCTCATTGCCGACAAGCGTCAAGTCAATAGGACGCACTTTCTCATAGTAGCTTTTGTTCTCCTCACGAAATTGATAGTAGCTGCACAGCTGAAAATTAGACAAGATTTTAGACTGATTTAAATGTAGAACTTAGAAAGAATATTACCAATTTGTAGCTGGGTTCAAGCTTCCAGTAGCGAGCGCGCAGAAACTTTTCCAGATACTTATCATCAGTGCGATGTGGCTGGCATTCCTTTTGTTCTATGGATAGATAGAATATATAGTGATCAGATTTAGTTTTAAAATTGTATGGGAATAAATTAATTTTACCTATAATATAATTGCGAAATTCTGCAATTTTGTTCTGCTTGGTCTTTGCACATTCTCCCTGATTTATGGCTACTTCACGTATATGATCCGGCACTTCCTCTTCCGTAATATGTAGGGTATACTCGATTTCGGGCATTCCGACTCCAGAGGTTGCCTTTTAATGGGTAAAAAAATAGTGGTAAAATCGTATAAGCCAAAATGTTGCTAACAGAAATGTTGCCAAGCAAACGAGTGTGGCTAACACTAAGGATGAGCGCGTGACTTGATATTAACGAAAAGGAATTTATTATGATTAAAAGAAATATACAATTTGTAAATGAAATATTAACTAAACACTTTTAATTTGTCAACTATTATTATGCTGCCTACTGCAATTCACTATTAACTTAAATATTTACATTTTATATGTTTATAAACTCGATAAGTTATAACTGATATTCTTAGCACAATGTTTAAGCTATTATAATTGCATAGACACCCACTTGCATGTTTTTTCATACTTTATTAAAGATTATACCGTCAAGGCAATTATAGTTAATTATAAGAAAAGGCTGAATTACTAGTTTCCATCAATGTTTTTGTGCTCCAGCTACTCTAGTGTTGCGTGTAAAGTTTGACAATGTTAAAGCGATTTTCACACAGTTTTTACTGGCAACCTTAACAGACAATTAGAGTAGTATTAGCACAAATCGTTGCATTGCGAGCAACTTTACACTACTCTACGGAGTTCAGGTTGACTATAGTTGAACTTGACTTTGGCAAATAGTTAGCCGAGGTAAACACATCACAGTAGAGCCTGGCTATATGACGCATAGCTGCGGTAATTCCAAGTTATTTACCATGTTTAATAATAATATGAATACAACGTTCGACTTCTAGATTGTAATTGAGACTGAATCGAAATGAGGCCAAATGTTCTCAATCCCATGAAATTAGCTATACTATGTCGTATTTATATACATACACAATAATATTGCAATCCAAATAAAACAAAAACAAAACACACAGCCAGAGCAACGATAGCGCACAACTTTATATAAAATAAAAGCAGATTATCGCTTTGTCCCACAAAAACCAATTCCTCTCCCTGAACTCGAAATGAACTCGACCCACATGCCTGATAAGGCGACTGCCCACACCAGAGCTCTCTAATCTGTTCCGGGTGTAGTATACTTATATCTATCGCAACTTCTCGCTGTAGTCCATCATGTCAAATGCTCATCTCAATTATAATATATTGCCCAAAATAGCAAAGTGTAAAGTATCAAAGTACCAAGGTTTGTGCCCAAGTAATTATTATTGACGCTTGAGACTTTAAAGGGACTACCGCTTATGTTTATTTAAGAGATTGTTGAATTGTTGCTATAGAGTATTATTTATTTTGTGCATTTACACTTAAGTGCAAACCGCCGTCCTCTTGCACTTTATAATATCTGCTAATTGTGTGTCAACATATCAACACCAAGCTCGCCCTTTGACCAATTACTAATTACAGAGTATTTACCAGACATTCGAGTCTGTAGATCAAATGTTAACGACCTGTTAAGCCACTGTCGATGTGTTAATTGAAGCCACCCTTTAATTAATTGCACTTAATACTTTATGCTTAACCAAGGAAACTGTTTTGTTTAACTTTTTATTAATGACTGACTGTATAAATATTTTAGAGCATGTACTGACACAACTGCATAATATTCATATTTAATTACCTATGGGAATGACTGGATTATGTGCACTGTTATGTGAGACTGACTTGTCTCTATTTTTTATTTTAACGCTGTTATTACAAATGCCACCACCTTCGCCGTACAAGTTCGCACTACGACTGACTCAGAGATCGTCTAGAACAAAACATTATAAGCCCCGCGCAACAAAGTATCTCAGCAAAACCCGTATCTGAGTCGAGAGTAACAAGATAAATTCATAGCATCTCTTACTATAGACTGATCTATACAAGACCATTCAAAATATGACAACTGGCAATGCACTTTTGAAATAAAAGTATATTTATTCTTCAGTTAACAATGGTAAAAGTGAATTTTGATCGTCTGTATTTATTTTCAATATTACATATTAATTATCTAATAATTATCAATGTAATAAAGATAGTGTATAATATTTCAACAACAGTAAAAACTGACGGAAGGCTGCATTGGAGGCCAGAACTTGATCATGAAGATCGAGAAATACATGCATCACACGCACATACATATATACATACCATTTCGTATGTATGTATACAAGCACAGCATGCAATGAGCGAAACTTTGCAAGTTCATTGAGCTTGCTAATGACGTCACAATCTGTTACTTGAAACTTTTTAAGTAATCGTAACTGTTAATGATGAACTGACCCAAAGCAGTTTAAGTATCATTACTTGCAAAAATATCTTCACCGATGACTCCTATTTTCCGGTTTCTGATCATAAAAAATCCAGAATATTATCTGTTGATAAATAAAAACTCATTCTTTATTCTTTCGTTGCTGGCATTAATTATAGCTGCATGTGCAACAAAACTCTCGTTGCCGTTGGTCAAGGTTATGGTGGCCGATGCCGGGTTGATGGAGATAGAACTTGTTTGACTGCCAGTTGGAACGTTCCTTTAATTACCATACATATTTAATGCTTACATATCTGCAATTATTATAATAAAGGCCATTATGTTATTATGATAGAATATAACGATTCATTTTAATATCCCGCCATGCAAACTTGGCACCATTTTTAAGTCATAGAATCAAAAAACTGATACCAGTAATATTTGAAAATAACAGCCGATTAGTTTAGGTATCGGATTTTGTGTTCATTTGAACTATCGCATAAGCAATAATTGGTTGAGTCTGGCAACACTGAATGTTCTATCGATAAAAAATAGTGCCAATAGACTAGAAATAACGTCAATATGTTGTTATAAATAATATTTAAATAATAAGCATCGATATAGATGTAACAATACATTTTATAACGTAATTAATCAAATTCTCTATCAAAATTTGTATTGAATTTCGACTTTGGCGCACTCTGTTAAATTAACATAACCGGGTGTTAACAAACATAATGGAATATCCGCTAGATGGCGCTTCATAAAATTTGCAAAGAATAGCCGCCAGACGGCCATACAAAAGCGCCAATTTTGGCACAAAAACGCCAAATGTGGACGCCAAGTGTGACAATCGTGGTTTTGGCACGTGCTAGAGTGCAATTAAAAAATAGTTTTTTATGTGTGAAACAGGTGTATTAATTACAAAGTGAACAAAGCAAGGAGCGTCGAACGCAAAACGAACAAAATAGCTAAGTGCACAACCTAAGTTAGTCAAATTAACAACCAATTTCAGAAAAAAATTAAGTGTCATTGCGGCACATGAAAAGTGCCAATTTTGGCGCTAAAACGCCAAGTGTGGCGACGCGACTGCAACTGCAAAACTTCTTCTGTATTTGCTTGGATTCGTTGATTGCGTCCAACAAAATTGCAATTTTTAAAATCAATTTCATTTGTAAGGGCAGTGTATAGTGTCAAAAAAACATTATAGATTGTGTTAATTCTAGTATATAAGTGGTTATGCTGCATAGCGCTAGTTGCAGGAAAGAGAAAATCGGCGCGAGCGTAACACACACAAATCTAAGTGCGGCGTCTGCTGTGTGTATGTGCAATTTTTAAACCATCCGTAAAAGTTTTGCAACATCTTGCTAAAAAGGTAAGCTAAACTTTCTTTTAACACGCATTTAGAAAGAATTCACAATTAGCTACGTCGGCGTGCTAAAACTATTGAAAAATAAGTTAAATAACCATTTGTGGCCAGCGGCGTCTTTTTTTTTGCGCAAATTAAAAATGGCGCTGCCCGTGTAGATAGAATTTTAGTGCGTGAGTTATGTATACAAAGAAAATTCCTATGCCACAGACAATTTTAGCCACGTTAAAAGTTGCTAAGTTTATTACCGGTTCCACTTTTAATATTAGTATTATTTTATGCCCATGGAAGTCTGCATTTTCGCTGCCTTCAGCAAGCGGTTCGCACACACACGTGCCATATACTTTATATAGAATAAACTACAGTGAAAAAAACTAAAATGACGACTTTATTGGCTGTATTTCTAGCACATCGTGAACTTAAAGTGTAAAATGTTTGTAAATATATTCTATTAGTACTATTAACCTGATTTGTTCAAGAGTTGTGAATGTGCATCAAAAGCGGCCGGCATCACAGCCCCTATAAGAACAGGGTTGTTATACACACCCAGCATTGTGCGCGCTCTTTTCTACCTTTTATTTTTGTAAATACTTCGCTAGACATATAAATGTATGTATATAGTAGTTCGTATACATATTTACATAAATGTTACCTCTATTAATTGCTTTACTTGCTACATGTATATGTGAGCTTAGAAAAGACTTGGACTTTTTGCTTTTTCGATGATTAATCGCAGTTTATGTATGAGCACTACTATTCGTAAATAATAAGGCGACGATCAGTGTGTTGTGGGTACAGTTATGCCAAGTTGTTTAATAACAAATTTATTCTCATATTTGCTTTTGCAGCACGTGCAATTTGTCTGTAGAAGTGCTTGCAAGAACAACATCCGCATCATGGAGAACGGTAAGGGCAATAGCTTGTCCATCGAGCAGATGTACCAGAAGAAGTCTCAGCTGGAGCATATACTGCTGCGCCCCGACTCGTATATTGGTTCCGTTGAGTACACCAAGGAACTGATGTGGGTTTATAATAGCGAACAGAATCACATGGTTCAGCGTGAGATCTCATTTGTCCCGGGCCTATACAAAATTTTCGATGAGATTTTAGTTAATGCTGCCGACAATAAGCAGCGTGACAAGACCATGAATACGATTAAAATTGATATAGATGCTGAAAAGAATATCGTATCGATTTGGAATAATGGGCAGGGTATACCCGTCACCATACATAAGGAGCAGAATATGTATGTGCCGACCATGATATTCGGACATCTATTAACTTCCTCGAACTATAATGATGATGAGAAAAAAGTGACGGGTGGCCGAAACGGGTACGGAGCTAAATTGTGCAACATCTTCTCTACCAGTTTCACCGTTGAGACGTCCACCAGGCAGTACAAGAAGTGTTTCAAGCAAACCTGGGCCAATAATATGTCGAACGCCTCGGAACCAAAGGTAGGTACAAATTAACACATACATACACCTAAAATAGAATATAATATTTTAATTCATGTGTTTAATTACAGGTTAAAGAATCCAGTGGCACCGATTACACTCGCATCACGTTTAGTCCTGATTTGGCAAAGTTCAAGATGGAAAAACTGGATGAAGATATTGTGGCATTAATGTCACGTCGCGCCTATGATGTGGCTGCCTCAACAAAAGGTGTGTCCGTAATTCTCAATGGCACCAAAGTGGCGGTGAAAGGATTTAAGGAGTACATCGATTTGTTTGTGAAGAACGATGATACCGGTGGACAACCAATAAAAGTAATCTACGAGAATTGCGGCGAACGCTGGGAGGTTGCCTGTTGTCCTTCAGATCGTGGATTCCAGCAGGTTTCGTTTGTCAATTCGATAGCCACTTACAAAGGTGGTCGTCATGTGGATCACGTCGTTGATAATGTCATCAAGCAGCTTATTGAAGTCCTAAAGAAAAAGAATAAGAATGGTATCGCCATTAAACCATTCCAAGTTCGCAATCATTTGTGGGTGTTTGTGAATTGTTTGATCGAGAATCCTACATTCGATTCACAGACAAAGGAGAACATGACGTTGCAAGCGAAAAGCTTCGGATCAAAGTGTGCTCTCTCTGAGAAGTTCGTTGGCAACCTCGCCAAGGCTGGCATTGTTGAGTCTGTACTGGCATGGGCCAAATTCAAGGCTCAGAATGATATTGCAAAGACTGGTGGCAAGAAATCATCGAAAATCAAGGGCATTCCCAAACTGGAAGATGCCAACGAGGCGGGCACTAAGAACTCGATTAATTGTACTCTAATTCTTACTGAGGGAGACTCAGCCAAGTCACTGGCCGTGTCCGGTCTGGGTGTTATTGGCCGCAACTATTATGGAGTATTTCCGCTGCGCGGTAAACTCCTCAATGTGCGCGAAGCCTCGTTTAAACAACTTGCCGACAACCAGGAAATCAACAATCTGTGCAAGATTATCGGCCTGCAGTATAAGAAAAAATATTTAACCACTGATGACTTGAAAACTCTGCGCTACGGCAGGGTTATGATCATGACTGATCAGGATCAGGACGGTTCTCATATCAAGGGATTGCTTATTAATTTCATACACACCAACTGGCCGGAATTGCTGCGATTGCCATTCCTTGAGGAATTCATTACGCCCATTGTGAAGGCAACGAAAAAGGGCGAAGTCAGATCTTTTTATTCAATACCTGAATTCGAAGAATGGAAACTGGCGACAGACAACCATCATACATTCCAGATCAAGTACTATAAGGGTCTCGGTACTTCCACATCTAAGGAGGCTAAAGAATATTTCCAGGTGAGTAAACATTAAGATTACGATAATTACATGCCATTCTCAATACCGTGCTCATGGTTTCTCTCTTAGGACATGGAAAAACATCGTATTCTATTCAAATACGATGGTCAGGTGGATGACGATGCCATAATAATGGCTTTTTCTAAGAAGCATGTGGATTCACGTAAGACCTGGCTCACCCAGCACATGGACGAAGTGAAGCGTCGGAAGGTATTGGGACTACCGGAACGTTATCTATATACAAAAGGCACAAAATACATATCCTATACCGATTTCGTTAATCTGGAACTGGTGCTATTCTCGAATGCAGACAATGAACGTTCTATACCTTGCATGGTGGACGGCTTAAAGCCAGGCCAGCGTAAGGTTATGTTTACGTGTTTCAAGCGTAACGATAAACGTGAGGTGAAGGTGGCTCAATTGTCTGGTTCTGTCGCTGAGATGTCGGCCTATCATCACGGCGAGGTGTCGCTGCAAATGACAATTGTCAATTTGGCCCAGAACTTTGTGGGATCGAACAACATCAATTTGCTAGAGCCGCGTGGTCAGTTCGGTACACGTCTCACGGGCGGCAAAGATTCGGCCAGCGCTCGTTATATATTCACGTTGATGTCACCGTTGACTCGTCTTATTTACCATCCATTGGACGACCCATTGCTTCAATATCAAGTGGATGATGGACAGAAAATAGAACCGTTGTGGTACATACCGATTATACCAATGGTATTGGTCAATGGTGCCGAAGGTATCGGCACTGGATGGTCCACCAAAATTGCAAATTACAATCCACGTGACTTGGTTAACAATTTGCGTTGCATGATCGCTGGCGAGGATCCATCACCCATACATCCATGGTACAAGAACTTTACCGGCAGTATGGAATACGTTGCGGATGGACGCTACGCTCATTCGGGTAACATTCAGATCTTACCCGACAATCGCATCGAAATCACAGAGTTACCAGTTAGCGTCTGGACACAAAACTACAAAGAAAATGTTCTTGAAGCACTTTCCAATGGTACCGAGAAGGTTAAGGCCGTTATATCCGAATATCGTGAATATCATACGGATACAACCGTGCGATTTGTCATCTCTTTTAACCCCGGCGAATTTGAGCGTATTCGCCAGGAGGATGGTGGCTTCCATCGCGTTTTTAAGCTGAGCTCTTCGTTGTCAATCAACCAAATGCACGCATTTGATGAAAATAATTGTCTTCGGCGCTATCCCTCCGCCATTGATATAATAAAGGATTTCTATACGCTACGCTTGGATTACTATTGTCGTCGTAAGGATTATCTACTGGGTCAGTTGACGGCACAAGCGGACCGGTTGAGCGATCAAGCCCGTTTCATTTTGGAGAAGTGCGAGAAGAAATTGGTCGTTGAGAATAAACAACGTAAGGCCATGATTGATGAGCTGGTCAAGCGTGGATACCGCCCAGATCCTGTCAAAGAGTGGCAGCGGCGCATTAAAATGGAAGATGTTGAAGAGGGAAACAATGATGATGAAGAGGAAGAACAATCAGTGGCTACTACTAGTAAGGTTAAGAAAGAAGTTGATCCGGAAAAAGCATTCCAAAAGCTAACAGATGTGAAAAAATTCGACTATCTATTGGGCATGTCCATGTGGATGTTGACCGAGGAGCGTAAGAACGAGTTGCTCAAGCAACGTGATGCGAAATTAGCAGAATTGGATAATTTGAAAAAGAAGACACCGCAGTTCCTCTGGTTGGATGACCTCGATGTATTCGAACAGAAGCTCAACGAAGTCGAGGAGAAGGAAAGGCTAGAAGAGCAAGGAATCAATTCGAAACAGGCCAAGGCCATTAAAAGCCAGAAACCTACAACAACCGGCCGAGGCAAAAAGACTAAAGCCGCTGCTGGTACCGGGGATATCTATCCCGACCCAATTGGTGAAAAAGTCGCGTTTAAGATCACCGATGATCTCGTCAAAAAGTGGCAAGCGTCTACTCTGGCCAACCAGCGTAGCAAAACTGGTAAACCTGTGAAGAAAGAAAAGAGCGAAGATGGCGGCGATGACTTCGATGCCCTTGTCGAAGGCGGTGCTGTGAAGACATCGCCCAAAGCGAAAAAGGCGCCGGCCGCCAAAAAGGAACCAGGCGAGAAGAAACCGCGTCAAAAGAAGGAAAAGAACGGCGATGGTCTTAAACAGGCTAAACTTGAATTTAAGTCCAAGGTAAGCTGGTTTCAACTTCTATTAGATTTATATTAACATTAAACTTTTTCTAATTTTAGCCTAAGAAGAAAAAGAATGATGATGATGATGATGAAGAGGATGATATGGATGTGGAATTAGTAGAGGTAGCGCCACGGACAGATCGTCCAGGTCGTCGCGAAGCCAGTAAAAAGATTGATTATTCTGCCATCCTCTCGGACGAGGATGAAAACAACGAAGATAGCGCAGATGATTTCATCGATGAATCACCCATTAAGCGTCCAGTTAAGCGTGCTCGCGATGAGGACAGCAGTGGAGGAACCAAGAAGAAACAGTCGACAAAGAAAGCTCGGGCCGTTATTAGTGACAGCGAAGAAGAAAACTATAACGATGATGATGACGATTCCGACTTTCTGGCATAAGTCAAGTTCTTAAAACAAATACCTAGATATAAATTGTATTTCATCTCATGTCTATGTCCATTCGATATCTTCAGTGTATATGTTTTAGAATATTTTTTTAGATATTTTACCAAATAGAATCCAAAATAAGGAAAAGTAAAAAGAATTCAATAAGTATTTTATATCAGCCCAAACAAGCACTAAAGTTTACTTCACTAAGCAAAAAGTATTCCTTTTATATCAGTTAAGAACCACATACACATCTTCATATAAATAATATTTATAATCAAATACAGTATATTTAACACAGATAGTCAATGTAAAAAATTGTATATTTTTTATTTGTTTCTGCCAATGTTACAATTAACTTTAAAGTGTTTCTTTCGGTAATTCCAAACATTAATGTTGTATCTGAAGAAAAATTGTAATAACCTACCACAAACATTCTTTTAATTGTTTTAACAAAATAAAGATAATCCACCAACATTTAGAAGAAATACATGTAATACTTTTTAAGAATACTGTAATACTTTTTAAGAATACTGTAATACTTTAAGTAGGTAAAGCTGGCTCGAACAGACTCAGATTTATAACTTCAACAACAACTTATTATCTTTTTCCAAAAAAACAACTGCAACAGTCGCTGAACATTCGCAAATTATGTTTTAAGTTAAACGGTTAACGATTTCAATTCAAATTCAACCGCGCAGAGTACAAAAATTGTGTAGCATACTTTTGGTTGCGCTCGGAAATTAATTTCAAATTTTAAATTAACCGCCAAGAGTATAAAAATTGTGTAGCATACTTTTTGTTGCGCCCAGAAATTAATTTTAAATTTAACCGCCTAGAGTATAAAAATTGTGTAGCATACTTTTAGTTGCGCTTAAAAAAAAATTGTGTAGCACACTTTTAGTTGTAGTTGTTGTTGCTGTAGTTGTTGTAGTTGTTGTTGTTGTAGTTGTTGTTGTTGTAGTTGTTGTAGTTGTTGTTGTAGTTGTTGTAGTTGTTGTTGTTGTAGTTGTTGTTGTAGTTGTTGTTGTAGTTGTTGTTGTTGTTGTAGTTGTTTTTGTTGTTGTTGTAGGTCCAGAACAATCCAGAACATTCTATGACTGCATTTTTGTATGCAATTTCCATACCAAAAATTTGCAGGCTCAGGGTCGCAATTTTTGTCCTAAAAACACAAAAACGGCCGTATCCTGGCCATTTAAGGAGCTAGGACGATGTCCTTTTGCACAGAGGTGCAGCTTTTGCTCTAGAATCATAAACTGAAATCAAAAGGACGAAAGTCCTTCAGACAGCCGAGTTATAAGGACTTTTTTGTTTATAGAAAAGTCCTTATAACTCCGCCATATCCTGTTTGATCCTGATGATCCTGGTGTCAAAAAACGCGCCTTGCTAAGGACTACATTCTGTCCAAAGGACATCGTCCTAGCTCCTTAAATGGCCAGGATACGGCAGTTTTTGTGTTTTTAGGACAAAAATTGCGACCCTGAGCCTGCAAATTTTTGGTATGGAAATTGCATACAAAAATGCAAAGTCATAGAATGTTCTAGAATGTTCTGGATTGTTCTGGACCTACAACAACAACAACAACTACAACAACAACTACTACAACAACAACAACTACAAAAACAACTACAACAACAACAACTACTACAACAACAACTACAACTACAACTACAACAACAACTACAACAACAACAACTACAAAAAAAACAACTACAACAACACTGATTGGTTTTCATGACTCAGCAATTTTTGACGTCAATTTTGACTCTAAAAACACAAAAACACCCGTATCCTCGCCATTTAAGGAGCTAGGGCGATGTCCTTTTGCAGGGAGGTGCAGCTTCTGTCATAGAACCATAATCTGTAATCAAAAGGACGAAGGTCTCTCTCTCGAGTTACAAGGACTTTTTTGTGTATAAAAAAATTCTTATAACTCAGCCATATCCTGTTTGATCCTGACGATCCTGGTGTCAACGAACGCGCCTTGCTAAGGACTACGAACTGTCCAAAGGACATGAAAATCGTCCTTTAAATAACGGAGTTATCAAGGATTTTCTTCAATTTTGTGGATGCGGTTTCATTGCCTACACTTAGGAACGAGAATCTAATATATAATTTCAGCATAATTACATTTTTTTTTATAGTACAGCCAAATCATATATAATATGTATAACATTAAAGTACAGTTATTCGTATTGTGGAACCGAAAGTGGATATAATTAATTATACATCGAGTGTATTGAGAAATACTTTAAATGTGTTCTTGACATTATCATTTGCAAACTCTGGCTTTGACAAGGCCTCGCGCAGCGCGTAGCGACAATTTTTAATATCATAGTCAGACTTAAAGGACTCCTCACTTCGCATTAATCGCAGCTGCTTCAAATAATAATCCACTACGCGTGCCTCCTGCTCCGTTTTAATCGCATACTCAAATGTGGCCTGATAGAGTGAAACGGCCAAATCCAATGCCGGCTTCGATGTCTTGGATAGGTGGCCACACTTCAAAGAGGTAAAGATCAGCAGAAGCAAGTGATTATCGTCGGTAAATTGCTGTAAGAAACCAGGATTATTAGACGGGCTGATAAAAACAAAAAACTTTGTCTAATTTACATTAATTATGTCCTTCAACGCCTGGAGCTTATTATCGGCATCCAAGGAGTCAAACTGTTGTTGTGTGCAAGGCTCCGTTTTCAAGACGAATTCTTCTGCAGAGCAACTTCTGTTCAGGGGCGATGCATCGTTATCACCTTTGCTACTAGCAAACGTGTCATCCTGTTGATTAGAGCTGGCGGTGTCATTGATCAGCTATAAGATAATAATTAGTTACATTTTTGTATATTATATTATACACATTACAACTATTGAAGTAAGAGACGCACCTTATTAGGATAGGCAATTGTGGATACGTAAGCCGTCTCATCGACGTTGCCATTTTCCTCATCATTTTCATCTGGATCATATTCACCATCATCTTCGTCATCATCCTCGCCATCGTTATCTTCGTCATAATCATCCTCTGCATATTCAGCTGTATCATTATCATCGTCCTGATCATCATCTTGCTCTGCGTCGCCTTCTTCTTCAGATGCGACCTCCTCCAGACTCTGCAATGCTGCAGGATTCTTGCTTCCAGCCATTTGGGCAATGATCTGTTCACTGCCAGCTTGACCAAATAAATTACCGTCTAAATTTAAGACTCGCAACTTCGGCTTATCGAGTATGGACGCGACTATCGTTAAGCCGCCGTCGTAGTTAATCTCATTAAAACTCAAATCCAACACTTCTAACTTATCATGTTGTGATCCCAAGGCCTCAGCAAACATGTAGGCTCCGTCTGTTTTGATCAAGCAGTCGCCAAAGTTGACTTCACGCAACCTGAGAATTAAAAGTGTGAGAACGTAGAGTAGTGTTAAAATGGAAAAGATTTATAGTTCACTTACTGCAGTGTGTACTCAAACACCTCGGCTATTTTCGTAGCGCCTTTAACATTCAGTATGTTGTCGTTAAGGTTGAGCACGCGGAGATGCGTATTAGATTTGAAGGCATCAGCTAAAACTGATATACCCTGATGAAATATTGAGTTTTGAGGCATAGTAATCTCCTCGAGAGTTCGCAGTTTATCTAGTGTTTTGGCAATCTGCTTGGCACCAGTGTTCTCCATACGATTACGTCCAGCCACAAAGATGCGTAACTGCAGTGGTTTTCCTGCCGCCTTGGCATTATCGTACAAATCTATTAAAGCCTTAGAGAGCATAGTTGCACCCTCGGGGCCAAGTCCACAATTGTTCAGATACAATTCTTGCAACGAATAGCAAACTGGCGAACGCAGAAACTCCTCCAGGCCACGCATGCCATTTGGGCCCAGCGCATTGTCGCTGAGGTCGAGCACTGTCAGCTTGGCACCAGCTGCTATTAAACCATTCCCAAGATGCTGCAGAGCCAATGGAATTTCAGACTTAAGGCGTCGAGTAAATAGATTCTTCCACAACGCTTTACGAAATTCTGGATGAAGCTTCAGTGCCTCGCCAATGGCTTTAGCGGCCTCCACGCCGAGTGTATTTCCATCAAGATTGAGATAATGCACCGTGGACTTTTTATTAAGTTCAGCTACGACAGCTTTGACTGTTAATAATATTAGATTTATATATTAAGCATGATTCAACATTAATCTACTTTAACTCACCATCTTCTGCATTGTCCCAGGTTTCAGCTTTATCCTGAAATGAAATGCCTTCTTCTTGGGACACCATAGAGGCCATGCTGGCGAAATTGAATACATCCATGATAAGGTATTTATTGATAATTTAACTTTATGCTGATTAACGACACACAGTAAACTTCCTGTTTTATTCTGTCTATTTTCACAAGTCGGTAGATGTTTTAACCTCGCAAAAGGGCGCTAGAATAAACATCGGCGTCGGCATCGAAGGCGGCGTTTTTGTAGCAGCTGCAATTAAACGTGTCGTCTCCCTCTTGCGCATTGGCAATTTTAGCGCAGCTGTACATTTTCGGCATTTACCAACACAGTTTTACTGTGTTCGATATTTAATAATATCGATAAACGATATTAATAAACATGTGTTTTGAATTGGCAACCGTGTAAACAGCTGTTGTTCGCCTATCGAAACGCAATTATTGAAATGCGTTACAAGATATTTCTCTTAAGTTAAATGAAATGAAATATTAATATTAAAAACAAAATAATAAAATGCTTTCCACAACATCTGGTGGTTCTTGGATAAGTGCCATATTCGATGAAATTGCTCTGGAAGGATTAGACGGCGTCACATTGCCATGTAAGTGCACTTTTGTTGTTGACGTGCTATAGTGGGTGTTGAAAGTATGCACACAAACAAAATAATTATAATAAACATTAATTTTCTGAATGTGTAGGGTTGTGGACTTTACTGTCGATACGTTTAAAATGCGCTTCGCCGCTTCCGGAAAAGCTACAGCAACAGGTGTGGACTTTGCTATTACGCTCCACGGATAAAGTTCAATTTTTTGAACTGCCCGAATCACGTCCGCTTTTTGCGCCATATGAACGCATTAAGGACCTTGACGCGAATGCTGGTCTACCAGCGGTGCCAACGACATGTCAATACCTGCGTTTGCCTTTTGCACCTGTACAGGATGACAATATTATCGGGAACTGTGCCCACTACAAGACACGACAACACATTGAAGTAAATATGCTGAAGGACTTAACGGCCATCGAAGCTACCGAACGCTGGCAACAGACTTTGGTTGTTGTTGCCAGTCAGGATCTGCGCTGGATGGCTTTAAAGTCACCTAATACGCTAGTGCCAAAGGCAATGCCTCTCCATCATTATGTATTCTTGGAATGCGTCGGACGGACTCGTTTCAATGGCGAAACAACGGCAGGTCCTTGGTCAATCAGCAATTATTTTAAAGATGCCGGCTTGATATCTTACATGAAGTATGTAGATGTAGCAATATCGTCACATATGTCTATATATTTCCTCTTTCTTCTAATAGAACCAAATTACAGAAGCTCCACATGATTGCTGCTCAACCCTACATTGAGCGTACTGACGGTCGTTCCGTTTGCTCAGTTCTCATGATGCTGCCACGATTCTTTACCGTTTACAAGAGCCACCATCAGCGAGCCATCGAAAAGTTATATATTGAGCTGCAGTTGCGTCCCAGCCGTCAGATACCCGTATCTGAGATACCCGATCAACTCGTGGACTTGTCTTTTTCGGCAATAAAGAGATTCTACCTTTCACATGGATTTCGCCGAATCTACGAGACTGTACAGGTGCCACCTCCAAGTGACGGTTCCGGTAAGGATCAATCCAAGTCACGCAAGATCACTGTATTGCAGCTGCGTAATCCCGAAATTAAATTCGACGAACTCCTACAAGAGGATTTTAATAATGAAAGCAAAGAGGAGAAAATGGAATTCTTAAATGGCCGACACGCGTATCTGAATATGCCTTTGGAGCTGGAAATCCTTAAGGCCATCCAACGTTTTGGGTCACGGGGTATAAGTACAAATGAATTGGCCAGTTATGTGTGCGTTAATGTTCCTGTTATACGCTCCTGCTTGAAATATTTGCGGCGTATCAAAATGATAAAAGATTTCACGGAGTGTATAGGAAAAACACGAATCGTCCGCTATGTGACCGCCGCCTTAGGCGAAGTTGTGGTCAGTGAAAAGCAGGACCAGATGGAGAAGATCCAACAGTTGCTGCAGTGTAACGAAGAACCGGTAAGAGAGTAACCTATTAAGAACTCTACAATCACTAAATTCGTTTCATATCTTTTAGAATATTCCGCCAAACATGGATATTGTGCTGAATGATCCGCCGGAAATCATAGCGAATCTCCGGGTGATTGCAAATACAGTGAAGTTGGTGCACAAGGTGTCGCCACGTATGTTGGAGCGGAAGATGTTGATCGTCAAAGAAATAAATAAGAAATGCATTGTACACACTGTGGAGCTAGCAAGGGTGGTTATGCAGGAGGAACTAAACATTGGATGTCAAGAGAAGATATGCCGGAAATCTCTTCTGCGAATACTGCAAAAGATGCAGCAAGACAATATTCTGAATTTGTACGAACTGACACTGAAATATCAAAATCGTTTGCGTGTCTATCGTCTGTTAACGCATCCCAAAATCGACATAGAGCATGAGCTACTGCGTCGAGAGGTGTTGCGACTGAAGAGCAATTTCCATATAATAACCGAGGAGAGAACCAAACGTCCCTCGCAAATGTTCAAGGGTAAAAAACTAAAGGAGGTGCTGGCCCGCAAGAAGCTGGAGCAACAAAGTGGAGCTAATGCGACGAAACCATCGGTTCCAAAGCTTCTCGTGGCCTGCACAATGCATGAGTTCCTCTTTTACTTAATTGTGGAACAGCGTCAAGATCAGAAGCCATTGCAAATGGATATGGATCAATTGCAGAAATGGCAACACACAGAACCATCGCTGCTAGCTCGCGAGTATCTGGACGAATGGCAGGAGAGTGAATTTCATATATTGCCTTATACGGAGGATATTACATGGCGTACATTCATACCGCCCCTGCCAGAGTATGCGGATAAGCCGAAAGGCTGGTTATACTTTATGGATGCCTTGGAGCGCATGCCGTTATCGATGCTCATGCGAATCTTTCGTGTTGAAAACGACTTTCTGGACAAACTTCGCTCATATATACAGCATCCAGTGCGACAGCATTATTTGCTCCGCCAACTGAATGCACTGAATCTCTTGCCACGTCTAAAGCTACAGCAGATCTGTTTGGGCACATTGCGTCTGCTCAATAATATGGGCCTGCTGCAGGCTTGTGAACGACAACAGGTCCGGGATCCGCTCCATCGTTGGGTCTACCTGAATCGATACGGTAGCCTCTTGGACACAACCACAAGCAATGGACATAACTATAATCGGGTCAGTGCAGAGCGTAAGTACGAGGAGCTGCGATTTGAATTTAAGACACGGGAACACCTCACCGACTATTGGGCAAAGCTGCAGCATATTTGCATCTATACGAAATTGGGATTTGTCAAACATCGAGAGCGTAGGGTAGGCACCAAGAAGTCTTTGCGCACGCCGCCTTTAACCTTTGTCCATCTGGACACCCGGTTCGAGGAAGCTCCTGAGCTGGATAATGGCAGTGTGCCAGGTGATCGACAGGGTGCCGCTGGACTCAGTTCACTGCTTTATGCACATCAGTTCCGTCATTGGAGCTGGGTAAACCGTAATAAACAAAAGGGTTTATCCTCAGCTATGGGCATAGGTGGAGGTGCTGCTCCGCCCGTACGCAAACGGCTCAGCCTGATGAGATTGAAGACCGTTTCCAAGCGTCGCAAGGCCAGTGGCGTCGGCGCATCCAGGAAATTAGATTTACGCAAACGCAAGGCCGGACCACGAGATGATATCGATCGTGACGCGTTGAGCAATATGCGCACCTTGCGCGTCAGCTGGACAACTGGCGAGGATCGTCTACTGAAAATGGCACGTGCCGTTTATTTGTTTTTAGATGCTCCTCTACTGGCCATTACGCTGTACAACGTGGGCACCATTAGCCGAGATATAGTACGACAGTATTTGGGTATTTGCAATAAAACCTCACAGGCCTGTGTACGTCGGCTGCAGTTCCTCATTCGCATGAAACGCGACCTGCCCGACGTGCCCAATTGGATCTATACAATGCAAACGCAACCCCAATTCAATAAGATCTACAATGAGGAGTTTCTGGCAAAGCTCAAGCGCGAGTATCCAGTACGAGAGGAGAAGATAAGAGCTCTACATGTGCACTTTGTTCTTATACTAGATAAATTACATCGCCTCATCAACAAATCCGTAAGTGGACCCACAATTATGCTAATTATTATCAGTTCAATACTCACTTTTGTCATTTCCAGGACACTGTGCGACATCAGTTTATTCTGCCCGATAGCCTCGAGGAGTACGTGCAAAAGTACAAGGAGTGCTTGCCCATCAACAGTGAACTGGATCAAGTGCTCTATGCTAATCCGAGCACAGATACCGAACTCAGAGTGACCATTGCGAGTAGTGTGCTCCATAGCCTACTGTGCTGTGCCAAGGATAAGACTCTGCTCAATCTACAGGCTTTCGAAATCTACAAGCACTATTCCGAGGATGAGCTGAATGCGGCATTCAACAAGGCACGTGCAGATTCCCTCTTGGTTTCGGTCAAGCGTCGCCATATTCCGGCCGTGAGTCGGCAGGTTTCGGGTCCAGCGAACATATTGAGTGCCAAATATAAATCCCGGTTGACTGTCACTAAGCTTGGGTATATGCTGTATGATGCGTACTACGCCTTTGAGCAGAGTTGGCTACAATTGCCGAAGGATGAGAAGAGCCAATCGCTGTCATCGCCGAACATGTCGCAACTCTTGCTGCTGGGCGAGTGGCTGGCCAAGAATCGTTTGCACTTGCAGTTGAAGATTCCGTCTAATATTCTTACCGTGGACACGACCAGCATGTCCAAGCCTAGTGGCTCTTCATCGGATCGTATATTGGATCATTACAGTAGCATTTTTGAGAATGCTCCGCAAACGGAGTACTCCAAGCGACTGGAAACCGAATACAGTGCTCGTCAGCAGTCCCGTGTACGCTTTCACCCAGCCAATCTGACGTATCGCCTGCAATACAGCGCATACAATGAGCTTTCCAAGCTCCCGATGCGCGCCATGCACTTCTTTTGCGCACTGGATGCACTTGGTCAGTCCGTGAACATCAGCTGTGCGCGTTTGGAGCTGGACGAGTGCCCCTTTGCGTGCATTATGCGCAGTGGAAACTATTTGAATGCCGTGGAGCGTATTGTATTCGAGCATCGACCTATTCTTAGACAACTGGTGGCAGATACGTTTCCGCAGTCTCAGCTACAACTGCAGCTGGATAGCCTAACTGCCGGCAGCACCACCATCACGGTAACCACGGCCAATCTCTTTACGCTCGTGCAGCAGCTAGAGGCATACTGGCGTCAACAGCAGCAGCCGCAGGAGCGCAAAGATCTAGGCAAGACTTTGGCTGAGAAGACACTGCACAAGCTTACGGACTGGAGGAGCATGTGCAATGGCCTGCTCGACTTTGAGGCTGGCAAAGAAGAGGCGGAACAAACCCAGGACTATGAGCCATCGCTGAACAAGGAGGAACGTGCCCGGGCACAGGATGTATTTGTTGTCCATTTGCCCACAATTCGCATGGAACTTATCGACGCGAAACTGCAGTCAGAGCAGATCCAGGCCAAGCATGCGGAGCTGCGAAAGGCCGTGCTCGACAAGGTATCAAAGTAAGTGAAGACTCACCTGTAACTTTTGCTGTAATTAATCCGCTCTCCTTTACTCCTTATAGAGTCACCTACTGGAAGTACACTGAGAACACATTCAAAACGCTGCTGCCCATATTAATGGCAAAAGATTACGATGCCAGCGCCATCCGGCATCTAGAGGAGATACTTTCTTATATAGGGGAGACGGCATTAGGTGTCACAGGCACAGAGCTGAAGCGTATTTTTCCCTTTGGCAAATTCCTATTGGACGCATTGCACGAGCTGGAGGACCATGAGCTGATTAAACGTGTGGGTGTGGCTAGCTACATGTATGTGCACAAGAGCCACATACGCGATTGGATGGTGCACACGTTCCACATCAAGCGACTGGAGCGGGAACGCGTGCAGACCCAAGTGGCGACAGCTCCGTCAACACCTCAAGCGGTGATCGGACAAAAGCGTAAGCATGTATCCACCGAAGAGCTGCCCAGCACCAGCAAGCAGGCGAAAGAGCAGGAAATTCAAGTGAATGCAACCGGCAACGAGGATACCGATAGTGATGAGGTCTCGCCCAGTAGCAAACGTCGTTCAAAACGCCTCAAACTAGAGCAGGAGACCATTGCGAATGCCACGTCCACCATTACAGGCGAGGATACCGCACGTGATGTGATCGTTATGCGTCCACAGCCCTGGATACGTGTGAATGGTTCGCTCAATCGTCGCGTACTGGATCGCTGGTTGGGTGCCACCCTTAGCGAGTGCATCACCCATGCCGGTTGCACAGTCCACAGTCTCTTCCTGCGATTCTCCCATCTGCTTCCAGTGGATGTCATGTTATTACTGGAGTTGTTATGCGATCTAGATTGCATTCATCTGACGGAAATGCAGGTTCAAAAGGTGCAACTGGAAGCCGTCTACGAGGAGGATCTTAGCGAGCAGAGAGTTACCGAGCTCTACGAACCCACGAACACCTATGTGACGGTCCACTGTGATGCCGTTGGGCGATTTACCAATTTTGTAGGCCTTAAGAAATATAATGCCGAATTTATTTAAGAAACGAACTGCTTTCCCATTTGGTGTAAGATTAGATTTGATCCGTAATCCATTGTTTGTCGCACAATAAATAAAACCGTTTGTTTTTTTTATCCACTGCAAATTTGCATCTGCAGCTTTCGGATTTTTTAATTAGTTTTCACTATTTTTGTTTCTTCAATGATCTTGTTGTTGTAAAATCGTAGAGCACTTCACTGCCGCGCCAGCGGAACAACTCCGGCAACTACATGATGTTGTTGTTAATGCTATTGGGGATGTTGTTGCTGGTGGTGTTTACCGCTTGCCACCGACGCGAGGCGCCGACTTTTGCGTCACCTTGGCGGCCTTCTGCTTGGGTGCAGTCTTCTTGGCGGGTGCTGGAGCAGCGGCCTTCTTGGCGGCCTTAGTGGCGCGCTTCTGTTCCTTAGCGACCTTGATGGCCTGGTCGCGCTGTGCCTTACGCACCTCGGGTTTCATGTTGCGCTTGGCCATGATCTCAGCCAGGGAGGCGCCAACAATAGCACGCTGGAATTTTTGTGTGCGGCGAGTGCGCTTCTTGGAGGCCTCCTCCTCGATACCCTTGCGGTGCTTGCGACGGTACAGGACAGTCCAAGTGACCTTACGGGGATTGCGCTTCATCAGGTATGAGCGCTCGCACTTCTTGTCCAGAAAGGTGAAGCTCTGCAACAAACCAATTGCAATTAATACCAAAATTCATAAAATGTATTCTACATTGTTTACATTACCTTGCCATCAACCTTGATCATGGTCTTGCCATGACCGGGGTAAATTTTGTACCCACTGAATGCGCACAAACCAATTCTGCAATAAGAATGTATTGTTTGAGTATTTTTATATTAAATACGACTACATAGTAATAGTAGACAAATTAAATTTCACTATAACACATAATTCATTCACCATCGGTCACTGATGTTAACAGATTTTTCAAATTAATTTCATTTTTACGTACTTCATCTTGCTGGCGAAAAGTGAAAAGAAACGGAAGTGGACGCTTTGCTTGACAGGCGCTGTCAGAGAGAACAGCTGCTTTTTTCAGTGTTGACCAACGCAATTAAGCAGTGTTGCATTTGAAGTGCTGGAAAGCGCGCAGGTTTGAATATTGGGATATTCCACTAGCATATTTATTTCATATATTCTATTTTAAACTACATTTTTAATTTTAAAAATGGTAAATTCCAATATGTAATATATTGTTCCATTTACATTAACCTCTTAGTTGTTTTTTATTGTAATACTATCGTCTTCTATTGGAGTTTCATAGTTGGGTAGTTTGTTTAAATCTTCAGGCAGCAACACTCCAACCAGCGGATATTTTTCCGCATACTGATGATCCCACTCCAGCAATGTATTCGTTTGTGTTTCAGAAAGATCGCTTAAATCATCAAAATGTTCAATATTATTTTTATCTACCGAAAAGTTGATTAAATGTCGCGAGATATCACAGCCTGCATATTGAGGGTTAGTCCCTTCTGTACCATAAATTTGCTTTGCACTTGATACATCATAGATGTTAAAGTTTACAGCTACAAGAATGCGACCATCCTCCCGTGTTCCATTATATTCCTGCAGTTCCTTAATAGTCAAATCACGTTGCAACGGCAAGAGTTCAACACTGTCCTTTAAACAATTATCATTAACTCGATAGCGGCTTTTGGCCACAACTTTATAGAAGACAAATGCTGACACAATCAGCAGCGTTAGATTTATGGGCGTGTCCCGTATGGTATTATATAAATTATAATACCATGGTAGCTTTCCCTCGATGGCCTTTGAGTATCCATGTTTGTCAGGCATATTCTAGTGAGTTAATTATCAATTAATTTTCCAATTCGATCTACATAATTTTCCTCACCTGAAATTTTTGCTTGACAATAATACACTGCACATGTATAGACAAATGCAAACAAATAAACAATGCCAAATAGAGAAGCCTGCTACAATTTAAATTCAAATATTTAGTTTAACCAGGGATACACAAAAGTACGACCAGTCCTATATCTAGACCATTTTGCAGCACTGTTTTTTTTGTTTGCTACTGCAGCCCTCGTCACTCGCGTTCCATCACAACAAAGCGCGCAGTATATTTACCAATTTCGAAAATAATTAATAAAACAAGTCTTACCAATGTTATTAAAGTTCAATTTGTAGTGTAATTAGTGTACAACTTGTAAAATTCTATTTAAACAGTGCACAATGGTGCGTAGTTTGTAATAAAGTATGTAAATCGGTGAACACTTAGTCAGTGCTAGCATCAGTTGGCTTGCTAGCCAGTTATGCGTTGCCATTTGAAACGCCAGTCGCTTAAAGTGTAAAAATTGTGGTTTAAAACTGTACACTGCAGTTAAATCAATAACTGCAGCCGTTAAAAAGCATAAAAATGTGTTAATGTTTTGTTATAATATTCTTGGCAATTAAATGGCAAGGTTTAGCTGCAAAAGGCTGGTTGATCAGCACCGCTTCAACTGTAAAAACAAACTGCAAGCACAAACTGTTTAATTGCTGATGAATTAAATGTAATTTTTGTTTTGTTTCAGTTGGCATATTTAATATGGATCTACAGCAGTTTTTATCCCTCGAACGCCAGCAATTGGAACTGGATAGACAGCGTCTTAGTGCTGCCCAACTAAGCAACAACAACAACAGCAAAGGCAATGCACAAACGCCTTGTCCTGCGGCATTACTTATGCAAATGGAGAACTTTGTGCCTGGGCAATGTCAGCGCATGGCCAACAGCAAAGGCGCCGAGTGCAATGAACCCACCATAGCCTCGTCCTCTGCCTTGGCAACAGCCAACCAAAAGTCCGAAGTGCAACTTGAACTGGACTTGAGCGAACTGACGAAGGAGCAAGAGTCAGAGCAGGCACATGAAACTGGGTCTAACACATCGCTGATAAAATCGGCCAAGGAATTTGTGAATCAGCGCGAACTGCTCGTTGGTAGCGCTCGACCATATAAATCGCCAAATGCGTCGTATCGCCATTTGGAAAGTCAACCCGAACGGCCTCAAAGCGAGAATCGTTTGCCAATACCGCGGCACAACACAGCTGTAAGTTGGAATGCAGGAGGGGATCATCAGCGGGAGGGATGTGTAGTTAAAGCGCCCACAAATGTTCGCCAATTTGATGTTCACGCTTGATTGGCTTAACGCCAAAAAAATTACTCCCAGTTTTGTTTTTATTTTTTGTTTACCATAACTATGCGAAATTCTTTACGGCTCGTTGATCCACTTAGCTTGAAGCTACTTGGTCTTCCGGACCAGCTGCCAAAATCTTAGTTTTAGTTGTCAACGGTTTTTCATAGCGTTTTGTGTGTGGCGCGCTTTTATTCAAGAGTTTGGTGAGTTTTCCCGATTACAATGGAAACCTTCGCTCGACACAATTCAGTTATCTTTTATTAAATTCGAATTATTGCGGTTAATTGTGAGGGTACGCTCTATATGCATAGTCTGCACGTCAATGGTATATAACTGTTACATCTAAGTTGCATTAAGAGTATGACATAAAGTAAAATATAAAGTAGGCTGTAGAATTTACGCATTTCAGTGCTACACAGTAATTATAAATTTAATTAGACGCCTGCAAGGTATCTGCTCGTTGTGCATTATTATTTATAGTTTTTAATTATTGAATAACTATTGTGAGCTGTTTTAAAGTTTGAAGCACGTTAGTCGTTGCAAAATACGTTCGGCTACATGAATCTTTAATGCCCTTCAGCCCCTATTGTTACTGTTTCGCTAACCGATTCTACTTCTTGTTGTTATTGTAGTTCTTTTCGTGCTCCAGTTAGCATTCCCCATCAGCTCCCCCTCTCAGTAGTCGCATTACTATCCATTGGCTTAATGAAATTCGCCTGCGCTGCTCAGTTGTAATTTGAAGCTCGTTTGTTGTGTTCGTTGTGTTGTTTTGTTTTGGCCTGAACTTGAAATATTTTGTTAAACAAATGCACTAAACAATAGGTAATCAAACTAAGTATAGATTTGACTGTGGCCTGAATAAATTGTCGTTAATTTAAATGCACAAAGCACACACACTTTAATTGTGCTATAATTTTAAACATGGAAACTAAAATTAAAATACATGACGTAGTCGCCACAAATGCAAATTTTTATGCAAGAAATAAGTTGTGGAAAATGCGAGGAAAACAAATCGTCAGTACTTTACACATGGCAAGAAAAATTGCTGTAGTTTTAAAGAGTTATTTTCGCTGACATGTTACGGGGCAAAATACACTGCAATAAAGAGTAGTGTGATTGTGTTAATTGATGTGTACTTGATATGTATTAAAGTGAATGTAAAATAACCATTCAATAGTAATAAGATAATATGTATTGAGATATTAAAATTAGTGTTTGAATGAGTTTGAAATTATTCATCAACTACATGAATTATTTAAAGAGTATTAATCACTTTGCTTTAAGCTGAGAACTATTCGATTATTTTTTATATTCTTGCCGGCTTTGTGGTTTTATCCAACATGCTTGCATTTTTTTAGTGAACTGAAAGCGTTGGTCATGCAATTTCCGTCAGCAAAGTGCATTGTGCCACGAGAGAGGTCACAGTCTACATAAGAGGACTGTGTTTAGTAGCTGGTCATTTCCGCACCGGCTGCTCTTACTTAATAGCTAATGACAGTTTTCTATAGATGTATGATTGATGATGATGTGACCAAAAGCTCATCGATAGTTTGTCGCGTTTGTAGACCTCTGAGAACTCCGGCACTTAAGTCATTAAAGCCAAAAAACAGGAGTTAAAATGAATACGATGTGAACAAGGTCAGCTCGGTATCAAAAGCCTCTAATTAATTGGCTAAGTTTAGTACGTTGTGCCATACGTCTGCGTATTATTAGCCTGATTACGATTCTAGATCCTTGTCGCTGCGTCTAGTCCTAATGAACCGTTAAGACTAATTTGAAAAGCGTGACACTAAAAGCTTTCTGCTTATGATTTTCAGAAAGGGGTGTCCGAAAGGTCAATACAACATGTGTGTGACCACATGCTTTAAATTCCATGCAATGGCCTTGAACTCTAATGGTTTCGAAAAACGGGTTGGCATACAAATACTCTCCCTTCTAGTGTTGCCTTCTTATTGTGCTGGAGTTGTTCCATCACCCGCAGAGCTTTTACACGCATTTTCATTAGGTTTCGCACTCGTTCCTCTCAGGCAACGACGAGTTTACCACTTAGTTAACCTAATTCGAATGAGACACGCAAGTGAAGTACCGCTAATGAATGGACGTAGTAAAACTTTGATGGCTCTATGTACCATGGTTGTCAGTCCTACTTAAAATTTATATCTTGGAGTGGGAAGGATCAACTTTCTTTATATACATCTTTGAACTTGTCTCTAATGTATAATATTGCTCAATCTTATACAAGTTTCTGGTTTGGAGTGGATTAAGTAATTAAAGAAAATATATTCTTACATCAGTTTCCCTTAACAATTGAGTGTTGATATATTCAACACAATAAAGTTTATCAAAGTGAAGTGGAAAGCAATGAAGATAAGATTGTTTCATCAATTGTCTTATACATCTCTAAGTTCATATGTTTTACTCACTATTTTTAGTTATTATGCCATTGTAGGTCACCTATCCAATTCTCAATCTTCCACGCAGCTTACGCCTAACCCAAACCCGCAGGAAAGTAGCGTGAACTATTTATTTCTTCTCCTTGGCCACTTCACATTCCTCACAGAATTGGGTATTTTCTATTTTCTAGTAGTGGGTATAGTTTCCTTGACCTGAATAACAAAGTGCGAGTAGTTTGAGTAGTATATGCAAATTATTTGACGACTGTTGACGGAATGCCCGACTAATAACAGTCAATATTAGTACACACTCACACTCGTAGAGTTTGCAACAATTCTTTAACTAGCATTAATTATGCTAAGAGCCAGACTATTTAACTAAATGGGGGGCAAATCAAGTTGTTGCTGTCATGTGATGAAATTGTTAAAACTTACTTTAATTCGCGCCAAATGCATGCAGCTCATAAATTGAAGCACCTAAAGGATCCTCTGCCTGCGCTGCTCCTGCCGCTGCCTGGCTCCTTAAGGGCCTTGGGCTGGGCTCTGTGCATAGGCTGAAACAGCTGGGCCTTGTTGATAAAGTGCCATGGGTGAAACGTCTTTGCCTTACGCCGATGACGCAGACGTTGCCTGAGCCTCATTCATAATGCTCTGTGTGCTGTGATACCCTGTGAAAAGAGAGAGTTGTGAGTGAATAGTCTATTGGCAGCTGCACGCAAGAAGTCATTGTAGGGAAACAATTTCAAATTGAAAAGTATTTAAGATTCTAAATCTTGCGAAAACTCTCTGAACTTCTTAGAGATCACATAGATTTCTACATATCACAGGATATCTTAAAACTCCACTCTTAGCTCCAATCGTAATTTCTCACCTTTTATTTTTATATATAACTTTTGATGGCAGCACGCTGCACGCGATTTGAGCCGTCGACGTCGACAGAGACGTCGGCGTTTGCGCCGGCATAAAAATTATGTGGCATAAAAGGTGGCAGCAGTTGGCAATGCGGAATCAACGCTGGAGCAGCTCCCTGAGCAGCGATTGACCCCAAAACGAAAGAAAGGCGAAAAACCCACGTTAGACTTATAATTTGTGTGGCGGGGCCAGGGGGCACCGGGGGCTGGCCGAACCCTCAACTGTACCAAAATGTATACGAGCTTCCTGCTGGTGGTTAGTTGTCGCCCCTAAAACAAATGCTAAACTCACGCGACAAATGGAAATACAAATATATACATATACATATATATATACAATATATAATATTTACTTATAAAAGTTTGCTTGCTTTCTTTCTCTTACTTGCAGGATGATATGGAGCAATGGGTTACGGACACATTTTATTCATACTTTCCCGGCTTTAACAATGAAAATCAGAAACGCCAGAATTATTTGCGTGAGCGACAGCGCGAGAATCAGCAGAACTTTCTCAAGCACCAGGTAAGACCAGGTGTCAACATTTCTTATGGTAATTAATGTATTTATTTTGTGTGTGTGAAATTTATTGCCCATAAACGAGTTGTATAATAAATTGTGTTACTTTTACTGCAGCTGCTACACCCGCTGCCGGCGAAAGGCAGGCAACGACGCCAGTCAAAGCTAATGCAGCCGCCGGAGGAGATGCAACCACAAACGGCACGCTCTGGCCAATCCACAAGCACGAGCACCAGCCGAACGGATAAGACTGATTTAGAATTAATTGTAAATAATAATCCCAACTATGTGGCACCCAAAACTCGGCCAGGCACCACAAGGCAGCAACTGCTGCAGGATCTGGGTCATGTCGAGCTCTCGAACATCGTAACAGGAAACGGCATCATGGAGCGTAATATGCGCAGTGCTGAGATGGAAACGGCACGCAAGAAGGACTATCAACGTGATTTAATGCAACAGATCGAAGAGAAGCGCCGATCCATTGAATTACTCAGAGAGAAGGAACGTAGACAGGAGGAGGTATTGACCAGGTGAGAAGGCTTGAGAAGGTTGGAGCTAACCAAAATCCAATTAACAATGCTCTTAACTTATAGACGTCTTGAGGCACAGCTAAAGACTATGCATCTGGAGGAGCAGCTGGAGAAACAGCGACAACGTGCTGAAAAGGTTGAGTATTATGGCAATATATAACACAGTGTGCCATAAACTAAAGTTGCATTTAAATACTATTGTACAGGCACGACAGGACTCTGAACAAAATCGCTTGATGCGTGAGGAACTGCTGGCCAAGCTGGAGCAGGATGCACAGCTATTGCAGAGTAAAGAACACAACAACTTGGCAACAGCGGGCGCAGCTGCCAGGCATGTCAAGATGAATGTCGACAAAAAGGATAACAGTGGCAATGCCAACAGCAGCAAAGACCTAAACGGCAACAAAGTATATAAATACTTTAGCAATTCAGCGCGTCATGAATATCGGCGTGGTCAACCGCTGCCAGCTGGTGTTGAGCTGGATTTCGAGCTGCCTCAAATGGCTAAAATTGAACGCGAGTGCTTCCATCTCTGTGAGAAAATCTGTCCACTGTGCAATGAACCGCTGAAGAGCTATGAGAGTTGTTGTTTACGCTGTCAGCGGAAGTTGGCGCTTAAAATGAATATGCAGCAAGACGAATCAGCAAGAGGGGAACAAGCAGGAGCAGGAGCCGAGGAAGAAATGGCTCCCGATGCCGTGGATCACAATTGCCAGAACAGTTATGCATTGGTCTGTGTCAAATGTGAGCGCCTCTACGCTCTGTGCACTCAGTGCTTAGCCAAGAGTGATGTATGCCGTGCCTGTCAGCGAGAGCGTAATGTCTGCATGAGCTGTCGGCGGAATTTGTGCTCATTTTGCCTTGAAGAGATTGCTTGCGGAAGGGATACGGAACGTACGCATATTAATGATCAGGATAAGGAGGACGAACAGCAGCAGCAGCTACAGGCTGACAGAACAGACAGCACAGATGGTGCCTTTCGTGTGCTAGAGCTAAACTATGCTGTTGATTCGCCTGCACCAGAAGCAAATGACTCTAACCCAATGGGAGCAGCAGGAAAAGATTCTGACTCACCGCCATATTCCTTTAATATTTCATCCAACTCTGTGTTCCATGCGGATTATAAGGCCACGCCTGTCAAACCGTTGCTTGTGGATCAACTGCCAATAGCAACGAGTAGCGCCAATAATAGCTTTGAGCTAGACAGCGCCGATGAGCAGGCCATGGAGCGTGTGAGACGACAAACCGATCAACGTCTCTCGCGTTATCTCAAAAACTATGGAGATCTGGCTTCCAGACAACAACAGCAGCAACTGCTGCTGCGCAGCACAAGTGAATCGCGGCATCGTGGCACACAAACAACGCCACAATCTCTGGGTAGAAGAGATGTGGTGCTGCATGAGACGGCCACACAGAATCTTTCGATGCCATTGCTGCGGGAGATGCCCAAAATGACGCGCAAAGAGACGGGCACAACGTTAGCTGAGAGCAGTCAACGTAGAATGGATAATCTTAAGAAACGCTGGGAGGTAATCATATAAATATAAATAAATAAAAGATATATTAACTTACCAATTTCCCCTTCAGGTGCCTGCTGTGCAGAAGTTTACCGTGTCCACATCGTCACCCAAAATCCTCACACAAGTCGGTGCCATACGTAAGCAGCTGCAAGCGGCGCGTTTCTTTGACGATGCGCAGCATGAGGCCAACGATGATGATGATCATGATGAGAATTATTGACCGGAAGCTAACTGCAATTTTTTCCAACATTGATAAAGTTGTTAACGTTTAGTTTCCTAGCACATTCGACCTACAATGAATGCATGAATTATGGCAATATTTAATCTACTGAGATGTACGATATTAATAATAATAATATTTAATTAATATGTATATGATACCATGTGCTTCTGCTGTCGGCATGCAGCAACAAATTTATTAATTTTTAAGTCCGAAAGTTTGTTAATGTTTTTACAAATATATTTCAAAAATATTTAACAACACATGACTGTTAATTATTATTGTTAAATGCCAGCTGAAGGTTGATAGAATAGCTTATAGAAATCAGCTAAAAAGTTATTAAAAACATCTTATTTTGTCTGAAATCTGAACTATGGAACTAATTCCAGGCAACGCAAGAAAATATTACAAGTTATTCAGTATCATATAGCCGTTTTTATTTCAAATTAATTGGTTGTGTGTCCATTTAGTAGTGCAGTGGGCGTGGAGCGTAGACTGGAGCGTATTGGGAGTAGGCACCGGCGGATCCATAGCTGGGAGCTGGGGCGCTGCATGGCACTGGAGCCAAATGGGGCTGGCAGCTGAACATGTAGTTCTTTGGGCAAGGTGGTGCCGGCACAGAAACAGGGCTGTATGAAGGAGCAGCTGGTGCACTGTAGGAAGGAGCAGCTGGTGCAGCATAGGCGGGAGCAGCTGGTGCTGCATAAGAAGGAGCAGCAGGTGCAGCAGCTGGCTGGCCGTAGCCACCACCATAGGAAGAGCCAATCATCTTATCGTCCTTATCGGCAACAACGGCTGTGGCCAACAGGCAAGCGGCGAAGACAACGAAGAATTTCATGTTGAGTTGATGGATTGCTGAACTTGGCTTAAAGCGAACTGCGATGTTCTTGGCAATGCCCAACGGGCTTTATATAGGGCTCAGTGAAATTGCTGCGCCAAGCATTGACCAAGTTTTCCGCTGCACTTATAGCACTGCTAAGCATTTTTTTTATAAATATTTTTTGCATTGCCAAACTTTACTGAGTTTCCATACTTATTTAAAGTTGAGTTAAAAATATTGATATTTTTTTTTTTGGTTAATTTTCGCTGATCAGTCTTATCAATATAGTACACTACTGTTAAATTTTGAAGAACAGTTTAGGATACACAGTTTCGACTCGATCTATAAAATTCTCAGTGTATGTCAGAGTATTAAAATTTTTATCACAATATTTGTATAAACTGTGGCATCTATAGAAGTTGAATGAGTAATCTAATGCGGCATTGCTTCAAAATGTGGCGGATATCAGTAGAGCTGTCACGAAGTTGCCACACACGTGCCGCAACCAAATTCAAGAGCTTCAATGAGACACAGCTGAAGGACAAGCTGAAGCACTCCGAGGGTATCATAAAGCGTGCCAGCTTGATCTATAAACCAGAGGAAGTAATGTTCTGTTTTAATGGAGGCAAAGATTGCACTGTGCTGCTGAATATGCTGGCCAAAGATCATAAGAATATTCCATTGCGGGCCGTCTGTGTCAAGTCTCCCGACCCCTTCCAGGAGGTGGAACAGTTTATTGATAATTGCACGGACAGGTATGCGTTGCAATTGCACCGATATCAAGGTGCTCTCAAGCTGGCCATCGAGGAGATGCTGACAGAGCAACCTCAGGTGCGTGCTATGTTCCTCGGTTGTCGTCGCACTGATCCCGGCTGTGCCCACCTCACAGATATGACTCCCGCCGACAGCAATTGGCCTTCATTGATGCGCATCTTTCCATTATTGGATTGGAGCTATCATGACATTTGGAATTATTTGCGTAGCCAGAATTTGCCCTATTGCTCCCTGTACGATCGGGGATACACTTCGCTAGGCGAACGCAGCAACACCAGAACGAATCCAAGTCTCTTGGTCTACGATGAGGAGATGGGCGAGCTCATCTATCGACCAGCCTACGAGCTGCAAGATGGTAAATTGGAACGAGCCAACAGAGAGGATGCACCAATTTGCTACAGATTGCCACAACAGCAAAAGAGTCGTTGAAAATTAAATCAAATTCAAATAATTTAAGTTGTTAAAAAATGTTTGCACAAATTCTACATTTGTTTGTTTAAATGTTAATTCTGTTTAAAAATTTGTTGAATGCACGTACATTATTTCAATTCAAGTGAACACTTCTTTTTCGAGTTTCTTTTTACTTTTCTCTTTTTTCTTTTTGCAATTAGAACACTTTGCAAATAAGTGGGCCACACACACACACACACATACGTACACTCATTACTCACCACACACGCACGCTTATCAGCCAGCGTGTGCTCAATAGAGCCAAGAGTGGTGGGAAGTGTGCTGAATGTGCTTAATATACCGTGAAAATGCGTTATGTGTTGAACTGTAAATATGTATACTTAATTTTCTTATATGTATACACGTGTATATACATACATACATATATAATATTAATAATCAATATATCAAATTGCAAGAGGTTATTATTGATATTATAGATTACAAAAATAGAATAATCTGTTAGATAATATTCCACATTGTACTTTACTTTAAGCCCTTAATGAAGTAAAAAAGATTTTTAATCATTGTGGCCTCAGTACCATTGTGGTTGGTAGTCGGTGTGGTCTCTGCCAGTTCACCTACCACTAGCAGAGGCCGATTGGTATTGGTTTTCAGTATGCCTTTAATATCCACTTCGTTGTTCATTTCCAATTCATTGTCTACATTCCGTTTGATCTTCAATTCCTGCTCATCGTCATCCAGCAACTCACCATAGACTTTAAGTAGATTACGCTCTTCAGATCTCTCCAAGAAATTGAGCAGTTCCTTGATAGTCTTATCGTGCTTGTGCGCCAGCTGGGAGTCGAAGGGCGGAGAGATTCTTGTAGAAAACTGAGCACGGTAGCCAGCCTTATCGTCTGTGGGCGTTAAACTGACACGGTACCAACGCTGATCCTTGGGGTCCTGACCCAGCAGAGCGTATTCAAACTGTGGTGTGGATGCAGGAGTGGTGCTGGGATGTTCACCTAGTCGATCTGTGGTCTGAATGTTGCTGTTGTTGTTGTAGCCAGTGTGGTTGCTTCTTGTGGGTAGCGCGTGCCTGGCGGAGGAATAAGAGGGGTTTAAGGGAGATTGATAGAGTACAGCTGGTAAAACTTACCCTAATTGATTATAGCGAGGCACATCCATTGGTAAACCGCTGGCAAAGGTTGCCAAACACCAAATGGACACGCTGATGCTGAGAATATGCGATTGCCACATTATATTACAAGTTGAACTGAGCTGAGATTTGAATTTGTGACTTCTTCAACAGTTTTATGTCTTTTATAGCTCCAGTTGAGTGCAGTTTGTGCAGTTTCGTATTAGATTTCGCATCAGTTGACCTCGATTCCACATGTAAAATTAGCTTTTAATACAATACGTTTTTATTGTTATTTATTTCAGATTCTACAGCGGAACTTCTCAGATGACGCGCCGTCGGGTTCTTCCCCCACCATAATAACACATAAAATAGTCACGTCTGAAGTGTTGGTAATATTATTTTACATGAATTTTAGTTGTATCAAGTAAATGAGTCAATATTATCAGACTAAATCAAATATGAGTAAATAGGTATATCGATTAATTTAGTTTACTTAATTTAATATTACTAACTCTTTGAATTGTTGAGCTCTCTTTGTTTACATACCGAAATGCCTCTTAGCAGCGGGCATTTCCGCTTGCCACATTCAAAAGTGGGCGGGCTGGCGTTTCGTACGAAGAAATGTCAAGTCAGACGGCGAGAGCGTTGCCAACATCAATAATGAATTATTATCAGTGAAATTGGCGACCTTTCGAACGGAGTGTGTGTGTGTGTAGGTCAGAATGGGCTGTTAATCAACAAAAAGTACTTTCACTTTAACTGGCACGCTGCATTGCGCGTGCTCTCAATCGCGCTCTCTCACAGACTCTCTTCCGCTCTCAGCTGTGGGCGCTCAGCTGTTGTGGTCGACATTGCCATTTGCCTGTTGTGTGCAAACGGATGGCAATTTGAGCGCGCGCATTGACCAACACTGTTTCACACGCACTGCACACACACGCACTCACACAAATACACGCAACGTAGTCCGTGGAGTAGCCGGAGCAGAGTTCTGGTCTTAGCTCTGCCACGACTCGGTTCGTTTAGGGCATTTTCGGCTCGGGCCAAGTTTTGCAAATTCAGTAGACAATCTTTCCTCATTTCGTTAACACACACAGTAAGACACACGCAGCACAACAAATGACAATTCTGGCTTCAACTTCAAAAGCAACAAATAATTCAATCCAACTGAAAATTAATACAAATACTGATACTGATACACAGAACCAAACATCACACAATAAAACCAATTAACTGAAACTAATTTTAAACTGATTCTCAATCAAATGTTGTAGTGTTTAAAGAGCTTACTGCGTAACTGTCTATCGGTCGGTGTGATTAAAATTGATAAAATCCAATTAAACTAAACTAGATTTAATTAGTCTCCATTAAATGTCATGAAACTGAAGTAATCCAGTGAATATTTGTGTCGTCCTTTCGCAAAGTATTGCCTGCCGTGCGCGTCAAGTGTGTGTACTGTTGTTGTTGTGCTTCTTCTGGCACCCACTGTATTAGCTCCGATACGAAGCGAGGCGAAAGTACGTAAAAGAAACGAAAAAATGTATCTCTTATCAGGCAAGCTATGCGTAGCGTCTCAAATGGCCTGATAAAAATGCCTTGCAATGCCAACTAGTAGTTAAGGCCCATTTGCATGACTTTTAGCAGTTTCATTTTGCATCTTGAGATTGTTCATATCGCCGAGCATAGTTAGTGTTTGTCTGTAAGTCTCTCATTGACTTGGTGATTATGGCGATTAAGCGCCTGACAGCTGATAAAATACAATAATAATGATATTATAATTGATGTTCTTTACGCATACTATATAGTATGAATGTCTGTTCAGACACATGTCCTGTGCAAACATGTATTTACTGAGATAATCTATGGGGGAATCTAATAAAAGTAAAGTAAATATTTGGAATCAAATAGCACGAAATCTTAATCTTACTCCTTAGGCCTTCAGAATGTATTTGAAGCTAAAAACTAGTAGTGTGTGCTGCAATCGCCTTTGCTTTGTGTTCATGCCATTGAAATTGTTAAGTTGCTTGTAGTTTTAGTTTTATTTCATTTCTCTGCTTCGTTTTTTGTTTTCTGCGGCTTTCTCATGTTATTTTTAATTAAATTAAATGCTCGAGCTGGAATTTACGTTGCCTGCGTGTTCAAGTAGCGTGTAAAGTAATTTAGCAACCCAACAAAAGTTTCGTGAACGTTTAATTTTTAGCGCAAAATACAATAAATAAACAATCGCGAGAAAGAAACATGACCAAAACGCAAGTCGAAAGTCAAAATGCCAAGAGGAAAAGTCCTTCAAATTGAGCCAACTTGGCTGTTCACTCGAGTTAGTTCAGCAAGAAAAATAAAACAAAATGGAGAATAAATAAAATAGAAACTTTTGGCTTTGCCATTACTTTCACTTTTTGCTGCCTCAGACTTAATGCTTTACGCTATTCGCCTCGTATTCTTGGTGTTGTCCAAGTAAAGTCAAAGCCATCCATATACCGTATATTCGTATGTATATATATGCAGATATATGTATATAAGTCAGTGTGTCTGCACATTCAGGTGTGTCTATTAGAAATATGTGTGTGAGTGTGGGTGTGGGTGTGAGTGTGTGCCTGTGTTCGGGCGTCCTTCAGCGATTTTTTGCAATTGTGAAACCATTATGTGAACGTACAGAGAATAGCAGCTTAACTTTCCCTAAAAAAATGCCAAAGATAAGTTTTTTATTACACTTAATTTATGCACAGATAGAAGAAGGCAAGATAGAATTAGAGTCGTTTACCGATTTTCTTCTATAAAGTCTGTAATGTTATTACATTGCAAAGGCACGATACTTTTTAAAATTCTCATATAACATTATTTAAATCAAGAAACATTCTGTACATATGTATTCATTGATTTAAATAAAATATTCTTATTTTATATATTTTTAAATTCAAATATATAAATTATTATATATTATTACAGATTATTTGGCAATAACTCAAGTATTTAAAAACCCCTGAACTATATATTAAATATACCCAAACATATTGAGTTGAAATCATATTACTGTAATTTAATTTAATTTAAGTTAATAAAAAAATATTAATATTGAAATTCCTAGAACTTATTAAATTTTATGATAGTGTACAATACTATTTTAATTTATTTTCCATCAAGGTAAATTTCTTTGCTTTATCGTCTGCCATTTGCCTAACATTCTGCCAGTGACATGGCATTTGGGTACATGTGTATTAGTTCAGTATTGGTATTGGTATTGGTATTGATATATATATATTGGTGTGCGTGGGAGCGTACTTTCTATAAGGTGAACAAGCTAAGCCCATAAAAAACTGAAGCTCGCTGGGCATTGGAGTCGTAAATAAATCGGTCTAATGTATATAAAACTGGCATTTAACGACCTGTACTGTTTTTTACGCACAATCACCGTCCCACCCGTGGGCATTTCTTTTGTGCTAAGCCTAGAATTATGCTTTAAATGTTTGCTCAAACAGCAAGAAACTTGTTGAGGCTTTCGGTTTTGTTGCCAAACAAAAGAAATAGTGGAAAAGGTAGAGCAAATGCTTATACAGAAATCAAGAATTATTCAAGCTCTTGGCATGCCATAAACAAGTGTACAATTTTTTGAAGCACTTTCTTCGGCGACCTGCAAAACCTTTCGACATTTCACTTACAATTTCTTGCTCCAATTCCAACTTGCCAACTTTTCGTTTTTTCCTTTATTTTCAATTTTTTGCCATTTTTTCTCATGCTTTGAGACTCAAAAGCAACCAGTGTTTCCTATGAGATAAGCAGCTTGCTCAGCTCCAGGAGGCGGAGAAGTGAGATGCTGCACGAACTGAAAGCCTGTGACGCTGCCAAGGACAGGCAACTTGTCCAGGCGGCACGTACGGAGCTCGATGATAATTTCGTTGAATATATACAAAGCAGACTCGCATATATAACCAGGCACGGGGGCAGAAGGGGAGTGTTAAGTGTTGAGCTGCTATGCAAAATAGATTATAGCTTCGACTTTAGCAGAAAGACAGAACTGGTACTGGATTGCATAGCTTATGAGTGATGTGACAGAGCAAAAGGAGCAGAGTTTTGGAATAGAGCTTATTAAGGTGTTTGAAATTCAGCCTGAGTTTTAATTTAAGCACTCGTTCCAATGAGTTACCAAAGCAAAGTGAAAAGCTATTACACATGATTGTAAAGTCGCAATGATAATGATAAAGAGTTTTCCCTTGGCCAAACTTATTCACACTTCCATCGAAAGTATTTGCCAAGTTTAATCTATGGCATAATTAAATTAATTACCAGTGTAATATTGTTATATTCCCCTCCATAAACTGTAGAAGTTTTGCAAATATGCTCAAGTTGCGGCAAGAATGATATTAATTATATTTTGTATATTAGTTAACTTGTCTTTCTGGCCTTTGTAGTGCCAATTAACTGTCAATTTGGCAATTTAATTGATTGATGGATGGACTGAGGCGCTGAGTTTGTTTTTACTGATTAGCTAGATTATTGATGTTAGAGGCGAAATAAACACAAATACAAATACAACAAAACATGGCAATAAATTTGTGCCTCCCTTTAGTATGCCTGGCCAATGCCAAAAGCAAAGCGAAAGGCCGATGCGTATTTGTTTCAAAGTCGTCATCGAATGTGTGTGTGTGTTGCTGTGTGTGTGTGTGCGTGTGGGTATTAGCTGAACCCACACAATGGGGAAATTGTTGGCAAGGCCCAGGCCATATGTGCCGACTGGGCCAACGCCTGGTTGTCTCAGCGGAAAATCGACTAAAAATAATGGAATGAAAAAACAAAGTCTAAGTAAAACTCCTTGAAATCAGTTAAAAGAAGGCGCCGACTGCGTCTTGCCAACTTTTAAAATTTCAAGTTAAGTGCAGCAGCAGCAGCAGCAGTAACAATAACAACGACTATATGACGATACACTTAACTGCCAAGCCGAGAGAGAGAGCTGGTTATAAACAAGTCAAGAGCAGCATAGCTCTCCCTATTTTCTTCTTTATTCTTTTTGTTAGTTGTTTTTTTCCGTGGCTCTCTTTGGACGCATTGCGCGCGCAGGATACGCTCTTCCCACAGGAGCTGCGAGCTGTGAGACGCAGCTGCTCCACATCTGCTGCTGCTTGTTTAGTATACAAAACGCCAGCGAACGCGTCGCGTGCCACAGGCGGCAGCAACAGCAGCAGCAGCAGCCGATAACAACGGAAACATTTTGAAATACACACACACACACGCTAGCACACACATAGCAATAGACACATACATATGGGTATGTAAAAATGCGTCAAGTGAAGTGAAAAGTGAAAGTTTCCCAAATACCTGTTCTCAAGGTGCGGCAGCCCACGCGGCGTATGTGTAATATACGAGTAATATATTTCAAGGTGCTTCAACTACTATTTTATCTACCCCATCATTGTCGTGCTGTGTGCAACATTGAGTTGCCACTCGTACTTTGTATCCTCTTTGGGCTATTACAATCTTTTAATGCTACTCAATAAACATATAGCTGAACATCGAAGCGGATAATCTTTCCACTAGAGATGAGCACGAGAAAGCTAGCTTTAAATGTGGATAGTAGAGATAGTAATCTTTGACTTTAGTTTACTATTTTGAAATGAGTTTTATTTGAAATATTTTCAATTGAAATATCTACATTTATTTACAAATATTTCAATTATATTGCTCATCTGTAAGCAGGCTATAGTAAAGGGTACTTTAAATTCCATCAAATTTCCCTTATTCCTTTATCTGATTTATGCCTCTTTTTGAAAAGGTTAACTCGTGTTGAAGGTTTTTATATTTGTAACGGGGAATGGGTCAAATGTCATGCGGTCCGAAAATTAAGTTTTTATCGAGTTTTTCATTTTTGTCATTTTTTTTAGGGTCACGTTCGTAATGTTGATTTTATGCAAATGCAAGGCTAAAACCTAAAACTGAGAATACTGAAACTATAAACTTTGGCAGCCATTAAACCAACAACTTTGATAACAAAGCCAAACTAACGGCAATTGCTAGCGCTAACTGTGAAAAGTGTAATCAAATAAATTTCCCCTGCTGACACACACCATAAAAAAACTTGAACACTAACGTCAGACCGTAGGAAAAATGTGCATTAAAAATTGCGCCAACATTCAATATAACAGCAGCAACAGCGGCAACATCAACAACAACAACAACAATAACAACAACGACACCAAATCACCTGAAGACAACGTCAGCGAGTTCCAATTTCACTTGCAATTGCCCCGAAAATCATCGAAAGGCGCCAAACTATCGAGCTTTAAAGTTTTTATGTGCTGTTGTTATTTCATCATAATTATCATGCTAATCTAAACTAAAATCTATTGAAAAGTGCAACAAACGAAATCAACTAAATAATCAAATAAAACCGCAAACACTTTATACAAATTATACGCTTAATAAAAGCAGGTAAATTACTAGTTACCTACCTCTAATGGGGGCACTTTCCATGCGTTTTATGTGTGGCATAAATAATAATAGTTTACAGCTAAGTGAGTGAATTAAATGGCGGCCAATAAAACACTATAAAATAGTCAGAGAAGAAATGATGAATAGTGTTTAAAGTTCAACTTACGTTAGAAGTTGTTGGTTGAAATAACGCTATTGAAATAGAGTTATATTTACATATACCACATGAATTACATAGTATACAAATTGGCCTCAATTCATTTTTATTAGTCTATAATTAGATTGGATGCGACATTTTGTTTTATTGAAATTAGTGTTGAATTGATTTATGCCACAATATGTTAACACCACAGCAACAGCAATATCAGCAATACACACGCACATTAAGCATACGCAGTGTTGGCTCTAGGCGCTTTGTTTGTATTGCTCGCTGATTACTCATACGACGCGTGGCACAGTTTAATGAAAATTGATTTTACAGTGTGACAAACAAAGCACAGAGCAAAAACAAACACACACACATGCTGTCACACACACACACACACACACCTACACATGGTCTTCTCATACATATGTGTATTAATTCATAGTTGTTGTTCTTGCTGCTTTTTATACCCGTAGCTGCTTTTCAATTCATATTTGCTGACCTACATTTCCACTTCATTTTTTGTTTTTGGTACACTTTTTTTGTTTAACGTTGTTGTGGCTCTGTTGTGGGTATACAGTAGTATTCCTTTTCATTTTCTTTGCTTTTTAGTCATAAATTTTGCTACGGCTGAAAAATTTATAGTTTGCCATCAAAGTAATTGAATACAAAACTGACTGTGACATTTACTTTTAAATGTATATTTAGATACAGATACTATACGTTTTTCTCTGATAAAATGAAGTGCATTTACTTGTTGTTTTTTATCCAACTGAATCAGGTTTCGGCCACAAAACTGTTATTGCAAGGGATGGCTTTTTGTTTTAGCTGCTTTTTATGCGATCATAAATGCAGTGCACAGATGTGTATGACGCTCGTAAATGCAGAAGCAACGTTTCGTATATTGATATCAACGCAAATTTATTTTTATATTATCGTATTTAATGGCTACGGGAGCAAAATATAAAAGAGGCAATAGACAGAGTACATAATCTTGAGTTTTAAATCCCTTGCACATGTCTAACCTACGTTAAATATATATTATACATTCGAGCTTTTATGCTGTGCAGATGGGGTTATTTATGTAAATCCAATTTAATCCAATCTATCAAAATAAGAAAGGGACCATAAAGTTGTAAAAATATGTGAAGAACGTGCATTAAATGTCAAAATGAGACACAGCATTCTGTGGAGTGACTTTGGAGGCGGAAATAATGTTAGATATAGATAAATTATTATTAAAATGTTGGCTTTATTTTAATGCTAGCGAAACCACTGTGCCTTCGATTGGGGTATATGTATTGTATGAATATATATCCAGGGATAGATGCGTATATATACGAGCATGGATATTATTTCGACTATTGTATGAATAGATAAACCCTTTATTACCCTTTGAATGGCCGTACAAACACTTAGCTTAATATATTTGATTGTTGTTGCTATGCTTATGGACTATTGTTTGCTGTTGTTTTTGTTGTTGCTGATATCTAACAAACCGCTTTTGCTGTTGATTTTGTGTTAGTAGCGCCGCTTACGTATGCATTTACAATAAATTATATTGAATTGTCACTATTGTCGTGGCAAGGTCATGGGTATTCTGCCATAGGGAATTTGATAAGGATATGGGACACAAACTTAGAGCATAAATATTATGTTAAGTGTGTGAATTTAATTAAATTGTTTTCTTTATCTTTTCAGCTTGTCTGGTACACAACTCTGCTCATAGCTTTTCGATGTCTATAATTGAAATATCGTGTATAAATATCGTGTCTGTGTGTGCTTATTAATAAAATCAGATTTAAACGAATCAGATTTCAAATATTAATAATATAAGTAATTGCAAGTTTTTCTAAGTGTATACAAATAATAATCAACATGTTCTTGACTGAAGTTTGAACATTGAAATGGCTCCAACCAACGAAATGCGCTATTAATGTGAGTACACACCCAAGTCTATTGATTTTTGACTTCTATACTCATTTCTTAAATACAAAACTAGTGTTATACACTTACCTGAATGTAGTAAACATTTACAGTTGTGTGTTTCACGATTGTTCCAATTAAAACGAAAAGATTTGTCCATTGGAAGAACCCTGAAATTTTGTACATGTTTGTATATATATTTGAGTATACTTTAGATTAAAATAATATATAGTACTATATTAGAATTTGGATAACTTATCACGTATGCTCCATTGTTTAGCTAGACATTGTAGTCCCTCTAGAACTTCTCTAAATTTGAATAGCTAGATTTGGTCGAACAGCAAGTGGCGTAGTGTAATATTTGTCATATACTATATCAAATTTTAGTCTAGCAAAATATTTACCAAATATCAATATTTAATGGCACGCAAATTGTCTAAATTTTGACATGCAGCGAAAAGTGTATTCAAGGTAAAATCAACAACACATTTACCCACTCAAATCATAGACAGTCAACAGTTATCCGTGTGTATGTGGGACTCTTACTTCTCCATGTACATATATATCTCTGTGTGTGGACGCATGGACGTGGCCTCGTTCGTTCTACTCATTCCCTTTGTCAATAACACACACACACATTCACACACACAATTTTAAACATGTTGTGTAATTGTTTTATGGCACTCGCAGGACTTACAAAACAAATCAAAACCAAGGGACAGGCACAAGGAATAAAACACAAATAAACATTAATTTTGCGATTTATGGCCATGTGACTATGCTGTTACTTACACAGAAATTTAAGATGAACAATAAAATAAATCTTATAAAGCACTTCATATACTATGTTCACAAATAATAGTACAATCCCTAATTGTGGCTTTCCTTACATTTATAAAATTGAGTAAAGTTCTGGAAATCGAAATCTAAGTTAAAGTTACCCAGTTCATTACAAGCTTATCAGCAGATAATCTCCAACGTGGCTCGCATCTGATATAAGCCAAAAATACCTTTTAATTCACAAACTAATAAATAATGAGCTCTCACATGGATTATGCCCAACAAAACAAAATGTAGGAAACGTGTAGAGCGACAAACGAATAAACAGAAAAAGTGCCAAGAGAAAAAAATGTCATACATACCACAGACATGTCGACACTTTTATGGCTTATTTCTTGTTGTATGTAGATATCAAACCGAAAAAAAGGAGAAAAAATGGCACATCTAATTGGCAAGTCTGAATATTTTACGATGCTAATGGCATGACTGTTGCCCTATCTCCTTGTCTGTCAGCTTGAGTGGCCTCCAAGGACAGTCTGACGCTGACAGGATGTTATTAAAATCGCTTGACTTAATCGATTTGGTGTTTTGTTGAATCAACACAGGCCTAAGGTAATCAAACGGGAAAAATGTAAGAAAAAACTGGAGAAACTAGGTATTTATATACATATATTTGTATAACTATTCGAATAAATCTAAATCAGACTTGAAGGCGTGGCAGAGTATACTATATACCATAAACTTTTCAGTTGATAGCATCTTGTCTGTCAGTCCATCAACTCGCCAGGCCCCGGATTAAAGTCATAGTTGAGTCGCGTTTCGAGGCAGGTTACGGCCAACAATTTGTTAATTAAGTAATTTCGGCCAGCCCACCATAATACACACCTTAAATCTTTTTTGTTTTATATCAAAAATCGATAAACGACGCGTTGGTTTTTATTACTGGACTATTACTGGATAAGTTAGAGTTTAAACGTAACATACCTTCACAAGCTTCACATTAAATATGAGAATAGATCAGTTACTTTGACATTCCTAGACTGATTGATAGATTTTTCTTTGTAATTTATTCAATATTGAAATAAAGAATTCTTACTGATAAATAAAAGCTGGTGCACACCGTAGAGCGAGTGCTGATTTCTCCCCTCTAGGATATTTGCGGCTGTAGCGCCTCTCGCCCGGAAGCGGAAGTGTGCACATTGAGAAATGGCGCAAGTCATAGTAGACAAGTGGAAAGTTGCGAGTAGATTGACTCGGTTCAAATAACTCAGCTAAGGAGAGGCATTCTAAGTGTTGGGAACGCGTAGTGCCCTACTTAAATACCGGCAAAAGTTTTTCGCGCTTCCGCCGGAAATTGCTGCACATGCCAGCGAAAGATATGGAGGATCCTACACTGAGAAACAGAATGTTGGTCTCAAATTATTTGTTGTGGAATTTAGTATGTATATAAATACTACATATGTATATTTTTCATAATTATTTGCTAAGTTAGAGCTGACTTATTAAAGAAAGGCTTCAACTATTCTTCAATTAAGTAGAAGTGAAAGAGGAATTTAAAGTTTTAATTGCAGAATACTTGCCACTCAGTGTAGTGAGGGAGCTGCAGCAGAAGCAAGAGCTGGTGTGTGGGATTGTTTCACATTCAATATTGTGAAATGCACAGCGGGACAAGCAAATACCAAAGGAAATTCATTTTCTTTTTGGACATTGAGCCTAGAAGAAAACGCAAACAATACTGTACGAAATCACAACAACGCTGGCAACTAAGGTCTCTCGGTTTTGCATACAAGAGCACACCACTGTAAAGTGCAAAGAGTAGGCAAGAACAACAACAACGACGGCGACAGCAACAGAATGGCAACAACAACAGCAACAAACAACAGGCTGAAGCTCGTTAAAATTACAAACAGAAGGCAAGTGGCAGAAAAGTGCGCTCAAGGACAAGCTTAGCGTCTTACACAAGGGGAAACACTGTGGGCCATGCGGGCTGCGCGGTGTGGGGTGTAACGAGCTGAGCTGCCACCATATGTGGCATGGAGTCATGCAACTGCAGCTCGGTTGCATTTGAACTTATCACGACATCAGAAACTTGTGACTGCTTCAATTACGAAATGTTATGCTCGCATATGGGGGCGCATTGTTGAGTGAAAGGAAAACATAAACAAGTCAAGGGTTCTGTTTGGCATAAACATATAATTAGCCAAGATTATTAGTTATTGGTAAAGCAGGGTGAACACTAGTCGAGTTTAATTGTTGTTGATTTTTACATTACATAAAGCTCTAGTTCAATGTAACACTCAATTAGTAAACAAATTAACAGCGCACTATCCTTGATACAACCAGAGCTAAAACAATGCCCGGGCAAAGCCGGGCAAGGACAGTCGCCAGTGATTTGTGTTGACAAATTATGCACATTTATTTTCGCATTGTCGTAAAAGTGAATGAAGTCTGTGGTGGAGCCATGCTCAAACCCTGACTCGTTAGATAGTACATAATAAACTTGTTGTGTCTATGTGCGTGTGTAAGCCATAAGTGTTTGTGCCTCATTTACTAAAGTCCATGCAACTTTTATTCAGCAGTAAATCATCTACTGAACTCAATTTATGTGACTGCATTTTTATTTAAATTTAATTGATATTTGTGTGGATTCCACACTGTACTAAGGGTCATACGCATATGTATTACGGATCGATCATAACAGTTTGTAATAATATGGACTATATATTTCACACTCACTAGTAACATGAAATGTCATCCACTCTCTATGGGAGTCAGCAGTTCTCGATAGCTCGCTTGAGTCCGATAAGTTCATCGTTTATCGTAATCGATAATACTCAACGTACGGCATTGCCAGATCCAAATAGTAAGGAATATTTAAGTATTTGATTTGTAAAGTATTTTTAACTTTATAAACAATGCTGCGAATTTTGCCAGTTTGAAATTTTGTATCCTTGAATTCATATAATAAATATATAAATAAATTATAATTAGGATGTCAATGCCAATGGGCTATTTATTTATATTTACGACTTGGCAGCTCTAATAGTTCCCCCTGTTACGTCAGTGGAAGATGTCAGAGCCGAAGAGTCTGCCATTAAAAATGCATAAAAAATGCATAATTTATAATCATTTTCTTATAGTGCTTTATTATTATAAATTAAGAGCTGAATTAAATCAGTTTTTAGGCTGAAGCAAATTGAGCACCGCATAAGTGTGGCATGTTGTTCCTGTTTGTTATTGTTATTATTACTGTTGTTGTTAATGTTGTTGTTGTCGTCTGTTGATGTGGCTGATATGACATGCATTATGGCGATATAGCAAACATGAACCTAGTGTGGGGTCTGAATGGGGGTGGTCGTGGCTTTCGGGACGCCACTGGAATGACATAATCGAGCGCTGTAGCATCCGACAGCTTTGGGGCTAAGCGAAAGAGGTAGAAGGGGCGAAGGTAGACACAGTTGGAGGCTATGGCAGTTTCCTGCAGCTCTTCCTGTTATGAGACGACGATGTCAGTACACCCAGGCCCAAGCCCAGGCTCAGCTGCCATTATGTAAGCAACTCTACATTGATAAATACACAGCCATATATGTAAGTACATGTACATACGTATGTGTAATTTTACTCTGAAAGTGCTTAATTACACTAGCGAACACAGCAGCGGGCGAGTAATGCAAAGAAGACAAAAAAATGACAAAGTTAATTGCATGAAATGCGGGTCTATGTATGATACTGCTACTGCTGTTGATAGCCTGAATATTATGCTGATTAATAAGACTTTGATTAGCATTTACTATATGAAAATGTTGCACGAAGTATTTACCATATTTTTGATCAGGATGGCAATATCATTTCACACATAAAAGTGAGAATACAAAATAAAGTTACTAGTTACGAGTATGTATGCGATTTTAATATACTCGTAGATTATAAAAAATTCATTTTACACTTCTAATCAGCGCACACATACACATGCCATGCGGGAATCACCAGAATATGTATACATATTAAAAGAGATATAAGCTTGAGACATAGTGACCATACTTCTGCCTGGCTTACTTTTACCGTTTCCAAGAACATCATGAAATTACTATTCTTTTTTATATTTGGGGTCATACGGTTGGACTTCACCTGATCCCCAGATACAAAATACAATTGCTGTCACTATTAATACGCAAAAACCGAGCCAGAATGAGTGACGCCACTCGGTCATATTGGCCTGTAGATAAGGGCTATAGTCATAAGGCAATATTGAAATTTAGTACTCACATTTGGAGTCATTGCGCCAACAACAACTGGGGTCAAAATTCCAGCCAAGGATCCCATGCCATTGGTAAAAGCCATAATAGTTCCGGAAAAGGTGGGCGACATATCCAATGCAGATAGTTTTTGTCCAGCATAATAGAAGCCCAAAGTGAACAATGCCAGGGAGAACAGGGCAATGGCCAGTATCGTGTTACAGCCAGCATACGATCCACAGACGACGAGTGCAGCTGGAAGCACTGCGCCTGTAAGAACAGATTATCATTATATAAAATCGAGTCAATTAGAGCGTTACTTACCTAACATTGTGAACAGCTTGCGCACAGGAGTTATTTTCATTTTCCCTTTACGAATGATCGCATCGGCTATAGCTCCAGATATTAGCGAGTTGATGAACATACAAACAAATGGAAGGGCAGTAACCAGTCCATTGTTTCGTATGTTAAGCCGTAGCACTTGGGCAACATATTTGGGGAAGCACGTGATCATCGTGTAGTAGCCCCAATCGTGTCCGATTTGACAGATTGTCACAGCCATCATGACCTTGCTGCACAGTAGTTGTTTCCAGGGTATAGGCAGCTTTTCAATTCGATCGCCCATTTCGGATTTCAGGAAGGCTTTTTCCTTGAGCTTAATGCACGGATGTACACTTGGTGAATCATAGCACAAAAGGACCTGTAACAGGCATTATCGAATATGTATGTATATAGATTATCATTATGCACTTACGAAAAAAATAAACCAGGCAACTGATCCGGCACCAAATACGTACAATGTCACCGGCCAGTCATAGGAGTGGAGCAACAGTCCAGATCCCACATTACTGATGATAGTGCCCATTGTAACTCCACTGTAACAAAACGATCCCAAGAAGCCACGTTCCTTAGCCGGAATCCAAGCGGATAGTAGCGTTGTCAAGGCTGGAAATAGGACCCCTTGAGCAGCTCCCATAAATATGCGCAGGACAAACAAGCCCCACTCTTTACCATATATTATGGTGATGGGCGAAAGCATACAGAGTACACCAGACATCAACATGCCACCGGCTAGTAACCATTTGCCTCCGTACTTGTCAGCCAAAATACCAGCTGGCATATGAGTTATGAGGTATCCAATGTAGAAACCGCCAAGCACCAGACCTTGCAACTGTTCTGACCAATCAAACATACCTTGATCCTTAGTTATAATAAGTAAATTTAGAGTATTAATTTATTAATTTCTATTCATTTTGTACCTACTTCATTTACTGAATCCTCTGCCTGCGCTGGACATACATCTGCATCTACAGTTCTGGGTAGTGGTTTAATCAGTTGGGTTATTACGTGAGACATTGATACTCGGGTTGTATAGGCACTAGCTAAGCATAAAAATCCCATTGTGGCTACTACACCACGGTGTGGCACCAGACATGCTGTTAATTAGGCAGGAGATGATGCTGAGATGAATTGGCAAGGCCGTCGATGAGTATTAACCTACCCTTACTACAGTCCCGACCCCATTTGGGTCTGGTGTCATCATCAGCCATACTAAAAATTTACTACAATACTTGACAATAATTTTGAATAACTTTCAAGTCCAAATATGCTTAGAAAAATATTGTTATAATGAGTTAAAAAGTGAAGAGGGAATCAAAATGCAAAAAGTGCTTGCAAAGCACACTTTGCTCTTTTATTTCAAAGTAGTTGTAGTCGGATGTTGCTTTGACTGTACCACCTGGAGTCCGGAAGCGGAAAAGTGGCGAATAGAGAAGTCTGAATGATAAGAGAAGAGTTGCTTGTGTCGGAATTCTTGCAATTTATTATTGGTTTGCTTTGGAAGAGAGGAAAGAGAAGTGATTGCCTGCACTTATGCAGAATTTGCATATATTTTCACGATAAATACAGCCAGCGGATGCAACAATTTTCCGGGGAATTTTGCTGCTTATGCACCTAGAAATGCCAAAAGATGACTGAGAGTACTATATGTATGTGTGTTGAAGTTAGATTTTTAGCACGTATATATGTATATGTAAGAGTATGTACATATGCAAATGTACGTATGTATGCATAATTTATGTCTTACAGTTGCTGCACAGTGAGAAATATTTAGAAAGCTTTCGAATAAATTTTTAAAATTATACTTAGAGTCTCTTAAGTCGCTTATTTTATTTATTTTCATTCGTGGGTAGAGCTCTCAGTATTCAAAGACTTCTTTCGTTGTGTGGTTTATATCTTAATATTATTATTATTATTTGCTGCTTACCAAATGTTAAGCTATAAGTTTATCCTTTGCATCCGCTGGACGGCAAAGCAAACAAAGTTATTTAAACTTGGCGAAGGTTGTGGAGAGTACTTCAGCTTGTGAGTTCCTAAGGTACAGATACATTCTATCTGCAGAGTAGTTCACACACACACACACGCACATAGAAGCGAAGAAAGTGCATTCCGTATACACTCTAATATATACGGGTATAAAGTTGTGCTCTAGCTCCACTTCTATGATACTTTTCTGCAGGCAAACTCATTATTCTTTAAGCACTTACAGATACCCTGCAATACAGTAGACACAAGAAAAAACTGACAGATTGTTCTTTTGTAAATAAATGGCAATTAATAGAGTTAACCATTTGGCTGGCTCGGTAATAGAAACTTTATAACAAACGCGTCTCTCATGATGCTTAAAATTGTATTATAATTGGAGCATCAGCATGTACTATAGACAATGTGCCCTCTGGCATTGTTAAGCTATTGTTGGGTATCTTAAAGTCCTTGACTTTTGCAATTTTCTGGTATTTTTGCTTGTTTTACTTTTCGCACTGCTTGCTGTCGAATTTGTTGCAGTCGCTGTCGCTGTTGCTGGTTCTTTATTTCATCGTTGTCGCAGTCGCTTCATGCGCCGTTGCATCTGAACACTTGCGCTGTCGCCTGCATCTGCATTCAAAAGTTGACAGCCACGAACGCAGTAGGCAACAGAAGGGGAGTGGAGCGAATGAGTAAGAGCAGCAGCAGCAGCAGCAGCAACAGCAACAGCAACGCCAGCTGCTTTATTTCTATGCCCCACACAGCGGGTGAATAAGTTCAGAGCATTGAAGGATGCTACCTTTTTGGAATGCCTTTATACCCTGTAAAATGTTGTCAAAATGGGGAGTATTTAATTACGAAATTTTCAATAAAAATTTCATTTAACACTATATTTTTATTATATTTCATTCGACACATGATTTTATTTAATATTTTGAAAAGAGATCTATAAAATGTTATGAGAAAGGCATTTGTGTTATTCCATTCAATATTAATTTTGTTCAACAAATTCAACATATGTAAATAATAAAATGTAGTATAATTTATACATTTTATCGTTTAAAAATATTTAAAAATTTTATAAATTGTTAATTGTTTATTTCACAATTGAAAATACATACTATGGAGTATGTCCTAGACTGGCATTGAAAACTAGAGCAGTTCTGCTTGCTTTCAATAAGAGCAAGTGAATGCCAGTCCATGCGTGTGTGTGAGTGAGTTCGTGTGTGTGTGTGCGGTTGTGCGTGTCCTTGGCGTGTGCACTGGCAGCTGCGAGTCACGCCCACACACAGCCACACACACACACACACACGCCCCCGGCTCGGCACGGCACAGCACGGCATTTTTCGCGTCCTTTTTTTGCTGTGGTCTGTGCACAATACAGGGAATAAAAAATGAAAAACTCAAAACAACAACAAAGCTAGCTGGAAAAACTAGTCTACTTAGCTGGCTTTGAACTGCAGTTGAGCGTTAAATTTAATGGCGTCGGTTGGTTCTGAATTAAAAATAAACCGCTCAGGTTAAAAATATGTGCATACATGCATTTATATTGTATTTGAGTAGTTCCTTCTGACATTCATCATTGAGAAAGATAAAACTCATTTAGGATAACTTAAAACCACTTCAAAAGTTATATTACATTATGAAAACTCTTTCCAAATGTCGAGTACTGCTGAAATCTTTTAAAATGCCGCAATAGTAAAAAGACTCTGGCTTTAATTATAAATCAGATAACTTGCAGCAGAGTTAGCAATTAGTTGAGCTGCAGAATTTGAACTAAATTATTTCCCGTCTCTTGAGCATTTTCTCTCTCGTATAGCTAGAATTCAGCTCAAGTTCATATTTAATTTCAAGTGAAATTTCTTACGCTGTTTGCCAACTGAAATTTCTCGAACTGGGAGAAACGCAAAAGTTGTGCTTAATGTAGCGCACAAATTGCCAAATGCAATTTTTCTTACAATATACATGAAGCCAGAGCCTGCGGGGCGGAATGGAAGTAAACAGCAAGTTTCTTTGTGTATGTGTGTGTGTGTGTGTGTATGTACACATGTGGCTAGCTGCAAGATATGTTGACAACATTTTCTGCTGTTGTACACAATGGAAACAGCAACAAAATAGCACAACAATCGGACGTTGACAATGATGATGAGAGCAGCGCAAGATACAGAAAGGGAGAGAGGGGCGAAAGAAGATACTATGTAGTGTATGTATGTATGACGGCAATAGGGCCAACACCTCCACCAAATGACTAAGGCGGCGTTGTTGCTCACAAAATATGAAAGATAGTAAACTGTAAAAGTGGAAAACAGAAAAGCAAAAACAAAATCCGGACGTGCTGCGGCCACCATTTGTTGCGGCATTTTGACAATTTGGTCAGAGTTAAAGAAAAACAGAAGAAATGACAACAAGAAAGTTTTGCACTTAGTGACTACGCTAATACATGGCGTATACTTAACATTTCTGCATGAAATATAAAGTATACGCCATGTATTACGTATCAACTATCGGTGTAGTATGAAAAGTAATATATGAAGTACTATTACGAGTATGAATGTAATTAAAATTTTAATTAACTAATTGATTAACTTTCATTAGTGCAGCAATTCTAATTTTCCATTAGACAATGAGAGGCGAGTGAGCAGCTGAGAGGCTAAGAGCAACAGCAGCTTTATGATCATTCTAATATAGTAATAGGTGAGCAGCTATAGGGGAAAGCATACTAGTAGTCAAATTGTGCTGTTGAAACCGATTTCCACCACCCGTACACCCAAGAGCAGAGGGTCTATGAGTATTTCTGGCTATTACATTACACATTGATAAAAATAATGAGTTAAAATCGGTACCATTTGGGCATGGATTATCTCTTTCGTTATACCAAAATTCCAAGCTTAAACAAGATTTTTTCCAAGAACAAATACATATGTGTATATACAAAAAAAATAAACAAACTTTTAAATCTTATTTTCAGCATTTTTTACTAGATTCTTATTTAAGATTGCCCTTAGTACACTCTACTGATCATAATTTTCTTTTCAAGAATGTTAATTCATTTTAAAACTATTCCTTCTTGTATTTGGGGTCATATGGTTGCATTTCCCCTGATCCCCAGATACAGAATATAATTGCTGAAAGAGTTAACACTGCGAACCCAAGCCAGAACACATGACGCCACTCGGTCATATTGGCCTATAAACAAGGGCTATAATTATAAGGCAATATTGAAATTTCGTACTTACATTTGGAGTCATTGCGCCAGTAATGATTGGGGTCAAAATTCCAGCCAAGGATCCCATGCCATTGGTAAAAGCCATAATAGTTCCGGAAAACGTAGGTGACATGTCCAATGCAGATAGTTTTTGTCCAGCATAATAAAAGCCCATGGTAAACATAGCAATGGTAAACAGGGCGATGGCAAGTATCTTGTTGCAGCCAGCATATGATCCACAGACACCGAATAATCCGGGTAGCACCGCACCTATAAGCAGATGAACGTGATACGTAGCACTATATAAAATCGAGTGAGCCAAACAGTATGTCACTTACCTAACATTGTGAACATCTTACGCACAGGGGTTACTTTCATTTTCCCTTTACGAATGATCGCATCGGCTACAACTCCGGAAATTAACGAGTTGATGAACATACAAACAAATGGAAGGGCAGTAACCAGTCCATTGTTTCTTATGTTAAGCCGTAGCACTTGGGCAACATATTTGGGGAAGCATGTGATCATCGCGTAGTAGCCCCAATCGTGTCCGACTTGACTGATGGTCACAGCCATCATGACCTTGCTGCACAGTAGTTCTTTCCAGGGTATTGGCGGCTTTTCAGCACGAGTACCTATCTCGGCTTTTAGATAGGCTTTTTCCTTGAGCTTAATGCAAGGATGTTTCTCTGGAGAGTCGTAACATAAAAGCATCTGAAACATGCAGAATAAAAAAATCAACCACGTAGATTATCATTATGCACTTACGAAAAAAATAAACCAGGCAACTGATCCGGCACCGAATACGTACAAAGTCACCGGCCAGTCATAGGAGTGGAGTAAGAGTCCCGATCCCACATTACTGATGATGGTACCCATTGTAACGCCACTGTAACAAAACGATCCCAGAGACCCACGTTCCTTAGCCGGGATCCATGCGGATAGTAGCGTTGTTAGGGCTGGAAACAATAGCCCTTGAGCAGCTCCCATAAGTATGCGCAGGACAAATAAGCCCCATTCCCTACCATATACAATGGTAATGGGCGAAAGCATACAGAGTACACCAGAGATCAACATGGCAGCGCCCAGTAGCCATTTGGCTCCGTATTTATCAGCGTATATACCAGCGGGCATATGGGTTATGAGGTATCCAATGTAGAAACCGCCAAGCACCAGACCTTGCAACTGTTCTGACCAATCAAACATTGCGTGAGCCTTAGTTAAAGTAAGAAAATTAAGAGTATTAATTTATTAATTTCCATTCATTTTGTACCTACTTCATTTACTGAATCTTCTGCCTGAGCAGGGCATACATCTGCATCTACAGATCTGGGTATTGGTTTTACCAGTTGTGTTATTACGTGAGACATAGATACACGGGTTGTATAGGCACTAGCTAGACAGAAAAACCCCATCGTAACTACCACCCCTCGATGTGGCATCAAGCATGCTAAAAATTTGACATGAGATGATCTTGAGATGAATTGGAAAAAACGTTGATTAAGATTAACCTACCCTTACTACATTTCTGACCCCATTTGGGTCTGGTGTCATCGTCAGCCATTCAATATATTTCCTAAAATATTTGAAAATAATTTGGGAGTATAAATATAATTTTGAAAAAAGAAAAACAATATACTAATATGCGAGAAATGTATTGTTGAAGTGAATTTAGATGTCAAGACTGAATCAAGTGTCTAAAAAATGGAATTAAAGCATACTTGGCTTTTATGTTTGTTGAATTTTGTTGGTTTTTTGAGAAAGTTTATTGATTTGAAACTGGTTTTTTATGTTGTTCACTCAATGCAAGCAGATTTAATTTGATTTTTTGAATGCCACAGACAGAGAGAATACGGAAAATCCACTCAGATAAAAATGTTTTGGCAGAGCAGAGATGAAAATGCATTTTAGTTGTGGTTTCAGCTGCAACAACAACTGAATTCATTTCAGTTTGCTGTTGTTGTCATTGTTGTTATCCAGCTTATTTACCCAAGGAGAGGAGACCGAGAGATGGGGTCGAGGGGGAGCAGAAGTGTTTAGCTCTTGTCGTTTTGCTTTGTGTGCATATTTTGATTTAATTTTCAATGCATTTCCTTTCTGCATCCTTCTGCCAAATGTCAGAGGCAAGCATTGCAATTGAATGTTTTGGTGGTTCGTTCGGTGGTGCAGTGGGTTGGGTATGTGAATGGATCTATGTTGGCTTAAGCTGCCATAACAATTGCATTAGCTGACAGTTGCCAGCTGCAGTGTGCCATTGCCACTTGCCACGTGCCACATGCCACAGTACTAAAGCTCTGATATAAATTAGCCAAGTGGTTGAGCTCTATATATATATGCGTATATAATATGTATGTGTGTGTGTGGCAATTTAGTGTTGACATTTATGTAAAATGCCCTTTTAAGTGGTCCAAGCTCAAGCTGATTGATGCGGCTTTTAAGCGTGGCAACCCCACGGCCATTTGCATAACGAATGCTGTGTGAAATGGCCAAAAAGTTCATTATTATTAAAGAGTCAGGTTCATTTGGTACCTTACTCATTAACAAAGGAATTGTGCCTCAACTCGTTGACTGAAATTTGCTGAAATTCAGGGCAGCTGAAATTACCAATTTTAAATTATTCTCATTGTTTGATACTTGAACAATTTTCCGCTCAATGAAATGTTTTAAACGCTCTTGCTAACTTTTAATTAGTCAGTAAAGCCCAAAAGTGCCAATTAAGTAAAATTACGCAACACATTCTGTACTGCAATACGGCTCAAAGTGTACCAAACGCAAACAGGCATAGGTGTTAATAAGTGTCAAGTGCACCACGCTGCGTATGCGTAATATGCGTCTCTCTCCATTAAGCCTTAATGTGTCTGCGTAATTGAGCGTAAAATGACTTTCGATCCATGAAAAGGTCACTTCACATAAGTCAAACATTAACTCCTACTACCATATTCGTAGTAGTATTATTTAAAGTATGAAAGTTTTTCTAATACGCTTGGCAAGGTTTTAGCTGTCGAAAAACTGTTAATTGGGCAGCAGCAGCAGCCGTCAAAGCAAAAAGTGAATTATGAAAAAGTTATTGAAGGGGGCTCACGTTTTTACGTGAACAGGCATCACAATTTCGCTAAAGTTTTCCCTGGCGTTCGTATAGGCCTTGCCCAAAGAGACCTTGGCGGGTTCAAGGCCACGGGGAGAGCTGGCAATATGTTAGGCCTTCTATTTATATGATTGACTTGTCATTATGGGTCGATTTATTTTTTGAGTATGTGTCTAGGTGGGGGTGGTTCGTGTTGTTGGCTCACCTACAGCTATTTTAACCAGATTTTTGTATTTTTGTGGGCGTGTGCCAGTACGCAGCTGTCACAGTTTAGCACAGTCTGTGTGTCTGTCTAGTAGAGGGCGTGGCCTAAAGCTAAATATTGTGGTCACCTCATTGATTATAGTTATTGGTAAGAGCAGAATTCCCAGACAATGTGTTCTTAGAGAAAGTGTTGAATTTCATTAAACCATATCAATTTAAAGTTAATAAAATAGTATTAAAATTTCCACTTGATTCACAATTCTTCAGAATCGTAAATTAAGTTTGAAAATTTGATGCGAAAGTCTAGCATTATCAGTCCTCCGATAACAATCGATAGTGAAGTATGTATTCTGATTTCACATACAAAAATATTCATTTGCAAACGACGCTACTTTCTGATAAGAACTCATTTCGCTTATCAGTTTGCGGTGCTTTAAAGTAGGCAACAAATTTTTATTGGTTTCTTTTTTTCATTAAACTCTGACTCACAAGACTTTGCTGATAAGCTCAAAAGCACCCAAAAAATGTAAACAAAAATAAAATAGCAAAAATATTCTATGAAAGTGAGTGAGGTTTTGCCATACTACTATTACTTGGCTTGAAATTGAAAGGCGGCCATCGTAAATTCGAAAAGATAATCAGCTGTGAACCCCTGGAGAGGTGTGAAATAATATATATATAGCATCAGTATCAGCTGGCAACAAAGCTAACTGTACAATAGAGATAAGAATTCGCAGTGGATATAGACTTATTTATAAGTTAATGTGGAAGTTGTCTATAAGACTCAAGCGTGTGTTAATTTAGAATAGACTTTAGAATGTTAAATTAGTGTTTTGTAAGTAAAACATAAACTTTGTTTCTAGTTGAAAATTATAGCAATATATTGCAACTGTATATAAACTTAAATAATTGTAAATCATGCAAATAATTGTAAATAAAATTCTTTATAAAATCTTACCTTATTACATTAGTTGTAGAAGACGATTTGGACAGTCAGAAACCCATCTCTGTTTGCTTGGTTTTAATTACTTTCCGTTTGCCTTTTTTTGTTTATTTGTTTCTACATATCTTTCGGCCGCTCGTGTGCCTTATAAACTACATACCTTTTGCATAGGTGTAGGTCGATATCGATGTGAATGAAGAGCAGAGTCTTCGGGTCTGATATAGCGCGTGATGATAAGGAAACCGCAAGTCGGGCAAAACTTGTTTGTCGTTTAGTTAGCGCTGAGGTGTTGCCGTTGCTTCAACGCGTGAAACCATCGGAAGAACGTATAATTAGAAGACTTCCGGGAAATCGTTGGAAAGAACGCAGAGTGCCTAATTAATGAATTAAATGTTTATAAATAGTGCGAATTGTGCGGAACATGTTCTGTTATCGTACGTTACTCGCAATTACGGCGATTGTTGGCACCAGTGCTCAAATCATTCCGCTCTCGAGCTACTGCCACCGGGTGAATCATGCCTGCACCTGCGAGCCTCAGGCGAATCTAGTGCGCGTCCACTGTCCCACGGAGTATGCGATGATAATGCAGATCACGGATACGGGCATCAATATAGCTATGAGCTACTATTCCACCGTGGGGGTCAAGTGGCTGCCACGTTTCGATATCCAGCAGGTGGCACTGTTTGAGTTCGATGCGTACAACTATTGGTCAGAGACGTTCTTTGAGGAACTGCTGGATGCCATGGGTGTACAGGAGGTGCTTAGTGTACAGTTCCGTGATCGCAGTCTCGAAATAGAAGACAATGATGATTCTGATGAGCTGGATCTGTTGGAAGAAACCACTCCAGCCAATAATGTTAGCACATGGATATTTAGTCCAGTGCCCGCATTGACGTACTTCAAATACGACAGCAATCAGCGTGAGTTGCCTGCGAATATATTCCAACCCTTCGACAGCTTAACCAAACTGGAACTGCGCTTAGCTGTGCGAGAACTACCCAATGGACTCTTCGACTCCATAGCGCATAGTCTGGAGACGCTGTCCATTGTGAATCCACACATGTTTCGCTTCCACGTCGAGATGCTGAACAGTCTGCAGCAGTTACGCAATCTCAGTCTCAAGTTGTCCCAGCAAGGTGGCGATCATCCCCTCCAACTGAGAAAGCATCTATTCACTTCCATGTCCAAGCTGGAGGAGTTGACGCTGCAGCGTGCCACACAGCATGTGGAGGCCAGCATGTTCAAGGGCAGCACTCAGTTGCGATTCATACGCATCAATCAGAACAACAACCTAACCGAGCTGCCAAGTGAACTGTTCAAGGATCAAAGTAATCTCCGGTTGCTGGATCTCTCCTGCAATGCTCTGTCCAAGCTGCCAGTGGATCTTTTCAGCAACCTGAGCAATCTAAGACTGTTGGATCTATCCAGTAATCGTCTTACGAGCTTATCAAGGTGGGTGTCAATTCTACCTCTGCGTCAGGCAGAGATAATACTAAAAAGTTATTAACTAAATAAATCAAAACCAAGTGGAAGAGTCTTTGATTTTGTTTGTTGTCTTATCTGCTGTCAGTGGCGCTCTGCTCAGATTGTGTTTATCAACATTCAATGGTTGAAGGTTATTGATGTTTTTCTCATTTTTGTTAGAGTAATATTATTAACACTATTTTAAACATTGTTAAGTAATCTCACATCAAAATTAAAGTAATAATTTTTCACTGTAATTAATAATTTCATTTGACTGCTTTTAGCAATTTTATCCATTAACTGTTATAATTAATATTAATAGTGAGTAGAAAATAATCATTTAGTAATTAAAAATTTACTTCCGTTAACCTTTGGCCTCAACTTGTTGCCATGTGTATAAAAAATCATAACAAAGAGCGAAAGAGTGACTAAAATTTAACACCAGCCAGAGTAATTAATAGACCTATTAAGCAGTATTTAGGAAGTCATTACAGCCATAAATTAAATTACTTTTTAGATAAATCGTGTACATAGAGTAGTTAAAATAGCGATAAGTTTTTCTCCAAAATATTTTAAACTACTCTTACTGAATACTTGCCAAGTAATTGTGTAGCATAATAGAAATAGAAACTTTGTTGGTATTCCGAGAATTATGGCCTCTATAAAGGCTTTAAGATTAGCTTACTCTTGACACTGATAACAGTAAGTGCCTCAAAAGTAATTGCCAAATAATTATATTAGTAAATGAGATAAGAAATTGAAACTTTATACTAACTTCAACATCGTTCCACAGTGAACTGTTCACACCGCTGACATCGTTGAGCAAACTGTTGCTTAACCAAAACTCTCTGACGGCACTGGATCCAACCACGTTTAGGGATGTACGCAGTCTAAACTTTCTGGATATGCGAGGTACACAGTTCTATGGGGTGAAGCTGGACATGCCGTTTGAGTCACTGGTGTGCACCAACGATGATGTCTGCCAATACAAGTCGGACCATTGGAATTGTGATCCGCAGTGCATCTGCTGGGTGCAGCAGAAGGGTCTACAGCTGTTCATAGATTGCCGCGGAGCCAATCTGCAGCAACTGCCGCAGTTGCCAAAGACGCGACTGGTCCAAACGGTGCTCAAGCTAAAGAATAATAGCATCACGGATCTGCCCAATGCTAGTGAAGTTGACGGGTTTTCCAATGTGACCTATTTGAACCTGGCTGACAATGAGCTGAGCAGTCTGGATGCATACACTCAGCTGCCTGCTAATCTGACCATGCTGGATATCCGTCGCAATCAGATCAGTGTGTTCGATCAGACCTTTATTAGTTATCTGCAGCAGGAGAATAACACCATGAGTGTGTCCTTGGCGGGGAATCCCTTGGGCTGCGATTGTGGCGCATTGCCCCTACTGTCATTTGTGAGGGCTCAACCACAGCGTGTTCAGGATATTGGAGATCTCTATTGTGCCACTCGCTTGGACAAGCCATTCCAGCAGCTGGAGGTGTGGGAACTGTGTCCATCCTATGTGCTGCTCATTGCCTGCATATTGGGTGGCCTGGTCATCATCGCCTGCCTGATCAGTGTGGTCTATTTGATCTATCAGCAGGAGCTCAAGATTTGGCTCTACAATCACAATCTGTGCCTGTGGTGGGTGTCCGAGGAGGAATTGGACAAGGATAAGACCTACGACGCCTTCATATCGTATTCGCACAAAGATGAGCAGCTAATCACCGAGCTGCTGCCCAAGCTGGAGAATGGCCTGCATGCCTTTCGGGTCTGTCTGCATGGACGGGATTGGCTCGTCGGTGATTGTATTCCCGAGCAGATTGTGCGCACCGTGAATGACTCGAAACGTGTTATCATCATACTCTCACAGCACTTCATTGACTCTGTCTGGGCACGCATGGAGTTCCGCATTGCTTATCAGGCCACGCTGCAGGATAAACGTAAACGCATTATTATCATACTCTACAAGGAACTGGAACACTTTGAGGGCATCGACAGCGAGCTGCGCGCCTACCTCAAGCTGAACACATACCTCAAGTGGGGAGATCCTCTCTTCTGGAGCAAGCTGCGCTATGCCATGCCACACAATCGACGCGTCCTCAAGGGGCAAAAGAAGCATGCGGGTCCACTCATTTAAAGCAGGGCTTCTCTTTAATATAATTAGGTTACCAATAGACTCAGCGGGGGGTATTATTTATGCTAAGATTAGTCCAAATATTGAAATAAGTTAAAAGAAACTGTTTAGAGCCGTTGTTCTTATATTATTGGTTATCGAACTGAGTAATGTATCGATAGGAACCGATAAGTCAGTTACAATTTAAATTCGATAGCAAACGGCATTATGTTGAACTTTAGAAAAGCGAATTAAAATGAAATTAATATAACATAAAAATGCGAATAAAAAATGTAATTAAAAGAAACATTTAATATATTTTTTCAAATATTTTAAGAAGCATATTCATATACCTTACTTAAACTCTGAGGAATCGCAGACTGTCAGCTTGGCTTTTCACCCCACATCAAAAATTTCAGCTCTACCCATTTTGTTATTGTTCACCAAGAATTTTAATTAAAAATGTTTATGCCCGTCATAAATTCTATTGTGTGAGGTATGACTAAGAAAATAAAGTCATATATTAAACCTTAAGCATGAGGACCTTTGACAAATGACAGTTGCCATAAATTTTAAAATTTATTTATGACTGTAGGGCTTTAAAAGATAAAAAGAACTAGCACGTAGTAAAGCGGCAACAGGTCTCATTATTTAAATCGAATAATTTTGCTCAAGTGCTGCACTTTTGTCAATAGAAATTGTCAGTTCATTGATTTTGACGCCAAAATGGAAAATGTTTAGCAAAATTTGTGCGCTTCTATTGGTTGGCGTTCAATAAAGGCAAAATTAAATATTTATTCAGTCACATGCTCCACAAAACGATGGGCCAAGCCGTCAGACTCTAATTATCCACTTCAGTAATTGTGGCGGCCTCCCAGGGCCAGACCCAACAAGGACTCACTGAGCACGGCCCATGGCAAATGGCAGCCAATTTCTTCGCAGCAAACGACTGAGAATATATGAAAAAGAAAATATTAAAAAAATTTATATATATCTAGAGGCAGAGAGAGTGGCGGATAGTGAGAACGGCGAGTCAAAGGCAACAACAAAAAAACATTTGGCCAAGTTTCGCTTTTACGCTGTCAGCCCTTTTGGCCACAATTGCTTGGCCTTTTGGGTAACAGCTAGATGCTCGCGAGTGTGTGTGTGTGTGTGTATGCTTTTATAAGTGGGTCTTGAAGATTCATTGCTCGCCCGCTGGCCATTGCTTTGTGGGCGTTTGAAAGTGTCATAAAGCAAATGGCATTGAAGCGAAGACAAGTGCCCGATTTTAGATCTTAAATTGTATGTTGAGCTTATCAATTTAAGCAGCTTGGAAATTGTATAATTTGTAACTTAAATTTAAACACGTGTGGTACAGCAGAAGTTCCATTTAAATAATAATTATTTTAATGAGAAACCAACATACATTTCCATTAACTTGAATGCATTCCAATTAACTGAAAAGCATTACTCTATATTATTATTTCGCATGAGTTTTAATCAGAAATCACATGACCTTCTCGTTGAGTGTGTAAATAAATAAATATTGTATTTCAGTTAGTAAGCTACACTTGCATTAAATTGATGCATGGCTCAAATGAATCGTGGCAGCATTAATGGAAATTGATTGCATGCCTCACACTCTGCAGCTGCCGTACACAATAATTTTAGCTCATTTTTCATAAGCTTCATTCAAGCTGGTCCTTATTCCCATCGTAGACCACCCCTCCATGCCCCTGTCCGTGTCGGCGCGTAGTTATCACAAACATCTGTTTGCAGCTGCTCTTCATTTATCATAAGTTTCGAAAAGGGACGAGAGGAGAACGAACTACTACTATACATAGTATAAAAATCTGCTTGTAACTGCTTGAGCCTGTAGTCCCCAGTCTGCTCGTGGTAGCAACTTATCCAGCTTCGATTACGTGACCCACCCTGGTGAATACTGTTTGGGGAGACTGTAAGCGATGCCCAAACAGTTGCCAATAAACTAACCAACCTCAACTAGCTATGCAGCATGGCAGCCTTCAATGTATGGCACACAAGGGGTTAAAAGCCTTCATTATGTGCATGTGAATATGTACATATATGCCCTGAAGTGGGTGTGTGGGTGGTGTTTGTGTGAGTGAGTGTGTGTGTGGGTGTAGTATCTGCTAGGAATTGAAATATTCTTTTGAACAGCCCTGATACTTGCGAATGCTGCTGCCAAGACATTCGACAGCAAGTCATTTGAGCCATAAAACTACCAAGACACAAATCACAATCAATGAGCTTGAGTCCATTCGATATTATTCGATATTATTTGCTGAGCACAATGCAGTTGCATTTTATTACATTTGCTGACATTTTTTGAAGTATCAAATTCTATAAGCACCAGCTTGGGATTTAATGCAGCAGTTATGAATTTATGGAAATGGAAATGTACTATGTTTTTTCTGCTTTAAGAGCTATTCTATTAACTATTCTTTTAATGGCCAAAGAGGGGGTTATTTAAATTAATTTGGCTTAGGATTAGCTGTGAAACTTGACCCAATTCCCCTGCTCATTAACCAGAAGATAAACAAGTTAATAGCTTGGCTTGAATAAAATAATTAGGCAAGTTGTCTGAGTAACCTAAACACTCACTCTGTTGGAGAGATACAGATAGCGATGGCAGCAGATTTCATACAATGAAATTAAAAGCTTTTGGTGCTCACCCTGTAGGGTCACAGTCAAGGTGAAAATGAAATCATTGACACAAACTTTGTGATAACAAAATTGAGGAATTTTAAAGTCAAAGGTGTTGACTGTCGTCATATTGAATTCATTTCAGCATTGTTTCACTACAGAATAATCAGAGCAAATTCTCTAAATTTCTATAAAAAATTATTATAATATAATTACAAAATAATGATAAATAATAACAAATAATAAACTTACCCAACAAGTTATACGTCCTGCCTTAATAGCCCCTTACGGCTTGCGTTTAAATGTGGAAAACACGATTATGTGCACCATTGACTCATCCTTTCCATTAACTGAACCCGCAAGGCTAATGAATCGTTCAAAGTTCAGCTGGAAAATCCAAATGTGAAATAAGTGCTGACGGCTGTGTAAATCAACGTCCTCGCCTCTGTCCTGTGTCTTCAGCAACTGTCATGTAGCATAACTCAATGCATTTGTCTGACTTCCAAATATTCCAGCTGATTGGAGTTGGCCAGCAGCCGCTGTTCACTGTCTGAAAAATCAATCGCTATGACAGTTCCCATTCCGTTGGTGCTTTCAACATGCAGGGCATTAATCAAAAACACATTTTGATTGGAGTGGGAGGGGTGGGGAGGGGGCGTGGTCAAGGACATAGTAGTTAGTGGCGAATGCTTAGGCTCTGGCCCGAAGGCTGTAGGTGATTAGTTGTGCGTTAACCCCGCTGCGGTTCAGTTCGGTCTGGTTTGCTACGCCATCGGCTTGGCTGCTGCACTCGCAAATTGCATTCAATTATTCATTGCTCATTATTCACCATTCAGTGCAGTGCCAAGCCATACTCTTTTTTTTGACAAATTTATGCAAGCAAGTGTCATTGGCACCACTCAGGCAATTAATATCTGTGTGCTGTGTGTGTGTGTGTGTGTGTGTGGCATTTATCTTTGTGTGGCAGCCGAAAAATTGCTGCACTTGCGTCACTTGCCACGAACCGAAATTGATTGACGCTCAACTATAAAAAAGGCAATTTATTAAAGAAAACCTACATTTATTATTGAAGATTGCCCACGCATTATGTGGCAGGCGCCCAATACCAATGCCTGTCGACAGAGGCACTAACTGAACCTGCTGCAGCACAGGCAGACAGGCGAGGCACATACACAAAAGCTGATAGCTGAACCACGTTCGAGCAATGTCAGTTCTGAGTTCGAGTGGTTCACTTACAGCAGCAACCGCAGCAGTAGCTGAAGCCACTTGCTTAACGCTCGAGTGCAAATTGGATTAGACAACAACAATAAAGCTATCGAGCTACAATAAGGATGCTGAAACTGGATGCACACGATCTTCTGGTATGTTTCAATATACTACACACACACACACACACACTCTGATTTAGGTCGTAATAAGAGTACATTAAGTTAACATAGATAGACAAATTACATAGATAGACAATTACAAGTACATACTTTAATTACACAGATTTACTGTTGCTATTGCAAACAGATATTTACTATATATTATTTTATCTTTTTGTCTTTCTGATAGCCAAAAGATGATTTATGTTATCAAGTTGTGTTTGATAGTTTAGTTTGTGTTGTGTAAAAAATCTTTGGCTGTGCTTAGATTCATAAAACAATAGTTTTGATTTGCTATATGAATATGGTATGGAACTAACGAATAATTGTCATTTACCCTAACTAAAAATCTGCTTTACTACAGATTCAATATTCAAAATAATGAAATCTTTGCAATTATTTAATTTAATTAACCTTTGGCTTGGCACGACCTCTACCCAATTTCTTGGCACGCAACTTGGACATGTGCGACATGACGAGGTAGCTGCCGGGCAGAGCGAGTAGCAGTAGGTAAACCTTTACAAACAACACCATGTCAAATGTGGTGTTCCACTTATTGGGCATCTCGATGGCGAACCGTTTTGTTTCCTCGATATAGGGTATGCTGCGCAGCAGTATCACTCCCTCACACACAATGCCCATGGGGTAGAGTGGTATCCAGATGGTGTAGCGTAGCCAGGTGAGCACAGAGTTCTCACGTTCCAGCAGCTGGCTTATGTAATACGGATACCTAGATACAAAACATATAATGAATACCTAGTGCGATACTTGTAAGGTAATCACTTACCGTACTACTTCCACTAGAGCCCATATGATAAATACATAGAATACCACGGGCTTATCATGCATACGAGACTCCATTTCGATCATGAGGAAGAGTACAAAATTACGTCCAGACACTTGGAAGAAGGGCACCAGCGGACTACCCTTGGTGTAGCCAAACATTGGATGCATTACCTCCATATATTGCATCAACTGTACAAATTTAAAGCTGCTGCCTACGTTTTCATATGTCTCTTTCATACTTGCTGGTCCATCCTTAAAGTAGCGTATGCCCATGAAGATCAGAATATGTAGATAGCCCACGAACATGGCCAGATTGTAGATGATTAGATAGATTTGCTTGGGGTTTTCTAAGAGAAAGCATTAGTCTAAATATCGTTCATAAAACATCTGATTTGTGAAGCATCTACTTACCTCGAACATAGCCGATTTCTTGCTTCTGCAAATTTTTATATTCCTCCGCATAATCCTCACGTACATCGCGTGGTGGATCACTCAACTCGCCATCGTCCTCTGTTATCCAACGGTCAAAGTCAATCCGCAGCCAATGGGGCTTTTGTGGCGTGGACACCAGACGCACCCACATTGCTGGTTCCGCTTTTCGTATTTGTAGCTCAATTTTGTGGTCGGTTACCGTAAATGTTGCCGTTTCATCATCAATGAAGTCGTAAAAACGCAACTGAAATTTGTACCCATTTCGACCTCTGGCACCGTATCCATCAGCACTAAATGATAACGTTGTGGGCGTCACATCTGCGACAACCCCCTAGAACAACAACAGCAAACGCAAAAGTTGCCGGCCGGCTGGGTATTGTTGATTTTTTTTTTAATAAATTGTTCATTCAACTTACTTTGGCATCTTTTAGATCCACTTTTAAGTGTAACGTCTCCTTGGTTTGCGACCAATAAACAAGAGGACTTAATTCAGTTGCCTCCATTGAGCTAGCGTTCGACATGGGTGACATTATTTCATTTACGTTGCGAATATAACTTCAATTTCGCAACGTAACCTCCTTAACAGCTTCTAATCTTGCTTGCGGTGAAAACAAAGCAATCTGAACATGTATTTGAATTATTTTAATGAATATTTATATTGTTGCACAAAAATCTGTCGGTATTCACAGGGAAAAGTTTTATACTGACACTTGCGCACACACTTGGCGTTTTTGCAGTAAAATTTGCCCCTTTTTTGCGTTTATGCGCAAAAATGTGCCACTTTTTTTTGGCGTTTTTGCGCCAAAATTTGCCCTTTTTAATGTATTGCCACAGTGGAGGTTTTTTTTTCGGGGTTGTGACATGTACTAAGGTTGTGAATTTGGCTAACTTAGGTTGTACACTTCACTATTTTGTTCGTTTTATGCTCTGGCGCAAACTAGACAACTATAACAACAACAACAACAGCAACAACAACAACAACTACAATAACAACTCTTATCACAGTGGCTGAAAATTCACAAATTATGTTTAAATTTTAGCAGTTTAACGATGTCAATTCGTATTTAACCGTGCAGAGTATAAGAATTGTGTAGCGTAATTTTGGTTGCGATCAGAAATGGCATTGAAATTTAAATTTAACCGCGCAGAGTATAACAATTGTGCAGCATAAATTGAATTAATAAAAATTTTAAAATACAACAAAAATTATTAATTATTTTTTAAATTTGTGAACATTTCCTATTGGTCCATGTCTCCCAAAGTTTGTGTTTATATTTATGCATATATGTAATAAGTATGAGTGATTTTGATTTATGAGCAGAGTCAGCTCAAAAGTCGGCATCTGCCAGACAAAATAACCGACCTGCTATGGTTTTCTGCGACACTATGATGGAGTGGGGTGGGCCAAGCAAATGAAATTTATGGCAGTCCCTTTGGCCGTTTTGTTTTTGCCTTTGATATCCTTCCGCCGTTTGTTTCCTTTGCAGGCGACAACTTGTCAGAAATAGTTTTGCGGTTTGCTTTTGATGCAAAAACAATGGAGCATACGTGTTATCAGCTTTCAAGTTTAGGAAGTATATCTAATATCTGTGCGATTTTTTTCTACTTTGCAGCCAAACTTCTGCTCTACACCAATATTCTATATAATTTTGCACACACACACACACATCCATACACAGGCGCACTGGCACAACAGCAAATATGTTACGTTTTCTCAAGAACCGTTAGCAACGGTCCAATCAGCCGCACAACGCTCAACCCACTATCAATCTCTCTACCTATACAACGCCATACATAGGCTCTGTATGTATATATGTGTACATATATATGTGAGTTTGTGCTAAACTGTAATGACGTCATGCTTTTGGTGTAGCTCGCTGGGCGTTTAACATGTCATACTAAAGGTAAGTGCAATTGACTAACTAATTAATAAAGTAGTTATTAATACAGGGCCAAACATCGCTGCAAAGTTCTCAATGGTCAATCCCCAAATATTTAAATATCTTAAGTTATTAGAAAGACTATTCTTACTCCTAGCATCGCGACTCTGAATAGTTATCAACGCTCTTATAACTGTTTCAGTTTCCGTAATTTAGACAAAAAGGAATGCTTCCGTTTTACCGTTGTTAATGTATCCCCCATTTTGTTTTTGTCAACTGGCGAATGGTTGAGGTCAGTAAACAAAGCGAGAGGGGAGCGGGGATACGGTGTGTATGTGTGTGTGTGTTTGAGTACTTGCGTGCTCATATGAGTGAAATTCTAATTGCCGTAGTAATAAATAAAGTGAAGTACACACAATAAACCACACATAACTAGAGATACATTCACTAACAAGAATGCTCAAGTTTGATAAAGTTTGTCAGTTATTATTATCGATATTCATTCATATTTCGATATATTTTCGATATGATAGTTCAACCTCTATTACTTTAATTTATCATTGAAAATAGCTTCTGTAACTTACAAATTATAGTATATCAACGTTTAACTTAGATTCAACCCAGCTACATTTTGTAGGATATCTTTTGGGTCTGTCTGTTCATCTTTAGTGTTATTTATAATGTTCATACCTTTCTCTCGTTTTTGTAATTTTATTTTAACAACAAATGTTATATGTATTTGCTCCTTGTCTTCCGCTTGGGTATGGGTGTAATATCTATACCCTATGTTCATTAAAGAAGCTTAAAACCGGGCATCTTAGTTATAAGCTAATTATTGCCAAAATATTTATAATATTTAATGCAATATGTAGTGTTGAATATAGGAGTTTGTCTCATAATGCAAATAGATTATCTGTGATATATCAAGAGGTATCTCTTAGTCTAGCTCTCACGACTGGAGTGCTGTTGTTTTTTAGGAAATGTGTTGTGCACGTGTTGGTAAACTAACGGGAACATACAACAGACAGCACTGTCGCCAGCATACACACACACACACACAGGGCTACACACACACTGTGGCAGAGACACAGCTGGCAGACAGTCGCGTCGAACATTAATATTAACGTTAAAACAACAACAAGAACAACAAAAAAGCTCATCAAACATGCAGCGTTTAGTAAGCAAACAAAGAGAGAGCCAGAGCGGGACAGTTGGTGCCGAAAAGAGAAAGCGAAAGAGAGTATCTGAGAGTGGAGTGAGGAGTATAAAGTTAGCGTGCACTAAAAGAAATAAACTTAGGTGGGAAATCTATAAATCTCGGCTTAAAAATATCTACATACATATCGGGAGAAGGATAGAATAGGATATCATACGATATCGTTTATATTGTATAATATAATATATGTGTATTAAGTTACAAGCCGAAGGCCTTTGTAGCTAGTGCTTTAGAAATTAAGTTAGTCCTAATTTAAATTTCTCTCTAACTATTATTAATAATTAAATAAATATTAAATTAATAATTGATACGTAATATACATTAATTCTAAAAAAATCATACCATTAATAATATTACACTATTTAATAATATCAAATTGAGATACATCACCACAATTGATTTTTGCCAGTGTACGTAGACAATTCCTTTTCGGCTTTTCCGGTGCGTGGTCGCTCTTTCGCCTTCGCTCTGACTTTTCGCTTTCCCCATACGCTTTCGCTTTCGTTTTCGTTTTGGCTTTCACTTTGCTCACTCGTTTGGTTGTTTGTCCTGCCATTGCCGCCTTTCAGTTGGCGTCGAGCGTTTTGTTCGATCAAAACGAAGTCCTTTTGCCTCGCGGCGGTTCAAGTTCTTCTTCAAGTGTTGTGTTGCAAGTTCAATTGTTGTTGTAGTAGTTGTTGTTGCAATCATGGCTCTTGTGGCGCATCGCATGATGCTGCCAGCGCGTCATCGGCGCACTCAACAGCAGGTGGCACGCAACAAGGTGGGCGTGCTGCTGGTGCCCAGTTTGGCGGATTATTACAACAACCGCGAGACGGATCAGCTGCAGCCACCGCCGGGCGTGACCATGCCCACCACACCGGCCACTTCGCAGCTGGAGCTGCATGCATCCAATGCCGACATTGCCAAAGTAAGTGCAACAAGTTGCAAGCCACAAACAATGGTAAAGAGGAAGCATCAAAAAAATGCAAATTAAATATACGCCGCGTTGCATGCCACATAGCATTAGTGTTCTTTGCTTTTTGCTAGGCCTATTTGCTTGTCACTTAACCGCGTGTTCAGTATTTTGTTAACCCACCAAACGCCAATGTTAGCCCCCACTCCACTCTTGCCTAATCTCCATCTCCCCATCTTCAGCTTCTTTTGCTTCTATTATCTGTCTAGTTTCAAGATTTTTTTCTGCCATTTTCTTTTGCTGCTTTTCGGGGATTTTGCTGGCGCCAAGTTTATGCGGCTCATTGTGCTCAGACATACTTAGAATTGTTGTTCTTCCTCTCGCTGTTCTGTTTACACTCGACTTTCGTTTCTTCTTCCTTTCGCTATTTATTTAGTTTGTTGTTGCTGCTGGTCAGGGTTTTCGTTCGTTTAGCGGGTGGTTTTCCATCTTAGCAGAGCGAAAAGCCCAGCATAGGCTCTTGGAATTTCATTTCATTACAAAGAATTAAAGGATTAATATGTACAGCATATAAATTTGCAGAGAATATCCAAATATTCACAGTCATTCTGTAAAGTTAACAGAAATATATCAGTCTGATTTATTCCAAGCGCACCCTAAAAGGCTGCAACACTTTTTTCAACTCAGACAAAATTTTATATTGATACGTTCATTTTGTAATTAATATATTAATTTATAAAAAATATTTAATTATATTTATAAATTATTAAATTATAAATAATATTTATTTATATTTAAAATACATAGCTTAACTTGATTAAAAAAGCCTTTTTATAGTAGCTAAAACAGTTAAAATACAATTCCTCCTTTTTTTACTGCTTCCTAAATCAAACATTGTGATTGACTAAGTTATTTACTAATTGATTTATGGTGTTCGTGATTAGCTTTTGATTGGGCTTCAAGTAATTCGATTTGTCTTGTCGTGTGTCGCATAATATTTATTACAACTATAACAATAAACCGTATCAAGCCACGAATCGCCTCCCTGCCTCCCTCAATCAAATGGAATTTTTAATGTCATTGTTTACGTACTCTTATTGCTGAGGTGTCGACTTTTGTCTGCAGAAGCCTACTCCAAACCTTACCCCTTTCAATGTCTATCGCCTGCTCTCATCAGTGAAAATAAACAATAATTTATTAAAGAATAGCAACGAAACGGCAATCAATAAGACTAAAGGTATTAAAACCTTGACATATGTTCTATATATAGGGTATTTGTATGGTGTATTTGCCTCGTCTGTTATAGGTGATATCTGCTCATTAATCATTAGCAACAACCAATGTAATTTGTTTATGTTGATGCGACAAGTGACAATTGAGGGTTTCACTGGGGAAGGAGTGCTTCAAAAATATACACATATAATTAATAAACGCCCCTATATCAATCGTCAATTGGTGATACGATAGTAGGGATTTTTAAGTAGTAAGTAGTAAGTAAACAATTTGATTGGAAAGGACGTTACTATTGTAATAATAGTGTATACTATTATTAAATAAATAAAGTCTTAAAAATAGGTAACTTAATAAGGCATTTATCCCTTAATAGTTGTTAGAATATTTGTACTTCAATCCATATATAATTCAGTCCTCTCTTTAATGTTATTGACCCCCTATATTTGAACCTGCCACAACATAAAATATATAGTATACTCGTATGTCTGTAACACCACATTGTTTACAGAGACAGTCGAGACAGCAACCCTCAGAGCTTTCACAAAAAGCTCAGCAAAGTCGAGCAGCTGTGAAAGCTTTAGTGGAGTTCAAAAGCTCATGCTCATCCTCAATCGCAGTGTTCAATTAGCCTTTAGGCCTGTAATGAAGTGTCTGAGATAAATGCGACGCCTTTGACCCAGAGGTGCCGGAGAGAGCCACAGTGGTGCTCGAAATGAATGGCTTATTGAAAACTGCCACACATTGAAATTGAACTGAACGCATGGTCTGGGGGGGAATATGAAACGAGACTTGTTGATGTGGCAAATGTTTATAGTATAGTATTATAAACGTATCGGATCAGTTGTTTATTTTCCACTGAATCACGACAAATGCATTAGCAATGGGGACTACAATGGAAACATGGCACTTACTTTCAGTTCAGTTCAATGTCTGACAGCGGCAACAGCTGAGTCTCCCCAATAAACTGGCCAACTTATGGAATTGCCTAGAACCCGCTGCCTTCGAGGAGGTTCCTCTGCGCTATCAGGAGAGCGACGTCGAGGAATTACGGATAAGCGAGATTATCGGACAGGCAGCCCTGGAGCATGAGACACAGAAACAGATCTGGTTCATTCAGGGACGGCGAAGAGTTGCCCTTAGAATGCAACCCTACACAGATGTCATAGCTCTGTCTAATCAAAGCCACAATTTAATTGTAAATGTCAATTCCCAACAATAATACCTATTCTGACTCAGCAGCTTGTGTGTTATTATTTGACAAAGTCAGTTCTAGTCATGTCCTATCATCTGGGTCCTCCCGCTGCATACGAGGTGGTGGCGGCGCCACAACCAGAACCTGAAATTAGTGCGGAGTTGGAGGTGAATCGTATAATACTAGAAGCACACCGTGAACACGAAGCTATATATCATAAGCGGGCTATGGAGAAGATGCGACAACGTGAACTCATCATAAAAAACACTCTACCCCCGTACTCAAATGATCCCGAAGTTCTAGCGGCTCAGATTAAGGCGGAATTAATGTACTTGGCGGAGTTGAATGAAGCGAGTAAAGCGTACAAGACAAATGCAAATGGAGTTCTAACACTTGACTGAGGAGGACATACCGGTGTAAGGAGTGGAAGAATCATTGGAACATCCTCATGAACCTCCAAGTGGAACCCAAAGTACCTTCACACTAGATTAATCGTTAATAAACAATAACATGAGACTAAACACGTGCGTTCTCTTGCGGTTTCTGCTATTTAGAAAAACATATTCTATGCTAAAAGTTAATTATAAAAGCGAGTAAATAGTTAAAACTTATAAGTAGTCCTGAGCCGGGGCAATTGTCATAATTTATGCATCGCGAGTCGACTCGGAGTCAGCCAACGATTTGTCCCCTTCTGAAACTTTAATTAAGTTGGACTTATCTTTGCGTTACACATGGGACTCCCAAGTCTTACTCTCACTCGCTCAAATATGCAAATGAATGTGGCACTGGCACGTCAAATGCGGCTTTACACCCACTCACACACAGCGAGAGGAACTCACACACACTCGCACACCTGGGGGGAACATGCATTTTGGTCATGTTTACAATGTCAGCTAGGATAACATGCAGGCTGGCAGGCACATGAATTGCGCTCTCAGTGCATTCGGGAGCTCTGCTTCTTCTTCGGTTTATGAGAGGCGGCGGCCTTAGCAATGTCAGCAAATTAGGCCATAGCAATGAAAGCATGTGAAACAGCTGTTGGTCCAAGCGAAAGAGAGCACGCTGCGAGAGAGAGCATTGCGTGCAACGCCCACACACAGCTGACTGCTGACTGTGAGACTAGAGAGAGCTTTTAACGAGCTTACCTGACTGCCCGACTTCGGCTTGCTGTCTGTTCCATGTAAACAAAAAGTCGCCCTCTGCTGCGATGGCGGCGGCGGTGACTGCTGCTGCTGCTGCAATGCAGAAACGATTGAGCGAGTCGCCGAGCCTCGACCCACGACCCACTTCGTGTCGTTGCTGCTTTCAATTTCGTTCAACTTCTAATTCGGCTTCGCTTTCAATTTCATATTCGTTATTCTGTGCTGGCCGTTGGGCGGCTCAGTCGTCTTTTTGTTGTAGTACACATCGCGCGTGTCGCTCGCTGTCGTCGTTACCGTCGCCGTCGTCCTCGTCGTCGTCGTCGTCGCGGCGTCAGCAGCAGTAGCAGCAGCAGCAGAGCAGCAGCAGTGGGACTTAGCACAAGGAGCGTTGTTCCGAGGCTGCGAGCGTGTGTGTTTCTCGCCTGCAGTTTGCACGCCGCGTCGCGTTGCCGTTACACCAACAAAAATATAAGAAATATATATTTAAAGAAAAGAAACGAAAATTTCTACAATTTTTCTACAATATAATTATAGAAAATAGCAAAATAGTTAAATAGTTGTTCAATTCAGTGCAATTCAAAGTGCAATTTGTAATAAAAATTTAAATTGAAATTCAAATAATTCGCAATTGAGTTTTATGCCTTAGAAATAGTTCGAGTGTATCAAATCGCCTTACAACAACAACAACAACAACAGATTCTTGTTAATTATTCAACAACAACAACAACACAATTGGCTGCCGATGCGAGTCCTTTGCATAAGAAATCTGTAATGCTTCATTTTACTCTGCAAATGTATGTGTAGAGTGTAAAAAATGCTATTAATTAACAAATAACAACAACTGCAAATGTGTCCGCCATTTCCTTTCCGGAAAAGCGACAACTGTCAATAGTAGCAATAAACGACATTTCAATCAATCAGTCAATCAGTCAATCAATAAAAAATGAAGAGTCAATCATAAAAACGCATATGAATAATAGCCAATATGCAATTACGCCTGTTATGTGTCCATTTTATATCAAACGTAAAAGTCTGAAGAATTCAAATGTATAAAAAATAATTTATAAAAAATTAAAAACAACAGAAAAAAAGCATATAATAACAGTATGTAATTGTCTAAGATTTATATAAAATAAATTAATATAATAAAGATAAAAATTGAAGAATAAATTTATTTATAATTCAAATGAAATCTAACTTAAATTACTAATAAATATTACCCATATAAACCACAAGAAAAACGCCTTGAAAATGTTTAATATAATCTACTATAATTGCTAAAATAAATTAAAAATTGAAAACCAATTTCAAATTTGAATCAAATTAAACTTTTAGCGCATTGCAAACTATGATTGAGATGCTTGCCTACCCTACCCACGTGTCAACAACAGCAACAACAACAACAAAAACAAATGCAATAACCACAGCACACATCAAACAACAAATGACAACAACAAGAATACTGCAGTGAAATAAGGCAGCGAGAAAAATGATAATGAGAACCACAAAACTGTGGCTGCCACACAGCCCAAATGTGAAAAGTGATTATATTTACTTGTACATCAAATCGAGGGGGAAAGCGAGGGACAGGGTTGTGGCTGCGAAATAAGTTAATTACCCACACAATAAGCCTGATAAAAGTATGCATCGATATACGATATAAATATACGATATACCACTCCACTCCAATTGGGAAACTGCTCTTGGTTTTCTCTATTAATTGCGTATTTATCACACGCCTGCAATCCCATACAATTTGCCGTAATACGAGAGAGAGTCAACAAGCCTGACCTCCATTTACATGGCAATTACGCTAATATCTGGCACTTAATTAGGCATTGCCACCCAACACTCACCACCCACCACTGCTGCATCTCATGCAACAAATATGAAAGGGAAATTGTGAAATGCGAAATGCAAAATGAAAATTTGTTTGCATTGAGAGTTTTGCATCTCTCGCTGCTCTGTTAGTTTGTGAGACAACTTTGTTTTTCAGGTGTTGTTTGTCAGCACATGTATCCCCTCCAGCCATCCCGCCTCCATCCCCCCCTCACTATGGCTCTTGACACCACCTTGACTTACCTTTGGCCTTTTTGGCAGCGTGGCAACTTTAAAGTACGTGTAGGTGCAGTTGCGTCCCATCATTTTGCAAAGGGGTTTCTTATGATATAATATATTATAATTTTACTGAGTGCTGATTTTGAGAAATCCTTGAGAAGGCATTTGCAAAGTCAGTCGTGAAAAACCAAGCAAAATACGGTATATATAATAACATATCTGAGTTCTTATTAAACTTTATATTCATATAAAATCTAAATTAACTTTACTACCTTTGCCAACCATACTCCTATATCTAGCCAAGTTTATACCCTCGTCTGTGTCATTCCTGTTCTACCTTCCCCCATTTAAAACTCAAGTTTTAATATTTATGATGACTTATAGGCATTCATTAAGCACATATGACCTTGAAAATTTACGCCTTTTTTTGGGAGATTTTTTCCGTTGTTTTCACTTTGCTTTATTCGTGCTCTTTTGCGCATTTCGTGCATGCGAACCATATTTCAAAATTCAATTTTAGCCACATGGCCGAGCAGCAAAAACAAATAGAAAAAAAAAACCAAAAATAGTGCAAAGTAGCCAACAACAACTTGTGTGTGTGTGTGTAGGTGTGTGTGTGTGCACGTGTTACATGTGTGTGTGCGTGTGTGTGGCAGACGAGCCTAGCGGCGTGGGCAGCGCAGGCTGCGTCGCAGCGAACGTGGTCATAATTCAAACGATGCGCCAACTAACTACTTAATGTTATTAGATATGTCTTTTCGCTGGGCGCAGGCCACGCCCCCGTCTAACGTTACTTAGTGGAAAAAACAACTTGCAAGTATTTGCCTAGATACGTGTGTATCCGCTGTGTGTGTGTGTGGCTTATCCTTGTCTGTTTCAGTTAAGTTTATGCTGATGTTGTTGATTACAGATGCTGGTCGACATGCGCTTTTTTCTAGCAGTTTTCTTGCGGCTTTTTTGCACTGGGTATTTAATACCCTGTAACTTGTTAGAAGTATAGGTTATGACCTGGTAACATACCATACTTAAAATGGAAAAATATGGTATTAAATTCTTGCATCTTTCTATAACAAACTAAAGCTATAGTATGCTACTGTTCGTTATATTTTTATATCTTACAATTAAGTTTATATTTGAGACTGTGTACTGTTTAGATAATATGCAATCCGGAATTTAATACCCTGTACCTTGCTAGGAGGATAGGTTATGACATAGGTACATAAAAGGGGAAAATATGATATTAAAATCAAGCAAATTTCTATAGGAAATTATAGTTACTATACGTTATATTTTATATCTTTCAATTAAGTTTATATTTGGGACAGTTTCCATTATTTCCATTATTTCCATTATTTCGTTATATGAATTTTCATATATTTTTATCTACTTTAATTAAGTTTTGTATATATTATTCGTGTGTATATAGAATATTTTCCAGTCGCATAATTTCGCACTCACCTCGTGCTGTTAGTCAGCTCGCCCAAGTTTCCATCGTTGACATTTTGTTTTCAACATTCGCTCTCTGGCCATGCCAGTCCTTTTTCTCTCTTCTCCATTTTTTGTATTTTTGTCTGTGCTGAGCCTGATCCTGGGCAGGAGGCTGTCTCTCCGAGCTGAGCTGCAGGTGCTGCATTTAAAATGAAATATGGCAGACATTTTTGCGGTTGAGATAAATGCGGCGCAGTTTGTTTGCGTTTTGCGTTCCAGCTCCTGGCTTCTGCATTTCCCAGCCTCTAGCCTCTACGAGCTGTCTTACTTATTAGATTTAGCGAAATTTCACATTTCTTCTCTGCACTTTCGGCTGAATTTTGTTTTCCTACAGCTATTTATTCTATCCGTTTGACAGTTGAATGTTTGCTCTCCATGCTTTGATAATTATATATCGCATGGCCACAATGAATGCTGAATAGTCTAGATGTATTATATCATTTATTACTTTTGGCCTTAATGATGATAAAGTTGCGGTATGATGAGGAGAGATTAGGTTGGACACAGTAATATATTTATGATATTGGTAAGCTGTTAGTTAGTTAGACCTTATTCAACTCTCCCTTTATATGAGCCAATCATAACTGCCTACTTCAAAAACTAATCAAAATTGCAAATTAATATTTCTATGAATGTTTTCAATAGCTTCGAGTGCTCTAAATGAAAAGTGTCGAGTGTGCAACTCTTGCAAGTAATTCTCTCACTCTGTGAAAGCAATTAGCTTAAATCAGTGGCAGTGGCAGTGTGGCAGCCAATCAGGCAGTGTGCAGCACTTAAAAACTTTCCACAACTTGAGATGCAATGGAGCCCAGAAGCGGCACAGGCCCAGGACCCAGTGGTGTGTTAAGAACCCCCCGTTGGCAATGGGGTCATAAAAATCTATGCACCGTAACACACTTGGCAGGAATCGTTATACAGCCGAGGTAGTTGATTCTTTTCTGCTTTTTTTTGCATAAGCAGAACGTAAAACGAAACGATGTGATATGTGGTCAATATGAATACTTTTATGGCAAGTAAAAATTTGAAATCGCTTTTGAAATTTAAGAAAACATCAGTTCCTTTATTGCCCTGTTCGTTACAATTTATCAGGTTTTTCAGTTTGTTTGTTGAGATTTTAATCTGGCTACGGATTAGAGTGGCCCCCAAAAGCAAAAAACATTATTTGTATTTGGCAAATTTACGCTTATCGACTTGCCAACTGAGCCACGGCAGGGGGAAGCAAATGTTTTTTAATGAATCAGCTCAGCTCAGCTCAGTTCAGTTCAGTCTCTGCCTTCATTTTCTTCAGGGTTGTTTATGGCCTCAGCTTGTGTGGAGATATTGTGGAGATAGGCCTGTCATTTATTAACTTGAATTTGCATTTAAGCCTCCTACACAGAGATGTCTCTGCAAAGGGTTTGCAGCTGGAAGAGATGGCTGAAAATGTGGCCTAAGACAACAGCAGTTAAAATGCTCTTAGCACTGGCTAGTTCCCTATTATAAAGCACAGCCCACAGTATAAAACACTTTTTCTGGTAATTGCTACAGTGAAGCCTGACAAGAGAGTAATACTTTGAGAAATTCTGCTTTAGCTGAACTATGTAGTAAGTCAACTGGCAAATATTCTGTTACAAAAGTTACACACTAGTTTAAATACTAATTTCCTATATACATGCATATATGTATAGTTCATCTTTAGTTTGAGTTTCTTCAGTCTCGACTCGTCCCTCTCCGCATCTGTTTTAGAACAAGCCAACAAGCCATAATGACTAAGCACCTAATTTACAGAGCATCACACTCTTGGCTTCTACTAAGCAGCGCTTTAGTCAATATAGAACCCAAAAGAGCGAAGCGACCCCCCTTCCCCACACTTTTTGTGCTTTGCCAAGTCGCTTTCCGTTTGCTTTAACTTTTAAGTGTTGCTTTGTTTTCATTGTCCCCTCCCGCCCCCCGTGACTGTAGCCTACTTATGGGCGCAGTGGAAACACACACAAGCTGTTGACACTGCATACTGTGTGTGTGTGTATGAGTGTGTGGCTGCTGTTGTTGTGCGACAGGAAGCAAACACTCTACGCCTACTTGCAGGGGGTTTTATTTATATACCCTGTGCATAAATAAATGCCAAAAGTGTAGGATATAAGAGAGTATATAGGTTGAGAGTATATAAGACATTTTCAAAGTGGAAATACGCCTTAAAAATAACTATTTAAAAGTAATGCAAAAATACATAAAAAAGCAGCATATCTCTTAGTCAAACTACCCGCTCGCCATTTGCATTTTCTATGCTGCCGCTGCAACGACTCAGGCTCAAGTGGCATGTCCTGTGCCCTCCAATGCTGCCAGGGTCATTTCATTTGTTCATTTGCATTCCTAAGACTTTTGTCTTTTGCATTTTGCTGCATTTAAAATGAGTAAACTCAGTAGTTATACATGAAAATAATTAAAAATGTGACGCAAATGCAAATGCGAAAACGTTGAGCCTGACTGAAGGGGGCTGGAGGCATTCTTATGACTGTCACAATTTGTGGCAAGCTAAAAAGGTCGTCGCTGGCTAATGCCAAAAACGAATTGGCATATGGCGTGAGCAGTTTCGACTAATTGGGTTATGTTCTCCCCAGACACACACGTGTGGCATGTAACATGTGGCATGTAGCAGGACCTTTTATGAGCAGTGCTTCGCCCACCTCATTGGCAATGACGTTGATGGCACTTAAAGTGCACTTCATTTGCACCCACATACACTATAGAGGGCACACTTTTAAGTCCGTAGCAACAACAACAATACTCATAGATACGAATCTCACAGATGCAGATACATTTTGGAGGTCGAGCGATGTGTTTTAGTATGCCGTCTAGCACGCTGTCTGGTCAATGCATTTGCATTATTCAGGCCTTGAGTGCAAATGTGACAGATTGAATGGAAAGTGAAATAAATTAAATCAGGTACTAAAACTGAATTGAAGAGAGGAAATATGAAAACTTAGTTTTCCACTAAATCTAAGCACATCTTAATTAAACTTGTCAACCGAACTCTGATTGATACACGAGTAAATACATAAATAATACAACCAACTACATTCGAGTAAGGTCAGTCGACATGGCATTTCCATGTTGTACAACAAAACGTCAACAAGATAGCACATTTTCCACATTTTCCACGTTTTCCCATTCAACATTTGCATAACGCGTTGATTTTCACCTGGCTGCCTCTTGCTGACTTTTGACTGGCAGTAACATTGTGAGTGCTTGTTCGGTGGCACGATAGAAGATAGGACGGACGGACGGACGGACGGACAGGTGGCAGGATACGCTCCGCTCTGTTTGTGAATGTAGTAGATACCGAATGACAATGATGCGGCTCTTTCAGGTTGAGTTGTTTATTTTCTGTCCGTCTGACTGACTGTTTTGTTATTACGGTTCGATGTATTTACATAGCAATCCGTTTGTTTACACATTTTGTTATTTATTGGTCAGATATACATACTATATGTATATGCAGACATATTTGTGGCATTATCATGTTGCACATGTCTCTTGGGGTTTACACATAAAACAAATAGTCATAGAGATTTAGCTGATTCAACAAGTTAGACGACTGTGTTGTTAATTACTACACTGAGAGTAAAACAAAATCAAATAAAACATAATGTAATGACTAAATTTGTTTCCACATTTTTATAGCAAAATATTGTTATACTTTAACCCAATTTATATTAAATTTCTAATAACATATTCCGCTCTGTGTAAGCACATTTCAAAAGCTTATTAGCCGCCGCGTGGGTATGGGAAAGGTCTCGACTTTTGACCAGATGACGAGGGTTGATCTAACCAAATCAATCATTCGCCAAGTGTGTCAATATGTCAAGCATTTCATGCTGACCTGACCCCAGGTCCTCTTTCTCTCTCTGTGTGTGTGTGTGGTGTCCTTTTGTTTTGTTGTGGGCAAAAAGGTTATGCATAATATTCTTTTTATTTGTGTTTTTTTTCTGTCGCTGTTCTGATTGTGCTCTGCCCCCGGGCCACTGCTGTCTAAACAAAACTAACCTCATTTTTTATTGGTCAACAAAAGGAGGCTCCGACAGAGAACTGACCTCAATACACAAAGCAAAATAAATTGCGAAAAATGTGCTCAATGCAAAAAATGGATGCAAAATAAATTCTAACAGACTTCGACGCCCACAACAACAACAAGAGTAACAACAACATCGACAAGAGAAAGCAGAAAATGTTTGCTTCGGTTCTCCAGAGTCAACTGTTAGTTGCAAGTGGAAGTGGAGTACAATTGTTTTGCAGTTTGAAAGAAAAAACATGGTTTACGGACGGATGAACGGGGACTCTCAGTGCTTTATGGTCGATGGACAACAATTTGTGTAAATAAAAACCATTTCGTAATAATTCTACTTGCCATTTGCCATTTGCATTTTGCATTCTTATGATAATCGATTGAGCGAGGGCAAGTCTAAGCGTCGCACTGACTGGCTTAGAGGTAGTAAAAAACTATATGAAATATTCTAGAATATTCCTTAATTGATTATTCATTAAACTTACTGATTTCTGCTCTAATGAATGCAATTTAATTGCAATTACAGGGATTATTTGCCTTGCACTTAAACTAATTTGAAATTCTATCACAAGAAAACTCCGAAATAAATTCAAAGAGACACAAATGCAAAGCTGGAATTTTCCTGTTTTCCCGGAACAGGCTTAAGAACCTGAGTACTTGAAACTCTCATTTTGTTTCAATAGGTAGCAATTTCTTCTTCCTCTCGCCACTCGAGTCGAAACTGTTGCTCATTGTCAACTGGGCAAATGCAAATGTAACTGCACTACACTGTTCGCTGGCTGTAATGGCTACTGTTACTGCAACTGTCAGGGTATTTCGTTGGCAAATGGGGGGAGCGTGAGGTCAAATGTAGCCATTAAGGCTGCACATAAAAGGCAATAAACACGGTCCCTTCTCGGCTCTACTTTATGCCCTTTTTTGCTAGGGTGCGCTTTAAACTGGCCAAATGGCTAAGTGGCCCACTGTTCGCTGCCTCATGGGGTTTGCCTCCCTATGCGCTTCACTGCACTTCTCCCTACCCTACACTACCTACCGCCTGCTGCTGCTGTATTGTGGTGTTGTAATTTATGTGTCGCTTCCTCGTTGTTGTTGCTTTTTATGCTATGCTCGCCTGTTGCCCATTGTCATGGCATGGCATAGGTGCTTTGTCTTAATCTGTTGCCCATGGTACGCAACATTGCACTTCTTTCCATTGAGTCTTAACGGCTTCAATTAAGCAGAAGTGATTGCAACTGATATTACGTATACGCCCCATGGCGCAAGATAATCGATATATGTATATGTATGTAGTATAAGCTAAATTTGTTTTGCATTAAAAGCCATTGTCGTTTTATGGCTTATGCATTTTATATAGGAGCTTTATGTCAGCTTAAAAGTTATCTATCTATAATGTGCTGGCCATAAGGCAAGTGAATGTGATTGGATTCACAAAGGAAAGGATGATCTTTATGCGAAACAGTTTAACATTTTAATGGACTCTACATATATGAGCTACTATGAGTTAATAGGCCAAAAAGCAACAGCTCAATGTCAGTGGCAGCATTCGCTTTAAAGTGCCATTAGAGCGACCCTTGCATGCCACTCAGTTAGATAGTCAGTTAGTTAGTCAGGCAGTCAGCCAGTCAGTCAGTCAGGCAGTCAGTCAGCGCAACACTTTAATTAAAATTGTGCCTAAAATGTGATATCAAACTCAAAAACTTATGAATGACAGCAGCAAGGGCCATTCGCACCATGCCACGCCCACTCCATGCCCTTGCCAACAAAACTGTATGTGTCTGCATCAAGTGTCGACACAGAAAAAAAAAACAGCAGCAACGCGAACGGAAACGGAAGTAGTCAGGCAAAAGGGCTGAAATAGGCAGAGACAGCCGGGAAATGGCGTGGAGCTTGTTGGCGCTAAACAGGGGCGAGGGGCAGCTGCTTATTAAGGCAACGCTGCGTTTTACCATTTGCCCCACTTATATAAGAAATCAACGGCTTGTTGCCAAAAATACCAAAGAGCCATGGTATGGGAAATAGTTGCTATCAAATTGATATGTTTTCTTGCACATGTAGCGCGTGCCACCAGCCAAAGAAATAGTAATGGAAATGATATAATAAAAGAGAGAAAAACCGAAAATATTAAACGTTGCGATAATCAATAATATTTCCGGTTCGCGCTGCTTACAAACATTCCCCACATACCACGATGATATTGGGGCATGTACATATGCCTGTCAGGCATTCAATTTTCTGTTTCAGAGTCTGTTTCCCTCCACATGTGTGTGTGTCAATTTTATTGACAAATTTGCATGGCGATGGCTCTGAAATTGTTTGTAGTATATTCTAAAAAAAACCATCACACAATTTGGCGTCCTCGAGTGTGTCTGTGTGGCTCATCAGCAGGCGCCAAATAATATTGAATAATAGACAGTCGCCATATAATGGAAATATCATAAGAAGCAGCGAGCAAAGTCAATAACCTGTAGATTTGTTATTTAATATAGAAACTTTGCATACCATCATGCCATAAAGTCAAGGTGGCAAAGGAAGGTTGTTCCTTGCAGACTTCTCTTCGATTTTTGCATATTATTGAGGGAATTTAATAAAAGGAGTAAAGAGAAATAAGCAAATATCAAGTACTCCTACGCTTGTTCTCCTATACATACACATACTTATATCTTACTTATATCAAGAGTCAATTACAACTACACTTAGTTTTTTAACTGTGTACTTAACTACAATTTCCGTTAACTTACCAGATGATTCTAGCCATGTTTATAGTCAGCCATTCCATTAGCTTGCAATTTCAGTACGCAACTCAATTATCCTCCGTAGAGCATTTACTTTTAACTGCTTGCACTGCCACACTGAAAGAAAAGACACGCTAAATTAGCACACATGGTACTTGTATGGGGGTAAACATATAAAATGTTGTCGACTGAAAAGCGCCACAAAAGTCAACTGAAAATAAATTTAAATTTTAATTTCAATCTCAACAAGCGCACACAAAAGCCAAGTGCGGTGGCAACGGCATTGAAAGCCGCGGCTGCCACTGATGCCACTGCTGCCTCTCTGATGCTGCGTAGACAACTTTACGTGCCACAGCTGCCACTACACTCACAGTGGGTGAGTCTGTGTGTGCCAGCGTCTGCGTGTGCGTGTGTGTGTGTGTGTGCGGTCTGACAGCAAACCATTGACAGGTCCCTTGCTTGGGCGCCGCATGTTTGCATGACTGTGAGTGTCTGTGTGTGTATAAATACGAGTGTGGGTATGCATATTGCACACCCGGGTAAACTGACGCATAAATGACTTAATCGCTCAAGCTTCCACAAACGTAAACTCCACAAAAACAACAGAAATTAATACAAATTTACAACATAACCGCTTGACATATTATAGTACAATATTTATATGTGACTGACAGTTTAATTTATAAGTAAAATGTGTTTTAATAAAGGCTAATAAATACAAACACTTGTCAACCACAATATTAATTACCATCTGCCCTGTTCGTAATTCCGTTTTCGTACCAATTTCATATCAAAGAATTGAACTAACCACATCTATATAAGCCTCATTTACTTAGACCCTCAAAAGTAGGCAATGAAAATTTATATGGATTTATATGGTATAACCACAGATTAATTGAAACTAAAATGAATTGTAAGCAGTAAGTAAACGCAACACATATGTTTATATAAAACGAAAACCTCTGTAGTATACCTGGCAAGTGATTTGCGGAACATCCTAGCCACTGACACGCTTGTGGTGTAGCTGGAGGTGAAGTGAAGCAGGCGGGGGATGCCTTTGGCTGTGCTTGTTGGTTTGTCTGTGGCTGTTAGATATTCATGCGCCATGAATGAATAAAGCAAATCGCTCTCGCTGCTTTTTGCTACCTTTTGCTAGTCTTTTTGCTGCTGCCGCTGCCACTCTTTGGCAGTTCCACATGACGTATACGCCCCGTTGTCTGCTACTGACTCTGGCTCTCTTTTTGATATAATGTCTCTTGTGGCCAGTCGGTGCGCTCGATTTGCGTAACTATGCACAAGTTGACTCATATCATTTGTGAGTGTGTGTCTGTGTGTGTGCATGTGGGTGTGTTGTCTGACGCACTGAAACAATTGCGGCGAGCTTTTTAACTAACTATAATGGCACACGCCTGACCAACAGCATCAGACTGTAATTAGCTAACTTGCATAATTTAGGGGCATGTTTTTCTTTTTTTTTACAGTAATTTCTTTCCTCTCCTTTCAGTTGGTTAGCCACATTTAACACCGACTCTTGAATGCTGGCCAACGCCTATTTAGTGGCACATTTATAAATTGTAATTTGTTTGCAATGGTATTGATTTTTGTCAGGGTCTTCTCCCGGCTGCCCACTCTATGGCACTGTTGAATGCCATTCCAGAGCATTAATTGCTGTCGTCTAAATTCATATTACCTTCCTCTAATGCTGGTTATACTTTTGGCTGTAATTTGTGGTCAGCACGCAAAATGTATTTGTCGCCAATTGTTGGCATAACTTGGGTGAATTTAGCAGCAGAAATACGTTTAAATATTTGCCAGAATGGAGTTTATAATATAAGTTGAAATAAATAAGACTAAATAAAATATTAATTCTACTTGCATTATTAGAAATATAATTAAATGATAATATTAGAGACTTTGTATAGGACTCCCTAGCTTAGCCTCTGTCTCAGTTGAGAGGCACAAGTTCAAATATCTTTGGACTCAACTTAATACTACTATTAAAACTTGGAAAATTAAAGTGGAAATTAAATATATGGCTTGTAGCTGGCAACACGTCAGCAGGCCCACTATCAGCTATCATCATCATCTGGGCAGCTATACATTCGTATAGTCGTAGTGCTCGTCATCGGTTTTTGCTTTTTGTTTTATTTTTTTGGCAAGGGGCGTTGCCAGGGTCTGAGTTTTAATTAGCCTTGAGTGCGTGTGCTGAGGGCCAAAAGGCATCAACAAATTGTTATATAAACACACGCCCAACAACAAAGTGTTTTAAGGGCCTAAACACAGTCTCGCCACTTGCGAGTATTGTATGTAGTATGGCCAAAATGAAACGAAGACGAAGAAGTAGAAGACGGAGTGGCAGAAGACAGAAGCAAGAGCAACGACAACGGCAACGGCAACAACTCAGTGGAATTAGCCATATTTGCAGTTAGCCAAAAGCGGCAAAAGGCTAAAAGTGAAAAGCGAAAAATGAGGAAATGAAATTAGCTAAAATGTGGGCGAAGCTCTAGGAGAGTAGTCACTCTTCTTTGAGCTTAAAAGGATATGTTAGCGCTTATTACGACCCTGGCGGAATGTCTGTTGTACTACTTACAACAATACGAACCTGAACTCAACCTACACCTCGATACAATCAAACTGAACCAAACTGGGCAGTCGCCATGGTAAATGTTAAGGTTACAGTGAATCCAGAAAAAAAACTAAAACAATATTTTAAATTTGCGTGTTTACGACAAAATTGCATGTGGAAGCATTAAAACAAACAGCCGCAAAATACGTAAAAATAGAGAATAAATGAGTAGAAGTACAGCAGGCAGGCACCAGTCGGGTAAACTAGCCCAGACATCGGACTCTATATCGACCTGAAATGCAGCCTAAATTTGCATAAGTACATGTAACACAAATGCAATTACTTGTACCTTTAAATTTAGTTTCCGATTAAAAAAGATACTTCTACTATAAACTAGCTATATTTTAGTACTTATATAAAATGTTCTTCGCTCTCAAGTCTGAGATTTGCGGTGGCTGCCCTTATAGACCCTTTGTATCCATTTAGGTGTGGGATTGAAAACACTGCTAACAAGAGAAAATATTTTCGAAAAGGAAAACAGACAATCAGTTCAAATAAGAGGGGAAACAAACAAGTCAGAGCAGAAAATAGATTATATTGTTAAGCTGAAACATGATATATGCCATCTATAATTCTCATACTTTCCCATGGTCAACATTTGGCGCATCGTTAAATGTGATGTTATGGCGCGATTTTACACGAAACTTTAAAGTTTTTATGGCATAAAAATGTGTGTGAAATGTGTCTGCCAGTGTGTTGGAAAAGTTCCTTTTTATTTTTTCAACTTTTAGATGAATTTTTTTTCGCTTTTTGTTCCGCCACCACTGTGGGGGTGGGCAACTTTATCGGATTCAAACTCAAGAGATTCAAAGTGAAAGTCAAAATGAAAAGTTTGCACATTTTGATTGCTTGATGGGCTCTGTAAAAGAAGGCGTGAATGTAAGCGTGGGCGTGGCAGCGCGTGAAGATTGTTTTCAATGGTTTTTCTTGTGATTTTTTTTCTCTATACTTTTCATTCAACAAATCATCCATAACGAGTTGTGAAATTGATTAATGATGAATAAGTTGGGAATTGAATGCAATTGAAAAGTGAAAGAAGGAAAACTAATGATACCCTCAATGAAAATTGAATATTAAAAGCTTTTTCTTTTCATTTGTCATGGTTTAAAGCATTGAACCTCGTTAAAAGATTTTTTAAAATCTCCACGAATAGTCTTTAAATTTATTTTGAACTTACGAAAATCCTATCTAACTTTTTGGGGTTTGCCAATGAGAACTTTGCAACAACGATGTTATCTGACTAAACCTTAAACTAAATATGTGTTGTATTATTCTTAATTTTCAGCTTTGCCTATAAATTGTTATATTCAAGATATGTGTCTACCATAATATTCATAATATTTTTAAGTACCGTTGACTACATGATCGTCGTGTTCCTTGCAGCAAATCCGTCTTTATCAATAAGATTATATAAATTCTAGCGAAATTCTATAAAAAATGTTAGCTATCGGAGGACAAGAAAAACAATTTGTAATAAAACCAAAGGAAACAAAACTAAGCACAAGTTGAAAATGTAGTCCAGCTTTTATAAAGATAAAGAACAAGTTCAATGTGTGAGTGTGTGTGCGAGTGCATGTGTGTATATCAACTGGCCAAACATTGTGCATGTGTGTGTTGAAAACTAGCAGATAAAAGATACAATTAGAATGAAAATGAAATTGCACTTAAGAACGCTTCCAACTTAAAGAGAAATATTATTTCAAGAAAATATACAGTATATGCATATGTGTGTGAGTTTGTTTGTGTGCGTGTGTGTACACTAGTTAGACAATTTCAAGTAATAATAAATACATTTTATAAGAATAATCCAGGCAGCTTTTAGCAAATTTAAATATATGGAAAATATCTAAGTGTAAAATTAATTATTTTTATTAATCATACGCCCCGAGTGCAGTGCAGCTCCAACAAAAGATACACACAGACAATACGCCACAAACAAAAAAGCAAAAAGATAATTAAAATATGCAGAGCATATTTTTGAAATGTTTATAAACAGAAAAGAGTTGAACGATATTTGTATTAACTAAATTCATAAATAGAAAACATATTTTAATAGACACGCAACGACAACAAATTTTTGACATATATATAAATGTATTTTTTGATAAACCAAAGAGAAGCGAACAAATGCAAATAAAAAATGCAAAAACAATGCACAAAATAAATTTATTTGTACACCCTAGCCTAAGTTAAGTCTCTCTGTTTGGTTGAAGCATAGGTTTTTCTTAGGACTTTTTAAAGAAATTTATACTTTCGATGGTTTCAACAGATTCATTTCGAACAGATTTTGTATGCGACTCGGTTGATGCTTAAGCAAGTAATCCACAGTACAATCATTTTTGTCAAACAGACAACACGGAAGACACAAGAGAGAACATAGATGAAACATCATTGGGTAGACATAAAAAATCGTACTACATTTAATACAGAAATTGGGCATATTTACAGGGACAGACAGAACAACAAAAGGAGAAAAACCAAAACGAAAAAGAAAACCAAAAACAATTTAAATACGAAACTTTTGCTAAGAATTTTTAAATTTATTTTACACACGCTTTATACTGAGCAACTGAGAGCTGAGAGCTGCTGCAAATGTGAGGTTAGAATTACCAAAGCCCAAGTTAGAATTGCTAAAAGTCAATGCTGTAGTAGAGTGTGCGATAAGTGAGGTTAGAGTTTCTAAAACGAGAGATTTGATTAACTGAAAGTAAGGTTACAATGGCTTGCATTGAGGTTATGTGCTAAAGCTGTGCGTATTATTTGCATAGAGTTGAGCAAGTGCAAATTAGGAACTTAGAAAGTGAGGTTAGAATTGCTCCATGCGCAGTTAGCAGCTTTTAAGATTAGAAAGTGCAAATTAATGTTAGACATCTAGAAGAAAACGAAATTATTAATGCAAGAATTGATGTTAGACTTAAGACGTAAGCGAAAAGCAGCAGTGAGAGTCGAGAAAGTGAGGTTAGTTGCGACAAAAGTGAGGTTAAACCCGAGTGTTAAGCAAGTGTTTTATGTAAATGTTTAGTTTAGTTTTAACGTAGAGCTACACCTAAGCAAACTCAAGCAAAATGTATGCAGCTGCTGGCGGCGCTTCGCTGGCATCGCGCCAGGCGCGTCAACGCCAGCGCCAGCAGAAGAAGAACCAAATACTACAAGCGAAACTACATCCACCGAAAGCGATTGTTGCTGCCGATCATGGCGCCTCGACCCCAACACGCAGCCAGTCGCGCCAGTTCCATCAGCTGCCGACCAACTACCTGCGTGCCCCACAGCCGCAGGGCCGCAAACTGAGCGCCACCTACACGCAGTCCCGATCCCTGCTGCCCATCGAGGAGGGCGACACGGGCTCAGTGCTGCAGTTGCGCATGCACTCCCACACGCATGGACACGCGCACGCTCACACGCCCATGGCGGGGCACGGCCACAGCCATCTGCATCATCATAGCCACCATGGTCCCGTGCAGACGCCCTATCAGCAGTTTGCCGTAACACACGGACGCGTCTCACCGAAACTCGTGCATCGCCACAGCGGCGGCAGCAATGCTGGCTTCCATCCTGCCGCAGCGGCAGCCGTCGCAGCTGCAGCTGGCACGCCCGGCGGTCAGTTGCATAAGTCCGCAACGGCAACGCTGCCATTGGTCTCCCAAGTGGAGGCGACGCCCCCGACAACACCCGCCGCGTTGCCATCGGTTGCGGTCGGCGTTAAAACGACAGCGACGTCGTTGGAGACAGCAGCAGCCCAGGCCAGCACATCCGCAGCAGCAGCAGCAGCGGCGGCGGCAGCAGCAGCCGAAGCTGACGCTGAGCTGGAGCTGGCAGGTGCCATGTTTGTAGCCGCCCCCCATCATGATGCGATCATTGTAACGCCGGCCACGCCCATGGCCTCGCCGGGTCACGTAGCAGCCATCAAGTTGCGTCGCAGCGGCAGCGACGTTGACATCGATGAGCCGGAACGTCAGCCCCTCACCGGCGCCGTCTACGACGAGGATGAGGCCATGCATCCACCCAGTGGTCCGCTCGAGCGCAAATGCAGTGTCTATCGCATGCGACGCAGCGATGCCTTCGAGCAGGGCGACAGTGGCGTCACCAGCGGCCTCAAGCGGCAACTGCGTGAACTACAGTTCCAGCAGACCCAGTACGAACCCCTCGTCAGCGATGAGCCCCAGCTGCTCTTCAAGGGACTCGGCAACGGTCGGAAGCTACAGGTCTGCGCCTACTGCGAGGAAGGTATCTGTCTCTGTGAGCATCTCGAGGTAAATCAGGGAGTTCCAAACTACAAACACCTAACGAAGCTTGCTAATTTCTTTAAGTGTATGCGTTATGTTTGTACGTATGTGTATGTCTGTGTGTTTGTATGTTTTTCTTCTGTGGATATCTTTAACTTACTATTTAAATTTTATTATGAATTTTATGAAGTTTGGGTGGCACAGAGAGAGATTGTATTTCAAGTAGTATAACGAAATATCATAATAATATTTTTCTTTTTCATTTTATATTCGAAAATAACTATATTTTAAATATATCGATAACCAGAATTTGTATCGCAACCAATCGATAATCGAATTCGTGATCAGTAGGCTCTAAATTTGAGTTAGTTCACTGCGTTGTTTCTCCTACTACTTTTAAGCTTTCATCCCAAGGCAAAGTACAGTTTCTCCTAATGTCGGCGACTTTTTAGACTTTTTAAAACTCTGCAAAAATATGTATAAATTTGTGACAAATTTTTTTTAAATGTTTCTCCAACTTACTGCAAACTGCTGCAAACTGTGTGGCATATGATTTCATTTCTGGGTGGGTAAAACTTTTTCGCTGAGCTAACGTAGCCTAACCTCATTTCTCTGTGCACTGTGCTCTTGTGATGCCATAACTGTGTAGTATAGTATAGTGTAGTATACTCGTACTAACAACAACAAACAGGGCAAAATCGGAAGCGCATAATGGGTCTTTGTATCGGTCTGATAATGCGACGCCCAGTAGAGGAAGAAAAAAATGCCAGCTTGGCAAGCGCAAAACGCCCACGCCCCTCCCGCCCCACGCGCCCCCCTTGCCACCTTACTCAGCTGTTTCTAAACTTGGCGTCGCTTGCCAAATGTTGTGTAAAAGGCAGCACACCCTGTCCGGCCCACTCCCCCCTCCAAAAATATGTATATGTGTCATAAAAGTGCAACATTCCATGGCTCAAGGTGGAGCGGAAGTGGAGTGGTTCGCCAGAGAGAGGAGGCGGAGTGGGGAGTGGGAGTGTTTGCATCGGGAATTTAAAACTTTCGCTCATTTTCACTTAACGAGCGCTTCGTAGCGAATTAAAAAACTTAACGCAGCGCAATTATTTGACTTGCATAAGCAGCGGAAGACACAAAAAAGAAAATAGAGAAAACAACAGCAAAAACGACCAAGAAAATTGCACAAATTAAACAAAAGGAAAATCTCTGAGAGCAAAGAATAAAACATTTGGTGCAAAAAAGCAAACAGCAAAAGCAAATGGCGGCTAAAATTTATTATATTCTGCACTCGCCCACAGTCTCCCTAACTATCTCTCCCACTATCTACTATTCCCCTTGCGCTGTGCTCCGCTCTCTCAGTAGTCCGTCAAGTCTTTAAAAGAGACATAGTTATATATATACTTGAACTAGCCGAGGGTAGGCTACAAAGTAAGTCTATAAAATGAACTATATTTATGGCTAAAACTAATCTAAATTAAATTCTCAAATATTCTTATAATATTTATAAATATTTCTAATAATTTCACACTTCTACTTATGTCATCCCCGACAACTTCTGTAGCCACCCTCGTTTATATACATTTTCCTATAGAGAGTCTAGCACATAAAGCTCTCACAAAAACAACAGCTAGTAAATTAGCTGAAAATAGTGGAAAAAGTGTGCGGCAAAATGTCGGACGCCAAAAATGTGAAAAATACAACGAATAACTCTAAAGCAACAACGGCAACAAGCCGAGCACCATTATGAAAATGCCAAAAGGTAGCAGCAAAAGCAAAAAAAAGCAGGTGTAAATGTGGTATATATAATCATAAGTGGGTGGAGCGGAAAGGTAGTAGTTACCTGGCTGCCATGAATAAGCACCTAGGCAAGATGACGACATTGAGAGATAAGCAACTGCATTAGCATTAATTGACGTGAAAAACATCGTTGTGGTTGTTATTTGTTTTGCTTAAAAAACAGTCATTTATCTGGATTACAATTGCAAAAGTCAGAAGTACTATGATTCATGCATAAACGCAAAAACGGCTTAGGAATTGCGTTAAGAAATGTCAAGGCATTAGTTGGCCGTAACTTGGAAGAAGGAATTTTAATGTTTGACTTCGAATTAACATTAAAACAGGACTTTATTAAGAACAAATTGAATTGGTTAATTCAGAGTTAAATGATTCAAGCTAATGTTTATATAGCTTTGCTTTTCTGGTCTCTTTTGCTGTTTACCAATGTCTATATAATCTTTATAGAAATCTGTATTAACTATAGATTTGAAAGTGGAAGAAGGCACTTAAATGTTTGAATTCGAATTAACATTAATACAGGACTTTATTAAGCTCAAATTAAATTGGTTTAATCAGAGTTGTGTTATTATTCACCTATGCCTAAAGCTAATATTTAACTTCCTTTTCTTTTTGCTGATCTCTTTTGCTGTTTACCAATAAATCATTATATAAATCTGTTTTCATTACAGCATAAAATTTAATTACCTATGTGCTGTTTATACATTTCTTTAATTAACATGTAATTTATTTGTCAATTTTCCACATTTTTATCACAGCTGTAAAGGCCTCTACCCAAGCAATTGCCGTGCCATCGTGCCAGCGTCTGCAATTTGCTGACCATGGCATAATGGGCCTCACAAATTATTGCAACTGAATCAAATCGTTAACGCTTAAATGCACAGCCCCCATTCGAAATACATAAATTTTGCTTGCTTTCAGTCCCTTCAGCCCGCTCTCCTCTCAGTCACTCAGTCCACCGTAGATATTGTCATCGAGCAGCAATTTAATTTTCAATTACGCGTTGGCTGCCAAAAAAAAAAGACTGCTCGACTGTCGACGATGTCCATTCCAAAATTGCAGTCTCAATAATTACTCAAACTGTCGCCTGTGGCACACTAGCACTACCCCACTCCCCCCAGCCCCCTGTCTATATGATGGCGTTCATTTCAATGGCTGCTGACCAAGGCTCACAGGAGACTCGTTTGGTTGGCTTTTCTTTACGTCGTTTTTTTTTTTGCTGGTGTTGTCGTAATTGTTTGTCAGGCTTGTCGCTTGCTCTTTTACTGTTGTTGTTGCTGTTGTTGGTGTTGTCGTAATTGTAACTGACATATTGAAGTCCCAGTTACCCCATTTGCCAATTTTTTGTCCACTTCGCCCACTTGGCCCCGCTCTCGAGCTCATATCATATTCAATGACAAGTTACAATTAAGTGACAATCAGTTTGTGTTCGTGTTTTGTTTTTTATTGCATACTTTGCGGCTGAGAAATTCAATTTCAATTGCATAATTCATTGACGCACACACACACACACAGACAGTCAGACACAAGTGAGTGTCTTGCTGCAGCTGAGGCAAGATAAACTCAAATCGTTTGTTATAAAGCCACATTTAAATTCATTTTCGATTTCGCCTTGCCAAACATTTGTCTTCAGTGCGTGTGTGTGTGTGTGTGTGTATCTATGTGTGTCTGCTGATTGTTGTCGCTGCCATTGACAATAAAAAGCATTTAAAAAGACACAAATTATAACGTGCTCCGCGTTGAGCTCTATTACATTTGACGGTTTTATGTAAGGACACTCGGAAGTGGTGCCATAAAACGATTTCCCTGAGGGTGGCATTAATTTTGACTCACTTTTTAAGTGGGTATTATAATTATCTGATATCCCTCATATCATATCAATACGTACTTGGTTCAACTTGTTAATATTTCATTTAATTAACTACTCACCCATTAACTGACCGCAAATCAAACACGTGTTGTTGTGGCCTCAAACTAGCTCAATAACTTCCGCTCGATTAGCTGTGGCAAATTTGGCTTATACGCTCCTATAAACAACACTTACACACACACTACACACACACTCACACTCAAAGAGAGACCGAAAGATATACGAGCACTTTTGACTATGAAATAACATGGCTTTCAACGAGTACAGTTGCTATTTCTCACGGCATTTGGCATATGCAAATTTTGTCGAGGCGATTCACTGGCTTTAATTACCTGTAGACAAGGCACTCAGGTAACGCTCCCCCTCTCCTCTGGCCAGGTTGACATGTGAACAAGACAGCGGGCGCCGTGCCAAAATTGGCAAACCAGAGTGGTATGCGAATGACAAATGAATACAGAACACTGAATACCGAGTAGTGAATACTGAATACCGAGTAGCGAATACTGAATACTGAATACGAGTACTCGTACTGAATATTCAGTGCTCAGCAGTGAGTACTTTACTCTGTGTATCGAATACAAGCATGTACTTGCATTTCGCATTAATTAACTAAAGGAATGCAACTTTGTTGACTTTTAAAGCACATGGGCGTAACGGGTGGGCGTGGCGGCGTCCTATGGCTACTTTGACTGCGGTTTTTTCTAGCTAACTTGTGCATATGCAAAGAGAGAACTCATATCGATTTGCTTTGCGGCATTTAAATGTGAAAGTTGAGTCTCTCTGGCTCTTGGCCATCATAAAAGGAATGCATTAAATTACCCGATAATGCCGACTATAACTTACCGCATTGCCACTGCAGCAGATGAAAGCTGTTGATGTATCAAGAAGCGAATGAATGATGGTCGAGTAACCTGAAATCAATACAGAATATATTACTACACGAATATGTGATATAGTTAATAGGGTTTAAAGTGAACTTCAATTGTTGTCACATTTAATGCTGCCTTTTAGTGATTTGTCGCTTGTCGAGCGCAAAACCCAAATCGAATGGCAAATGACAATTTTGTGTTAATGTTATTTGCAGACACATTAAATAGAATTGTAATATAGTACAATTACGAGTAGTATCTGCAGTTGTCTGAGCGCAAATTCATTCTGAAACCAGGGGCTTATGTTGTCAGCGTGACATTGTTGCATGCAGCAGCAATGGCAACATGTGTACATGCAACAAAACGCATACAAGCCGTGCCAAAACAACGTGTATGTGTGTGTGAGTGTGTGTGTGCTGCTATCTGTGTTTAATTACAAAAATGTAGCAATCTTTTAGGCGTCGCCTTTTGTTATGTCAGCTGCTGCAACAGTCACTGTATGTGTGTGTGTGTGAGGGTCTCTGTGCGCCATGTTATTGTCTATTAACGGCCCTGACTGCGCCCTGCATATGCGTGTATGTGCATGTGTGTGTGTGTGTATGAATCTGTATTTCATTAAAATTTCATCTGCATCGTTCAACGAGTGACTTTTTCCGCTTTGCGCTGTTGAATTATTGAAATTTTTTTTGGGGGTTTCACAGTTGCCACAGTTGTGTTATGCTACCCGAAACTTGCCGCTAGCTCTAAAACTACAACAACTACAGCAACAAAGATGAAAATGAAAAGCGATGCCGTTGCCGTTGCTGCTGCCTAGCTCCATTTGCATATGAATTCCGGCAGCTGCAGCACAGTTTGCTGTAATTTTTGTGATTTTTTTGCTTTAGTTTTGGAACGGCCGCGAAATGCTCTCTGACACATTCATGCTCACACACACTCAGACACCCCAACACATTCGCATTCACATTCACATTCAGAGACATCAGAGCTGCTCTTGAGTGGCATTTGAATTATGGCTTAGCAGTGCTGTAACATGGCTGATACCCAAGTCAATGCCATAAATAATTTCTATGTTTGCATTACTCACAAGAATTTTGCACAGAGATTTGCCAACGGCCTGGAAAACTTTGCACTCGACTTGACTTTGAGCTCCTTGCCATGCAACATTGCCACAAAATACCCAAATTGATTCAGCTCAAATGTATATAAAATTATCATCAATGAATCTTTGCTGCAATGGCCTGGAAACTAGCTAAATAAATGAATAATTTTGCAGAAGTGTGTGTGTGCAAGATATGTAAAGGCTCTTCATTATATTTATATCCTTATATCCCTACACATACTGAGCTATATATTTACTATTTATATAAGGCATACATAGGGAAAGTTTTTACCCATGTGCTGTAAAGCAAAAGCTCTTTTAAAAACTGATAAAAATACTTAACAAAAAATAATAAAAATAATATTGAACCAATAAAAAATGTAATTGAAATAAATGAGAAGCTTTGACCAACTTTTAACTGATATAAAATGGACACATAACAATTCATTTAAAACACATCTATACAAAAATATTCAACTACGTTCCTGTATTATATATAGAAAATTTTTAAAGGCTACAGTTACTATTCACAAAAAACCAAACAACTAATATCTATGGGAAATAAGAAAAATAAAACAACTGCAACATTTGTGATATGAACTAAAATATAAATATAACTAAATGGAAAAAATATTATTAAAAATTAATACATATATTCTAAATCAGCATGACAGAAAAAGGCAGCAAAGCAGAGTGCAAATCCAATCGAATAAAAACTCCTAAAATCCAATTAGTTGACTACAACTGAATAAGCTTTAAATATATTTTCTACTTGAATCGAAACTGTTAACAATGCAATAAAAGATTAAACAAAATAAAACGCACCAAATGTGATCGAACATGATTAATACACAGTAAAAAATTAATTTAATAATAAATTTAATAATAATCAATGACATTGCCTTTTTTCATTTACACGCAAAACGTAAATCGAAATCGTAATTTAATTAATACTAAATACAAAGAACGTAACAGCAACTAAGCAAAACTAAACTACGTTAATTACTAGGATTTGACTAACATAGTAACAATTTTTCTACGTACGCCTAGTTTTAGTTAGGCCATGCATAGGCATAGACTAAGTTGGTTAATCAAACGCGTTTACGTTTACGTGATAGTGCGCTTAACGCGTTAACGTTACGGAAAAGCGTGGAGCAGCGGGCTACTTATAGAAATCAATAAATGTTTATAGCTTTCAATGACAGAATACAAACGAAAATGAAATCGCCAACGAATACGATGCAGCATGACGTGAACGCAACGTAGCAAACGTTGTCTAGCGTTACGTTACGCTACGTAACGTACCAATCAGATTATAATAGAGGACAAAAACGAGAATCGCATAACAATCAAGTCACATCATTGCCATAGAACTAGTCGAGCATCGTTTACCTTCTTTTAAGTCACATTCAGTTACGTTACGTTACGTTACAAACAAGTGCGCGTGGTCTAACGTCATTACGCAGAAATCGTCAATCGTCTACAGCAGCCTAGCCGCCATTATTGGATAACATAGCAGCAAGCAGTTCATAGCAAGCAGTTCATCTCACCGCTGGACACGTAACGAACGACGTAACGGAGCTAGCGAGACAGAGCCGACCACTGGCGATCAACGCAGCACATCCTCCGCCCGCCACTCAGCTGCGACAGGGCTTAACCACTGACGCAGTTCCTCAACAGCAACAGCAACACCAACAATAACAACCATTACAATAACAGCACTACACTTAGAGAAAAAAGAAATAGAAATACTCTCTCTTTGCTTCTATATACATAATATATATATATATTATATATTTACATATATTTCTATAATCCTCCTCCTCTTGTGCCTAATCGAACGTGCGCTCATTAATACGTATTCTAATCATTCGTTAACGTTGCGTTAAAAGCGTAAAGAAACAGCTGTGAGCATTACGTGACAATTTGTTACGCAATTGGATACAGCCATATGCAAAATATAAATCGTTCTGACTTACGTTGACTTTTAGTTTTGACGTAATTAAGCTCCTAAACGTAACCTGTATCATCCCATTGAGTTCGTACTGTACACGTAAACAAAAACAGAACTCTGAACACATACAGCTCTACGTAACGCAGAGTAGTACATAACGTAAACAACAGAAACACCAACTGCAACAGTTACAGACGTTTATATTTTGTAACCGTTCGACCGTTTGACAGTGTGACCGTACCGCACCGCACCCTACAGTACCGTACCGTAACGTTTTAATCGAACCGTAAAGCAAAAACAACAACAAACAAGATGCAGGCCGCATTGATGCTAAGATCGAAATCTCGGGTGGCGAGAAGAAGAAAGCTACGAAAATTAGGTGGAAGACTTGAGTTGCCTAGTAATGTAGCAACTAAAGAAATAGCTCCATTTCCTCGTTATCCACCTGAGTCATGGGTAATAATATAAAATATCAACAACAACAAAAAAAAAATACCAAAACAAAATAAAATATAAATAAATACTATAATTAATTTAGACCACATTGTCTCTAAATAATAGAAAGGCAACTACTTACTTTCTATTTCTAACTACTCGAAGTCTAAAACTAAGAATAGCAACTTGCAATATATCTAGAAAAACGAGCGCAAATATCTATTTTTAAAAGCCGTCAAATGAAAATCATCAGCTAAAATGAATTTTTAATGTCCAAGCCTCCCCGCCCCCCTATTAAAATTGAACTTAACAAAATGCCTTAAAGCGAATACTTAATAAGAGTTCCCAACCAATACCATCTAACTATACTTTCAAACTGTCTCTCTCTCTCTCTCTCTATCCCTCCTACTGTATCTCTCTGTATCTCTTCTCCCTCTACCCCCATCTCTATCTGTAACTCTGAGTCCCAGACACACTCCAGTTATGATTTTGATTCAAGCCCAATAATTACTTCCATAGAGCATTTAATTACATTTGCTTTTGGTTTCGTAGTGTGCCTAGAGGTTTAGCACAAGTTCTAAGCTAGGTTTTTACTTGCCAAGTTTTTTCGCAATACTACATACAATATTTAATCTTGATCCTCAATTTGAACTATCTAGAGTATCTAGTGTGCGAACAGAAATAACTGTTTGGCATTGAACGAAACGAAACGAATCCCTTCCCAATAGATCTGCTTTTGGAACGTGCCTAAACGAAACTTTGCTCTCCTTCCGTCTATCTCTTATTCTCTTAACTTAGTAGTGATAAAGTATGTTAATGAAACTTTAGATTTTACATAGATATTTCAAGTCTTGAGCGCTCTGCCAGCCAACTAATTAATGCGCTGTACAATTAGCTTGACAATCACCTAACTACTATTTTTCAGCTCTACAAGTACTAACTGTATACAATTATTATAAATATGTAACTCTAGCGCTTTTGCTCTACTTCTAAGCCACACCTAGCCCACCCTATACTCTCTGTCCCTGTAACGGCTTATTCTATCTTTCTGTCTCTCCTATCTCTCTGTCTCTCTGTTTCTATCTATCTATCTATAAACTAACTTCTATAACTCTATACTCTATAAATGCTCTAACCTATAACTCTCTGCCTCACAGCCACTACACCTAGCTTTAAATGTAGTTGTACTTCCCCCCAACAAAACGAACCCCCTGCACCAACCACCTGTCCTCACCGACAAAGAAAAGAAACACCTTTGCCTACTTTGCACTCGCTTCAAAGCTCTATCCGAATACAAATCTCTATCCGAGCAACGTGTGTAGCTCCTCCTCACTCACTACTAGTGCGCTCTGTTTCTAACCTACACGTTGCACCTAAAAACCTATAAGTAACTAGAGCAAGTAGTACTCAAGCAAACGCTTTCTAACTCTAACTCCACATAAAACTCAACTAAAACAACTTAAATCAACTATTAAAACGAGCTATGAAATATCAACTACAAATTATCTACATAACAAATATAAAGCACAATTAACAATTTGCGATTCACACACTCAAAAACTCACACACATACACACACAGCCACAACCACAACCACACCCACACTCCTCCTACGTTGTAGTTCACTAGAAGTATTTTGTGTTCATTTTCAACCTGAAGCGTAGATCGAAAAGATATTACTTACGATCCGCGCTTCAAGTTCCAATAGCTTAATAGAAAACTCAAAAAAAAACTCTTTTCTCACTCACACACATAACTCTCTATCTCTTTTACATCCTGTCTATTTTTCGCGCTGTCACTATCGCTTGCTGTCACTTACGTAACGTGTTACGTGTTGCGTAACATGCGTTGCGTTACATATTCTCGAAAACTTCTCTTTACGTATCTTTTTACGTTCTTCTCGTATCTCACACACACCACACAATTACCAATTGCCAAATGCGTCTCTTGATGTCGCTGCGTACAATGCGTAAATCAATCCATCACATTACGTAACAATTTTTGCTAACTAGAAAAACACATACGTAACAACGCCACCGGCGCCACTGCCGGAGCCGCCGCCACCACCGCCGGAAGTAAGTGACAACAAAAACAGAGAAGTCTTTTTTGAAATTTTCTCATTCACATGAATACACTTTATATTTTATTAATCGTTCAATACGTGTAACGTTTTGTTTTTGTTTTTTTCCTGTGTATGTGTAACGTAATAAACACTTACGTAATTGCCAACAACGTTGTGCCGTTTACGTTGCCGTCTTGCAGTTGGTTGTAATTTGAAAGTACAATGAAAATGCCTGTAAATAAATCCATTGCTTTTTGCCTACTCAACACGAATCTCTCTAAACGTAATCCACATAACACACACTTATTGTTTTCAGTGTACCACTTGTTTTTAATTTTACGCTACGCATTTGCATATAAAATATTTAAAATATTTTGTTGGTGTGCTGGTGTTGCACTTGCGTTCGTTTTTATTATTCTCGATTATGCCAAAGCCAATAAAATATTTTAAATATTTTATAAACTGCAAAGCAGGGATGTAGCCCAACGGGAAATCGCCCCACAAGGCGCCTAAAAAGAAACCGAAACCGAAGCGAAACGAAACGAAATGAAAAGAAAGCAAAACGAACAGAAATTGCATTGAATATTTACAAGCATTTTCATTGCTTTGATTTGAACGACCTCTATCTGTGTCTCTCGTGCCCTCCATCTCCGCTGTCTAGAGAGCAAGCGACTTTACTGCAAGAGCTGCCAACTTAACTTAAGTCACACGTGCGAACAATTGTCAAAGCTGCCAACTCATGCCATTTTACATGCCACCATACCCATACACATTTATTATCAATATTTTATTTATATGTAATTTGAGGTAATTGAGTGCATACAAAATATTTGTCAAATTAGCATCAAAAATTCAAGGCAATTAGGTATAAGGTATTAGAAATTCTAAACTTTATTAAAGGTACTAAAGAAATAATAGTTCCTTTTAAATGTAATAAAGTATGTAATTAAACTATACACAGATATTTTTATGAAGGGATTTGGAATCATAATTATCAGTCTATCTTTTTATTTTGTTTTTGAATTCTTACCCCAAATATTCGACGACTTTATTCTGATAAACTAAAAAATATATTCATATATTTTTAAATTTAATAAATGTTCAATAAACGGTGTTAGTTTCCCTCTGAACCGCTCCTGTACTGAATATTCTCTAATAAATTAGCGCATGCAAATTTGGGTTGGTTTAATTAACATAACATCGGCCCAGTGATTAGCATAAATCAATTTGTCAACTCAACAAGTAACAGCCACAAAATGAAGCAATTTCAGTATTTAATTAGCAACAGAATAAATTAGCAATATTTTGATATTTTGTATGCGCATTTCATGAAGCATTTAAACGAGTTTTTATTTAGTACTTGATGCTCATCCCAAAGCTTAAAACTTACAACTTACAACTTTAATTTGTAGTCATTACAATGAAAACCAAAAACCAAACATACAATACACGAATCAAGTATCAAGAATGATCAACCAAAAGAAAGTATGCAACATTTACTAACAACCAGAACAATCCACCAAACAACAAAACACACACACCAAAAGTTACACTATGAAACAAACAAACTGAATGCATTTGATAAATTTATAATTATGACAATGGTATCAAGTTTTCCCAAAATGATTCTGTAAAGCTTACTTGCCTCTCATTCCCGTTTTCGATCTAGGAGCTCAACTTGATTCAATTGCGAAATTTGTTCCACAAAGCCAAAAAAATCGTATGAAAAACAAAACTCAGCTAAGAGTAAATAAAAAAAAACAAAACTCAAATTGAATGTTTTACAAAAAGTATAAAAACAGAACCATCGCTCTGGCAAAGGAAAAAGTAATATAAAATTGCCAAAGCGAAACGATTTGATAGCCTCGAATTGAAATGAAAATTTTAATTTCGGCTCAATAACATTTGTTCTTGAATTTTTTGTGGAACATTCACATGTTGAAGCAAGCGCTGAAAACTAAAAAAAAAGGAGAATACAATACAAAAACCAAAAACTTGAAAATTTCTAAAAGAAAATAACGGAAACGTGTACGCTTAGCATAAGATAAACCGAAAAGGCTTTGGGTTCATTCCATATCACTTTGTGGGTTCTGGGTTCCGTAAGTTTTTCTAAAAAAAAAAAAAAAAAAATTACAGCACTCTGGGTAAGTCGGAGCGTGGAGCGTGTTATCTAACTAACCAACATACTAACTAATATAATACGTTATGATAATATAATGTGTTTCAAAGTAGTTTAGCAAGCCTTTCAGTTTGAGCTTTGCCGGCCTATCCTTATGTACAAACGAAATTAATAAAATTCCAAATGAAAAACTTTAAAATTAAAATGAATATTTATACCATACTGCAGCGCCTTTAATACATATATGAAAATAAATAGATGAACCGAGTTTTGAACCGCGCATTCTCCACATGAAAATTATTATTTTATTCCGGCACAGAATCTAACCCAAAGTTGACCCTACATATATGTATTTTTTAACAAAGAGTTTAATGCATACCATTGTATTCCATTCACATATTATTATTATTATTATTAATATGATTTTTTTTTATAATTTTAAGGGCACTTGCGACTTGCGCTTTATGAAAATGGCTTTCATTTGTGCCTAACGTTATTAAAGCTTTTCTTTTTCACACTCACATACACTCACACACACACACACACTTACCTTTGCCTTTTGTTTCCTCAATATTTTTCTCTATCTCTTTGTCTCCTCTCCTACTATTCCGAGCACGCACCGAATATCTGAAACGAAACACAGAAAAGAAATTAAACACTACTCTCTCACACACACTCACTCCCACTCACACACACACATGTAACATTTTATTATTAATTTTTTTCTTAAACGCAGGTACGCGACATCAAATTACAATGTATCATGCGCTCGCTCTCTCTCCCAATTTCTCTCTCGCTCTCACCAAAACGTATGCAACGCGCTTGAAAAAAATCCAATCAGTTCAAAAAGCAAACTTTAGGTACAGTCTGCAAATGTCAATGTTTTGTGAGCAAAAATTAAGAATTAATTTATAACTATTGGTGTCTAATCGTCTAATCGCAATGCTCTCTCTCTCTCTCTGTATTTTACTTAAGTATGTATATCTCTCTCACTCGCTCTCTCTGTCTCTGTCTCTCTGTCTCTCTCTGTGCTGAGAATTAGTATCGTGCTAGGTTTAGTACACAGCTTATAAGATGTGCGTGCGTGTGTGTGAGTGATAACTGTACTTGTGTGTGTGTGCGCGTGGCATATCGTATAAAAAAAAAGTATCGTAAGGCCAACAACTATCGCATAAAATACTCGTATAACAAATATTTGTCTCTCTGCATGACTGCATCGCCTTGTTCTTTCGCTCAGTGTACCACTACAACAATACTATATGTATTTATTTATTTCAATTTGCATACAACTAAACAACTCTTGTTGCTCACTCTCTCTTTACTTTCTCCTTACTCTCTTTCCGCTTTCTATCCAACTTAATTACTCTTTGCTCTTTCTATTGCTGTTTGTGCGTTGCTCGCATGCGCTTAATTATCGAGAAATATTTCAATTTAATGTCATTTTTCATTTACATTTTGACGTTCTGTTTGTTTTCTGTTTTACGACAAGTGGGCCAGCCAATAATTGCATGACACTTGACGAGTTGGCAGCGACACAACAGCTGGGGCTGCCAACTTGCTGCAAAAGAAAAAACATGAAACAATAGAGGTATTCCTGAAACTGATTTCGATTTGCTTTTGCTGCATACGGTCACACTAAAAGTTTTAGCACAATCAAATCCGAAGTTGAAGTGTGACCGTTCACTTCTGTGAGACCGTTTGCTTTGTAGAAAACTACATGGCAACACTTGGTGTTAATTTACATACTAGTATTATTCTTTTTATTTTCAAAATAAGTTTAAATCACTGAATTGAAATGTGAATAATTAAATATAATGTAAATCGAATTCAGTCTCAGGAATCCCCCTACTAAAGCTACGACTCAAGACCCTTGCAAAATGTCTCGAATCAAATGTGAAATCAAATTAAATGTTCTCCGTACCGACTCTGTATATATACCCCAATTGGCTACACATAATTGGTATACCCTTTGCAAGGGTATACATATACAAATACACTACAATTTATCTGCTAGCGACTAACAATATCAGCTAAAGATTTATGATTCTATATGCACCATCAACTAACCAAAACTGTTCTGTTCTCTGGCAACGTCTTCTTGAAATATGTTAGGAATCAGCTATGAAACCATATCGAGAGATACCTTAGGCATAAAAAACTCATACAAAACTCTACCCACTCAGGCTTAGAATAAACACCTACTACTCCAGTCTTCCATCGAAAATATAGATTAGATATACCCTATATGCAAAACCTTATGTTTTCGATGTGATTCTTCTCACTCGCGCCTGTATATTGTCGTGTCTAACCTTTGTGGTAAGCCTAAATACAAATCAAAACTAAGCGTTCATGTAAGTAATCTATTATTTAAATAAAATATATATGCATACTTTTATATTTACTGAACTATCGGGGGCAAAGAAATTGTGCAATAGAGTTGAAATTTTAGCTACTATTGTCAATGCAAATTCTCAGTACATTTTCTTTTTTGCCACAACTGTGCACAACTGCAATCAAATGGAACTGAAATATGTAACAGCTAAAAGAAGGGAACCCCCTCCCCCTGGAGATCCCCCTACCTCAACGTCTCTGGCCTGCATTGTTTTCCTTTGCGCAAAGCATCTGTCGAGTCGAGCTCTCTAGTGCTTGGCGCAGCACTTTTAAAAATTTTATTGCGAACAAATTATGTAGCATATTTCTCAGCTACAGCTAAGCCCCCCCTTCCACTTGACGCCCCTCTAACCCCTCTGCAGTCCTGATTTATGTGCGTCTTCTATTAAATGCGAAATTGAGCGTACTCGAAGAGAAACTTTTGAGTTCAAGTAGTTGATGTACTGAAAGAAATTCAGTTTATATTTCAACAGATTTCTTTGGCTCAAATAATATTACGTTTAATTGTTTATTAGTAAGAAAATTAAATTTAATATAGAGCATATAACTCTAAGGCGTACTCTATGCCCTCTTTTTCTCTCTATACCTCCATGCGTTCAATTAGCCGCCAATTTACCATACTGCCTTTTGGCCAGAAATCTCGCAACTTAACGGCCATTTGACAATTTCATTTTGAAAGGCAGAAAAATGAGAAAAAACAAATGAAAAAACTCGGAAAGCTACAGTCGGATGCAACCGACAGTAGAAGACCCTGTACTTTCCTTTGCACACACACACACACTAACATACACTCACACATGCACACATAGCGCAAAGTCACACGCAACCACACATACGCTCGCGCTGCTCCCCCCTTACCTAGTACAAGGAATTGAATCTTGAATATCTCCGGTGTTTATTATCCGATTGGGCCGAAATTCACAGAACAGATAAAGATTATCATAAGATTATTATATGCCAAAACACAAGTTTGTATGTGTAAAATTGTGGGTGTGGCAGTTTTTCGCGGTTTTTGGGGGAGGGGGGGTAGGTATCAAAAATCTAAAACAAACTTGAACTGCTTGCGCTATAGGGGCATCTAACTGCCAAATATGATGTCTCTAGCTCTTACAGTTTCCGAGATCTAGGTGTTCATACGGACGGACAGACGGACAGACGGACAGACAGACGGACGGACGGACAGACAGACGGACAGACGGACATGGCTAGATCGACTCAGCTCGTCGTCCTGATCAAGAATATATATACTTTGTGGGGTCTGCCACGCCTCCTTCTGCCTGTTACATACATTTCGGGCTTGCACAATCTTAATAGACCCTTTTGTACTTTTTTAAAGTACAGGGTCTAAAAACTAAAGCGACGTTTACATTTCATGGCCGGAAGTGCCACGAAAAAAGAAAAAGAAAATGTATGAAAAGAAAGCAAGAAACGAACTGAACGAATCGTTTTACTTCCGCTGCAGCGCACACACCCAGAAACACAAAAACCCACAAACACTTACATACCTATACACACACTCACACACACTATTACTCTTACTACTTACTCTGACCACATTTAGCCTCAAAACGACTTTAATTTGCGTTGCCCATTGGGGTAGATCCTACAGCGCGAACCACTCCATTCCACATCTTTGAAGTCTACGCGCTGCTGGTCCAATTCCGATTCCGATTTCATTATACAATCTACGCTTTTGGTTTTGGCTTCCTGAGTTCCATAAGAGAACTTTACTCGACTTTCCTCTTTTGTGGCATTCTTACCCCGTGTTCTTTTCCTGCTTTCAAATTGTTTTGTTGGACTCTGGCAAATGCAACTTTTTCTCGGCGTTTTTTACTACTACCTCTCTGTGACTGTCTCTGGCTGAATTCACTGTTCCATGCGTAGCCTTGAAATCTTTCTATCTGTCAGTTTTACAGTGTATCTGTGTGAGTGTGCAGTAGTGTGTGTCCCATGTGTTGCATGTGTTTTAAACGCTTTATACCGTTTAAGGCGCAATAAAATCAACTTCAATTCCATTCGCATCGATCTACTTACTTTCAGGGAGTATTCCAAATCATTCAAAGTCAGGAATCCAGAAAGTAAAATAAGTAAAATATATTCTACATATTCAAAGCAAATTATCTCCTGTTTAAATATCTTTAATATCTTTTAAATAATATATGAAAATATATATATATGTTTTTCTTTTTTTTTAATCCCTTTTTTTTTACTGGGAGCACCCTTGTCTCAACTAACTTGCGGTTGGCCTTTGAAGTGGCCAGTGGCTTTATTGGCCCTAATGAACTGCAAAAGGTTATGTGCTTATTGGCCAGAGGCTGGGACTAGGCTTGTGCCTGGTGTCTGGTTTCTGGTGTTCTAGTACCTGGGGTCCTATTTAATGCTGATTTGTGTAGCAAATTTACTGCAAAGTCTCTTTACCTTCGCCCCTGCGGCTCACCCTTGCCCCTGTCCCTGGCCGTGTGCCAGTTATGGATGAGGTCGCTCTCCAAGCACCGCACCGCATGAGCTGTGAACACCTTGAGGCGGTTTTTTTTTTCTTTTTTGCCTCAGGGCTGCGACATCCAAAACAAAGGAAGCATCAACACGCGGCACTAAAACATGGCTATGGATAGGAAGGGGGGAACACCGAGGAGAGGGGCAGGGGCGGTGGCAACACGTTCAGTGTCATTTAGTGAAATTGCCTGTAATGTCTCTGTGTGCTGTGGACTGTCCCTGAGTGGCAGCATCTTCTACAGTATAGTTCTCTCTCCCCCTTTCTCTCTGTTTCACTCTCTGCCTTTCTCTCGTTCTCTCAGTCTCTCTGCATTGTCTAAGCACTAAGGTTTTGCCATCTTTATGCGCTTTGCCTTGTGTCAGTGCCAGCTGCGGCTGCTACTGCATTTTTCATTAGGCTGCGTACTTTTTGCTTCACTCCAGCTTAAGAGTTGGGGCTTTCCAGTGCCTCTCACTTGCTCTATCTCTCTCTTAGTATCCCCATCTCAGTCTACCTGTGTGCTGGCTGTCTCAGTCTTTGATTGTTGATACTTTTTTTCGAGTGCATTTTGCACTTGATTCAGCTCAGACTCCGACTCAAGTCGTATCTTTCGAGCTGCATAATAAAGTGGCATACAAGTATACGGGCATGTGTGTGTGGCAGAGTGTGTGTATGTGTGTGTGTGTCAACTGCCAATTTAGTAGCTGTCGACGTGAACATGGACTTGGTTGTGTTCGATTGAGTTATGGCTTTGCCTCTGGCTCTGCCTTCAACTCGACTCGGGATAATCAGTTACGTTTGAAATTCTGAACGTCTGGCAACACTAGTAAAAAGCAATCAATAACAATACCAAAAATATAATTTACTTTACTTCAATTTGCCCTCCACTAAAATAGAATACATATATTTCCATATACTATATTAAATTCAACTTCCGACTGCATTTATTATTTATGATTGTGCTATAATTAGGCATAAATCATACGCCCCGTATTTACAACAAGTTAACAGCAAACAGTGAATGCTCCGAGTGAACAACTGTATAAACAATAATCACAAATAATCTGTTCAATCTAAACAATCGCAACAATCAATGGGCCACAATAAATTGCCGCCATTAATATACATGTTCTACACTTCCTGTTTCCCCAATACGAACAACAACAACAACTACAAGTACATGTTAATTTCGTCTCTCCTAATGTACTAGAGTACAAAATGTATTGTATTATGCAACAAATCAATTGCGACAATCTACGCTCCCCACTATTTTCAATATCCCAATCCACAAGCTAATTACATTCAGTAAAGTTTCGCTGCAATTAACTAGTTACTGGACTTATCCTTGGAAAATTAACCATGAGGCAGCTAAAGACAGTAGTGGATCAAGTTAAACTAGGTCCCTTTGTGCAATTAACTCAACTGAATTATTTATCAGGTCCCCTACTACACTTTTAACACGATTATTAGAATATTTAATGGCAATTTAATGGTAATTTTTACTGCTTTGTCATGCGATAAAATTGACTGGGAAATTCCTCAAAAATTATTACATATTTGAATACAAACAAACGTTTACAATTCAAATATTAATTCATTTAAAAATTTAGCTAAATTTATATGAAAATTATTTAGAAATATCTAATGGAAATGATCAGAAATATATATAGGCTACTATATTAAAAATTAAATAAAATTCTAATAAAATAAAAGTAGATAAACTTCTGTATTGAAAATAAAATATCTTTGAGTTAGCAGTGTTTAAAATATATCTCTGGTAAATAATAATATAATAATATTGAATACAAGTAAATAAATAAAGAATATACCTACAGTATTATAAATTTTTAGTAAGAAATATATTTCTTTTATAGACCCCGTATTTTTCTATCTTAAGGCCATTGCAGCTCTTGTTTATACCCCTAAGGCCGTCTACCAATTTTTATTGCCGCTGATAGACCAACTAAATGAAATAAAATTGGATATTTTTAGTAGAAATCTATATAGTGTGCTGTGAATTTTTTTTTGTAATTTTTTCTAGTTCGCAATAGCCCATGTTTCATCTAAATTACTTAATCCGCAAATACGAGTATTGCCAGGGCTACCATTTCTGTGTCTAACTTCGATTTGCCATTAAAACGTTAAAACACATAACATAAAAAATGTTAGCGCACTTTTTTGGGTTGCCACAGCCAAAAATGTTGGCATCAAATTGGCTGCCAGAGGCTTCCGTGAGCGCTGTTCATTAGCGTTTTGTCGCCCATCAACAACAACAACAACAACAACAACTCGACTAGCAACAAAATCCAGCCAAAGCCAGAGCCAGCATAAAAAGTTGGCAGTTTTTTTTGCTGTAATTTGGAGAACATTTTTTTAGGCTAGATTGCGTGTGCTTAAAAAAGAGCTGAGTGTAAATGGCGGATGGGTTTTAGGCGTTAACTTGTTTGTGTTAGCTAGTATGCCTATATACTTACTTACTATAAGAGCAAGTATAGTAGTAGCTAATCCATTGAGATATTCCCTTTTTGGGGTGAAAGTTTAATGCACAACTGGCGTGATCGAAAAATAATATTAATAATATAGTAGAGTGCAAATTGAGAGCACACGTGTCACGTGTCTCAGTTGACAATGCGAAACATTAATAATTATTTTATGCGAGCAAATTATATTACACTTGCCCTATAATTTTCGCATTTCGCATTCGAGTCCGGCAGCAACAGCAAACAAAACGCTGAGCCAGCACACACCTGCCACGTCGTCAACAACAACAACAACAATCGACTTGTTTACAACCCACAGAGGCACAACTCGACTCCTTCGGCCCTCCCACTGCCCCCTCCCCTTTGACTGCGTGCGAGTTTGATGCGTGCGAGTTCGGCTACTCTGTGGCGCCTTCGTCATTCGTCAATCAGCGTCGCAAATTGTTGATTACACCTACTACTACAACAAGAACAACAACGATAACAAACAGCCGAGTCAAGGGCAACATACAACAGTTACCGTTATGTGGAGCACCCAGTAGCGATCGATAGCCCCTCCATGTAGCTGCGATTTCGCACACGAATCCGAATACCAGACACAGCAACAGCGAACACAAGCCGAAACTTCGTTCGAGGCTTTCGCACATATAAAAAGCCCTATATAAGTGATATAGTATATATACTATATATCAACACCTACTTATACATACATATATCTGTATGTACGTATGTCTGCCTGCTGTATATAGGACACTCCGTTTGTCTGTGTGATTTTATTTGGCTTATTACTAACACGCAGCATATTTAGTAGCTGGCTTAGCGGCAGTTCCCTTGTTTATACTATATATAGTGTGGCATTCGCTCTATATCTGTGTTTATCTATATGGTAGTAGTAACTCTGAGGTTTTTCAGCACCCACAAAAATAGCGAGTCGCTTCGTTCCATTAGAATTCCCCCGTCTGAATGTAGGTCTGTCCGTGTGTGACAGTGTGTGTGTGTGTGTGTGTTCGTGCACAAGTTGAAATGGCATTGACTTTTGTTTGTCTGATTTGCTTTGAGTTTACTTTAAAAGGCAAATAAATAAATCATACTCTATAACGTGTTTATGTACCCTTTACAGTGGTTGGGATCTCATTACTTTGCAATTGCGAGTTTTTGTGGAAATTTCTTTGATATACTTATTGAAATCAAATTAAAGGAGAAATATTACTACAAAAGATTCTCTTCTATAAATTTCTAATAATTTGCTTATTATAATTATTATTGAAGTATTATATATATAAATTTTGTTCAATTTATTATCAATTTTTAAATTAAAGCATTTTATATTTTGTTTTTTTTTTCTACATTTAATTTAAATTTATAATTAAATTTTATATTAATTTTTGAAGTTGATATTTTTATATAATTTCATATTCATATTTTGTATTTTGTCAATAATAAATTTATATATTAATTTCTCTTTACTTGTTTTACATATTTAAAATAATTAATTAACTTTTCCCAAAAGTTGGAACTATCCTTAAGGCTGGCTTACACTATGATTTCGATACCATGTCGATATATGTCGTTTCGATACTACTGCATGCCTGATCGGTGGTCTGATCTATTAGAGATATGTGTATAGATTTTGCTGCGAGAGCTATTGCGCGCTTTCAAAGTTAAATATCGAAGAATTTCTTTGGCATGAGAATATTGCTTTAGGCTTAAGCATAAGGGATTTGGGAATACCCCAAGTCCATTATTGAATGCAGTTCAAGTGAATGTCTTGGGCCTGTGTTATTGCATTTATTAAGTGTATTTTGGTATTATTGGGTTCTGTTATTTATTTTATTTATTGCGTTGACATTTTCACTCTTTCTACCTCTACTAACCAGCTCTCTCTCTATGTCTCTCTACGTTCTTTATGTTTTCATCAATTCCTAACTGTTAACTGTTTACCCTATACTTAAGTCAATGTGTGTTCTATGCCTTTTACTAACCAGAAAGAAAAAAGCGAAAGCGAACAATTTGATAATTTGATAAAGAAATCTGAAATATTTGCAATTGGCTGTCTAAGTATTTTTATATTTATTACTATTATATTGCTGTTGTAATTGATGGACCTAAAATTATATATGTGATTGGCAAGTGTAACCCGAGAACTTTATGAAATTGAATACTGAATTGAATTGAAAGATTGCAAAATTTGATGAATTTGATTGCTTTTGCATTAGTCGTTAAACTTGTGATGAGTTGTACTATCTAAACATTTCGATTTTCATTTATTTGTATGCTTTTAAGTAAATATTTATAATAGTCGAATTAACAACAAAAAAACGAAAGAAAATGAATATTATTCCACCACTTTCTCACAGCCAAACTAATCACAGTAACTGTATATATTTTTTTATGCATTTCGCTCCACCAACCACCACAACCAAACAAACCACCAAACCAAACCAAACAAATACCAAACGATGCCAACACCAACCACCGCCATCGCCAACGCTGCCGTCAAACCGATCGCACCCACATGCTGTGTGTGTGTGTGTGCATCGCTGTTGTACGTGTGTTGGCGCTTGGACGTGTGTGTATGCGTGTGCGGGTTTGCGTATGTGTATTTGTGCGTGCTGCGTCGTGCTGTTATCGCTGTTATCGATATCGATTACTCGTGCCTTTGATGTTCTACTCGTGCCCATTATCGTTGTCCAATATCCAATCGATATCAAACTGTGTGTGCGTGCTCCCCAACCACTCCAACCACCACACTGTAACCAACCACTCCACCACTGAACCACTGAACCAACAGTGCGCTCAGGGACGCGCCGCCTGGCTGGAGCGCGGCCGCCGCTGCAGCGTACAGGACCAACAACAGCAACAGGCCACCTGCCATCGACGCTGGGTGAAGCGCAACCGAGTAAGTTCATCTCACGTAGACCCCCTCACCTAGCGCTACTGTAACTGTAAATGTAACTGTAACTGTAACAACAACAACAACAACAAGCCCTACAACCACAACAATCACCAGTACCTCAAGCAAACAACCAACAATCTGGCAACTCCAAAACTCTCTCTTATATTTTTCTACTCTGGCACTTTTTCTCCTCTTTTATATATGTATGTATGTATGTATTTACTTAACGATCACACCTCGCTCTCTAAGCAATGTTCAGCGCATTCGACGCTAGGTGGCGCAGGAATACGTCTACTCTATAGAAGCCATATACCATTTTTTACAAACAAATATAATATATATTCAAAAAACAAAGCAATGCCAAACATTTACTTCATTTTAACTGCGATTTTCATGTCCTTTTCCAACCATATAAGAAAATATAAAAATATCACATTGAGGGCATTCCCAAAAATAAAAACAGAACTTGAGATACAGTAAATGAAAATAAAAAACGAAATAAATCTCAGTTAATTCAAGTGCTTATCTTTGGGAATGCGCTCTATACTCTACTCAAGTTTAATGAAGTTAATCGATCACTTACCTCCACTCGAAACAGATACAAGATGCCTCCTTGGGCGGTTCCTCGGATGATGAAGACTTTCTGGGCGTCTTGCGTGGTCCCAGCACATTCGCGAATGCCTTCCTCTATGTGGGCCTGGGCACGGTGGCACTGGGCCTGGTCATTGCATTTGTCGGCACCGGCGAGAAGGGTTTTAAAACCGTGGAGCTAAGACTTATAGGGCCCTCACTCATAGGCAATAAATTAGTTGAATTATCGAGATCACTTATAACCGTTACTCATTGGCTTTACTTCTTTTCATGCAGGACTGGGTCTGATCTGTTGCATTTTACGCATTCTCTTCTGCATCTGTCCATCGCACTGCATCTCATCCAGCAAGAAGGCGCGCAAGAAAAACGGCAATAAGATCGATGCGGATCATACCACATCCCTGCTGAGGAACGAGAGCAAGCGAGTGTCGATAGCCCGTGGACCCAGTATGCAGGTGAGTGTATAGATCTATTCATTCCATTCATCAAATAACACACTGTACTCTCTTTAGCCCAAATATCCGATAGCGCACAAGCGTAGCCAAAGCAAGATGCTGAACGAGGGCATGGAGGCACTGCGTCAAATAGCCACCACTTCACTGTTCATGCAGAACGAACAGAAGACGGCCATTAATCGGGTGGTGCCCACCATCAACGAGCCGGAGAGCATGGATCACATGGGAGGTGGGTTCGATTCATCATCATTATTATTGGCAAATATTAATTACTCCACTATTTGTATAGCTGATGCGCCGCTGGAGATGAAGAAGCTGCAGACAGCGCTGAATCTGTGCGAGATGAGCGATGAGGAGCAGGAGGAGGCTGCCCAGAGGAGGCAGCAGCAGCAGCAGCAACCGCTGCAGTTAGCCAAACGTACAACAACAACAACTGCCGTTACGAGTAGTACCACCAAAGCCACCACAGCAACCACTAGCAAAGCCACAAGCACAACCCTGAGCACCGTAGATGAGAGACCCCATAGCAAATTGTCGCGCCAGCGTGTGGCGCTGCAGCATCAGCGACAGCAACAACAGCAGCAGCAACAGGGACAGCAGGAGCTGCCGGAGCAATCGCAATCCCTATCATCCAGTTCCACAGTGCGGGATTCATTGGATGGCGTGGTGGTTGTGGAGGAGACATCGCTAATGGACACGGAGATTGCAGCGACGCCAACGACAGCTGCGCTGCCCGGCAGCTGCAGCACCGGTGCGATACCCAGGCTCAAAAACAGCAACAGCACAACGACTGCCGTGGCATTCACTACGCCTGCGCAACGGCCGGGCATCTCGACGGGTGCCACGCCCAAGACAACGTCCACCACCACCACCGCCAACAGCAACTACAGCAGCAGCTACAGCAGCAGCACAGCCACGCGACTGACCAGCTCACAATCGCATCCCACTAGCTACGATCTGCCGCCGGCGCTACCGCACACCTATTCCGCAGCGGCGACGGTGCGTGGTCCGCTGGGCATGACGCTAAGCGGCTCGAGTTCCGTGTATGCCATGCCAGCCAGTCGCCTGACCTCGGCCATAACCACACAGCCGCCGACGACGACAACAATCAGTCTGCTGCCCCTGCCAGCGCCGCCATTGGCATCGACAGCGGGCACCGGGATGGCGACACCGGGCAATAGCAGCATACCTGGTCAGGTGTTGGAGCCAACGATAACGTCTGGCATTGCCACAACAAGTCTGAGCATATTGCAGCCTATGCAACGTCCTGCAACGGCATCCTCAATCACTGCATCGATGTCGCACAAATCACAGCCGTCATCCGCCAGCGCAGCATTGGGTGGGCGTGGCAGTTCGCTGCTGGCACCGCCGCCTCCTCCCACACAATCGGCCAGCAAATTGGAACCCGAACTGGTGCTCAGTCCAGCTAAGCTAGGCCAATAAAAAGTAGAATCGATGAAAAAGAAACAACAAAAGAAAACGCCGACAATTAGTTTACGATTTTAGTTAGGAATTTTCATGCAGCCATCATTAACTAGGTTCCACTGTGCGAGTGTCAGTGTGAGTGTGTATTTTAGTGTATGCGTGTGTGTGTGTGAGTGAGTGAGTGTGTGAGTGTGCATATTTAGCTACTTATGAGAACAATCTCTTTTGAATGTGCCACAATCGAGAAACAGAGAAACGATATCCCAATCTGTAAAACGCCCAAAACAGTCGTGTTCTCAATTCCCAAAGCGCCAATTGCTTCGTTTAAATTTTATGTATATAAAAATCAATTCGATTGACTACTCTGTGAGAAAAGGTTCCAATCTATTATAATTTTAAACAATTATGACTCAATTTAAATGATTGTCCAGTATTTTAGTTTCTAAAAGTAAACTTTGGTGAATTGAGGGCATGACTGACATTACCATATTGTTGAACCTTATAGAGCTTTCAATGTCTATTAATTCTACTGTATCTTTAGGTATCTTTCATAATTTCCATGTATAAATTTCTGCCTCTTCTTAAGTTTCGTATTTTTGTGGCAAGAACTACTACTATGTATTTGGCCAAGTGCTCAGTGAAAATTTAAGAGATATGAATACAAAAATTTAAAAAATAAATTGCCAACCTCTGCGCTGTCTAAAGCTATCCCTAAATTAGTCAGGGTATTATAAAGTTTGTATACCAACATATCGTTAATTAAATATACAACAAATAATAGAATATGTATAACAATAAAAATGAAATAAATCTTCTGATGAGATAGCGTCGTCCAGTTGGTCTCGTTCGAATCAACTTACAGAGCTAAAGGAGTTCAATACGCATTTGTGCATGGGCAGTATGAAAACTAGGAAGCATCTACAAATATAACTAATTTAGATATGTATCGCGAAATTGAATGTCGATGTAGTTGAATGTACTATGATAATTGAATAACAACCATAAATGGCCCAAGTCTAACAATAAGTAGAAGCAAACAAACCCAAAACAGATAAACCCAAAAGATCTTGAGATAAAACCCTGTTGAAAGAGTGCGAAAAAGATAAAATTAAAATATTATAATTGAAAACGATATTATTTTGAATTATTACATTTTTTAAGAACTTTCTTTTCACTTGTTAAGGCACTTTTTAAAGAAGCTATTGCAATTTTCAAATTCCGTAACAATAATTACTGGCTCTTTCAACTTGCAAAGCAGAGATTTAATAAAAATAAACATTACATAAAACTAAACTAACCATTGGGCAAAATAATAGAACTTCAATTATAAAAATGTCAAAGAAGCAAAAACCGATGCAACTAATAGAAAATTATATAAAGATGAATATGAATTAGTATGTATGTCAGTAAATGTATGTGCAGAATAAAAACCAAATTATTAAATCGATTTGTTGTAATTGTGTTTATATTTGATTTTTAGCATAGTCACATTACCTTTAACTGATTAATTCAATATAGCGCGCATTTTCATTTGCAATCGCAGCCAACTTCAAGCGAGCGCATTTTTGCGCACTGCGCAAAGTGAGCACATTATTTGTGCGCAGCCATGTGAGTGTCATTTCTGCGCAGTTCTACTGACATGGTCACCCTTGGCGGGAAGTTTGAAATTGAAGTTAAACGTTTACTGCTGTAGTTTCTATTAAAGCGAAAGCAATAAGTTTGTAATTTTCAAATATCATATTTATTTACTTTCATTGTTGTTGAAATTTTGTTTGCCAAAGGTTTGGTTTTCATTTGCATTTATCTATTTATATTAGTAATAACATAGAATAGAAATTTGTATAGAGTTGATTGGAGGCATCGGTTTTAAGTTTTATTTTTATTTTAAATTTCTTTTCTCACTTTGAATGAGAGTATGTGTTTGAAACGGGATTCAGTCAAGCTGCTAAAAAGGAGAGTTTAATGTATGTATGTTATAAAAAGAGTTCTACTACAACAATAATATCAATATCAGTATGTTTTTGTCTTATTCATGTGTTTTGTTTTTCCTTTTTCTTTTTTTAATTGTGTACCCATTACCAAACAATTTATATATTTTTTGTTTCTGTCAATTCAGTCTTGCCGTGGCTTAGCACACAGCATCGTAATCCTCAAAAACCCTAATCATCATCATTATAATCAGCAATATCGTGTTGAAACATCGCTATCAGTTCAGAATTTTCACATTTCACACATTTCTACGAATATCTAAACGTTATCGGATTCGGAACAGCATACAAAAAGTGCTCGAAAGAGGTTATAACTATAAATATATATTGTATATATATGTGTGTATATATAGTATACTATTATTTATATATGTATATGTATACGTATATTTTGCATTTTGTGGGCATGACATTTAAAGTTCTACTTGTTGAAATTCTAAATTGATTAATTGCCATTTCTAAGGGATTAACATAGACACCAAAAAAACATGAGTACTTAATCTCTGTGTGTGTGGATGAATGAATTGGTGTGTGTGTTTGGTGTAAATCTATTATTAGTCGACATTATGTGTGTGTGTAAAGAATTAATTTATTGCTTAGTGTGCTGCATCATCATCGTTCATCCAAAACAGATCTCATCTGATCCGATGAGCTCTTCCTCCTCCACATCCTATCCATCGCTTAACTGCTTCAAAAGGCCTACGGGCGGCATTTAGGGCGCTAGTATAGAGTATACCAAACTATACAAATAATATGCTTTGTGCCTTTTCCACATTTTAAAAATCCCTGAAAATTGCTTAGCGCTGCTTATGACGTTTGTTTACATAATAATAAATTAACCACTTAACCACTTTGTTCTTGCTTTGCTCTTGTTCGTGTTTTTCGAAAACGCTTTTTAAATCTTTGATGACATTTATGTAATATGTATTGTATTTGTTCACATTAAAGCAACATTCTTGATTCATTCTCTTCGCTTCTTTCACACATGCTCCTTTTTATTTTTAAATGCTCTATGCGCATAGTCATGTACTCTATATAATATATAGTATATATATATATATATATCTGTATATCTTCAAATATATGTATGTGTATATGGCTAACTGTATGTCGTATATTATGTGCTCTAAAAGCAAATTCAAAACTGCATCCTTTGGTTTATTTAACTACTCATACTTAATGTTTTGTTAGACATTTAATTATCACACCAATTTTATATATTTCTTTATATATGCTGGCGGGTAGTTGCTTATATAGATACAATTATTTGGTTTTACTTTTGTTTATTAACACTCTATCCACACACGAATCGTGTTGTTGTAGTATCACCCTTGCGCTACAGTGAAGCCTGACTTACGTGTCTACAAAAACTTTGAAATACAAAGGCAAACACTACCAAAGTATAAGAGCTGCCTTCGCTGCACACGGAGTTACACACTTAGTTATACATACATACTATAGTTGGGTATGTTATAGGGTATGATTATAATATGTTACGCTGGAAGTCATCCAGTGCAACTTCCAACTACGAAATGTCTTTGTAAACGCATCGAAATGGCATTTAGTATTACATCTAGTATCATAGCTTTTTTGTGAGTATTGCTTTTGTTTTTACAGGGTTCCATTTTGTTGCTTCGGTTTTGCTTAGTATATACTATAATTTATATATATTCGATATAGTAATACTAACTTTGCTTCCACATTGATTGTAGCTGCACTAGCCTAAAGAAAATAATATCTGAAACAATAAAAAGGGAAACCTCCATGACCTTTTGCTATATGATACTTTGATATGATACAGCCCGCTTTATAAGCCTTACATATAGTACACCCATTGGACCAAACGTCTGGTATTTAGTGTCAAGTTTTGGTCATTCAGTTTAGTAAAAGAAAGCAAATCAATAGACACTTTTTGTATTGAAGAAAATGTGAAAGGATACAGAAAGAAATTCAATCTAGTTTCAAATACGCAAATTAAAAAATTATATTTAAAATAAATTCTTGGCTAAATATTTATTTAAAGTACAGAGAATCAAAGTATTCTCGACGACCAGGCCGTCAGCAGCAGAGAGTTTAGCATGTGGTATTCAGCTTAAGCATACATATATATGTATATCGAAATAATGCTCAATTGAGGACTAGAACATATTAGATAATGCATTTTTAGACTAAACAAACTAGAGCGTACTGAATCGGACGAATATGAATCAAAACTAAACATAAACTATTGCAAATTATTATATTATGCTTCAAGAACATGCCAAATCTCTGTACAAAAAAAATACATTTTATTTAATAATAATAATAATAATAATATTTATGTATATGTATTAAACAGAGCGACAAAATACGAGAGATCGTGTAAGAGTGGATCGTTTGCATTGGATCCTAAAGATTTCCAACTATGTTACATTATGACATATGTGTTAGTCGTATTGCATATAGCTAGTACTATATATAACTGTATGTATTATGTATATATTTAAGATTTGATTTGACTTGTTGTTTGATTGCCTACAAGCTAGTAATACCTTAGGTTTTGCGCTAAGATTTCTACAAATTTCCATCCGTTCACATTAGAATACGATTATTTTATGCTTATACAGTTAGCTGTATATATGTGTGTATATGTATCTGTATCTGTATCTTTTGTAATGCATACAATTGTAGTGTAGTATTGCAAATTGTTCAATTATTCAGTTATAATGCGCGTGATTTGCTTTGTTTTGTTTCGTTTTCTTTTTAAGCCTATGTACAATACGAATTGCTTCTCTAATATATAGTTTGTAGTATGAGTTGTCATTTGAATTAGTTTGTGGTTAGTTTCAGTGTAGATTTGTCGTGTTGTCCTTTGTTTCTATACATTTCAACTACAGTCCATCAAATGCATGTGTTTATAGCAAAACCAAACGAAATTCTTGCGTAAATAAATCAAGTAATAGTAACAGTGTAATAGTTAGTTAGCCTAATGCAGTGGTTTCATAAGAACTCTTCTTGGACAGAGGGTATATAGGGTGCGTATCGGGTAGTTAAGGCTGTTAAACTGCCGTCAATATTATTTACAATTTGTTGTGGTTCTTCTTGATTAGATTATTCAAAATGAAAGTAAAATAACGATCAATTTCCACTTCAAGTTGTCCGATCAACGAGTTAACTTATTCACTTGATTATTCATTCTCTACAATATAAGGAAATGAATAGTTCAAAAATTGCTTTTCATAAGATTTAACTGCTTAGTATATCGTTAAAGCCCTGCAACCGTTACTCTCTCCAGTTGCCCTCAGCACTTAATTCATTTTACAATTGTTTCGCTTGGTATTTCATAGAGATTTCTGTTGAAAGAATTTGTTTGTTCGGTAAAATGTATATGGGGTATATAGGTTAGTCTACAAGATCTATGTATGTATATATATGTGTATATCTCTATATATGTATGTATATCTATATAATTCGCATTGTCCTGCACAAATCAGTATAGCCCCTTGGCGCCGACTAAACGATGTCGGCGCCTAAATCACATAAATCATCATTTGAGCGTATTGTAAATGTTATTCTCACCGGCCAACTCCACGGTGGTTATATGCTGGCCATGACCATGGCCATGCCCCTGGCCAACAGCTGCCGCTGCAGCCGCATGCCGCTCACCCAGCGGCTCCTCGCCCAGATAAACCGTGTGATAACTGATGGCACTGTTCGCTGGCGTGCAGCTGATCTCCACACGGCTGATGGACTGCGGTCCATTCGGTTGATACTTGAGCGAGGCATAATCCCCATCATCATCATCGTCGTCGTCATCATTATTATGATTGACATGCTGCTCCTCGTCGTGTTGTGGCAGCTGCGTGAGCTGTGTGGCACCTGAGAAGCTGTCACAGGTGTGCGAGGCACAGATCTCCGCATAGATGTTCTCCTTGGTGTAGTCCACAGCAGTGGTTAGCGGCGTGTCTATCGCCTGCGACTCATCGGGCGCACTACCCAAGCTAGACATGACCAGCGAATCACGCACACTCGAGTAGGGCAGATCGTCCTCGACCAGCGAACTAGGCGAATGCAGCGCCACGGGAGACAGCGCCACTAGACCGCCAATTAGAGAGACGCCACCAGCGGCACGTCTGCCAGTGATTGGCTCCTTGCCAAGATGTTGCTGTTGCTGCTGTGATTGCTGTTGTGGCTTGAACTTCTCCAGCTGTCGTTTCTCCCGCTCCGTTTCGTGCAGCTGCAACTTCTGCGGCAAGGAGAAGTGACGCAACTGATGCAAACTGCTGGAGGATTTGCTGTATTGACGCGTCTTCACATGGAACTCGTTGTAGAGCTTCTCGGTGATGAAGGACTGCGGCGGTGGTGTCTGATTCTCCACATCCTCCAGCTCGGTGCCCGCCTCGCTGATGGCATCCGGGGTTGCAGCCAGCAGATCTGGTGGTTGGCGTTGGCCATTCAGCAATTCTATGTCCTGCAAGGACATGGACTTCTGCAGCAGCGTATCCAACGATTTGGGCATCGAAGTGCGATCCATGCTATTGCTCAAATTGGTGGTTTCCGTTTCGCTATGCAGCGACTGGGTGTCGGGTTGGACAGTGCTCACTGGCGTGATCTCATTGCCACTGAAACGCTCCTGCAGCAGCTTGGACATGTCCGTATAGCGCTCCATGCTCATGCGTTTCGCCTGTGCCTCCAACTGCAACTGTTCCGTCGTAGATACCTGCTCCGGTTCCTGTTCCCGCTGCTGATGTTGTTGCTGCTGCTGCTTGCGGAACCATTTCTTTTTCGTGGACTGAAAGACCTTCATGCGCTCCGTGATGCGATTGCTGGAGGAGCACGTCTCACTCGCCTGTGATTGTGCCTGAGCCTGGGCCTGTGCCTGCGCCTGCTCGAGCTGCTCCAAATCGGTTTTACTTAGAAATATGATGGAGTCTTCCTTCTCGTGGGCCGACGTATTCACTGTGGTCGCCATGCTGCTCTTCTCACGCCTCAGCAGCTTGGGCAGATGCAGCGGCTTGAGAATCTTGAGACCATCACGTGTCTTGCTGCCGGAGCGCTCGCCACGCTGCACCAGCTCGATCTCCACCAGCTTGAGAAACTGATCGCAATTGAATTGACAAAACTTGAGCATATTCTGGACATGCGTATTGCCCAGCATACGCTGCTCCGAGTCGAAGCCCAGCAAGCACTTGAGCAGCTGCATCTCCCGACTCACGTAGAGCTTGCGCAGTTGCAGCTGCAGCGGTTGAGCTGTTGCCGGATTCAGCTGTGCCTCCGCTGGCTCCTCGATGGGACAACCGATGACCACGTCCTCCTTGCTCAGTTGACTAATGCACACCTGTTCGGGTATCTCGGCACCAGGCGGACCCGAAATATATCGCAACATCAGTGGCAATTGCTTGGCCGCTGCCACCAGTGCGCCCAGCCGATGCACACACTCCGGATTCAGTTTACGCTGCGTGTCGCCGCCTAGCTTCTGCAGCAGCTGCGGTACACCTGGTTCAATCTCATAGAACTTGCCCTTCGTGGAGAGCGGCACATACATGACCTGACGCTGTTCGTTCAACAGCTGAGCATAGCGTCCCTTCTCCTTCTCCCGTCCCATGACGCCACTCGTCACATGCGGCGTCTGCTTGCAGTTGCTGAAGCCATTGCCATGTCCATTCTCCTGCTTGCCATCCTCAAAGACCGCCAACAGGCGAAACACTTGACCGCCTCTCGCCGTAGTCTTCACATACTGCGGGCGATTCTTGGCCGGCAGACAACCCTCATGGGTGGGACTGGTGTTGCTGCCAGCACTCGGGGTGGACTCACTAAACGCTGGCATATTGTCAACGGATGCAAACTTGTAGACACGCTCCCGCACCAGTTGCATCAGAGATCCGTACTGTGTGGCCGTGGGCAGACCCTTCTCGTTCAGCAGCGAAAAGTAGCCTGTAAAGTGGCGGAGATGGAGACAAAGATCAGTTACAGTAAACAACAACAGCAGTAACACTTTTAGCTAATTGCATAATATTTAGTATTGCTTATTGCAGTTTGAGTTTTGAGTTTTGCACCTCGTGCGGCTGTGTGAAAAGTCACATGGAGTCGCTGCTAACAATGGGCAGTCAGTGGCAGCTCCGACTCAGCTGCTCAGCTGCTGCTTACATAATAATCTCGAGCTCAAGCAACTGTTGTGATTATTCTACTGCAATACCCACTGTCTGTCTGTCTGTCTGTCACGTTACTCCAAGCTTGACCTACTTACATTGCATATATCACAAGCGATACTAAGGCTTAAATTCCTGTTTAGCTCTTTAAAATGCAGCTATTATATAATTACACCAACTAAAGCCAAAGCCAATGAATAAATATTTATGAAATTATATTACTTGCTAAAGTAGAAATTATATTTGGAGGTTGTTAAGTGAGCCTAGCTTATTGAGAATGCTAATACAGATTAGCAAATATTTACAATATCATTAGTTAAACAGACAGGCGAGAAAGCTTGAATTAGTCGAGGCGAAAGCCTAGTTTAATACTTGTCAAATGAGTAATACATTTAGTATAATAGTTGTATAGTTATAGTACTTATAATCTGTTGGCTTTTGGTCTCAATGTGTATACGAAAAATTTAAAAGGAACATCAAAATTACTCAGTCCTTAGTACCATGATCGAACCCTGGTCAGAGCCATTATATTTGAAACACATTATGATAACTTTCTTATACTTAGAGCTTTAGTTTCTGTTTTCTAAAGATTCATTGTCTATTCCTGCAGTGATTATACTGTATACTAGCTTTTCAGTCCCCTTACAATCATTCTATAGACAGCATTCAAGCAAACTCAACTGCTTTAAGATTCATTTAAATATACATATGTATTTAACTGGCAAATTAATAGAACGAATTAAGGCACGCCCATCGCAATTACATATCTTTACTTTAGTTGAGATAGTTTTTAATATAGTCTTATTGTAATCGAATGCAAATACAAACTTTCTATATAACCCATTTCTTTTTGCTGTTTCTTTTTTTCACTCCATTAAGCATTTCAACTGATTCACGCGCATGTGAATCATGTCTAAACTATAAACATGGCAGAAGTTTCATTTCATTTCATTTCTGTTATGTTTTGTTTAAGAATGCATAACTCTGACTCATGCTAGAGCCAACTCTAGCTGTAGCCCATTGCCATTTCTCACCTGGAAATTCTTGTGGTATGAGCACTGTCTTTTTGCGCTGCGATGCCTGAGACTTGGCATTGTAGCCGTGATAGATGTGACGCTGTCGCACCAGCCTGTACAGCAGGAACAGCTCATCATGTCCAGGCGCTGTATTATTATTATTATTGTTGTTGTTGTTGTGATGACTGCCCGCGCTGGAGGTTGATGTGGTGGCAGTAGTGCCCATGCCCGTGCCAGCGTCATGGTTAGTGCCTGACTGCTGTGGCGTCTTCAATCCCGTCGAGGAGCTGCTAGAGGCAGCTGTGGATGAGCCATGCGAAGAGCTGGACTGCAGCGTTTCATTCGAGCTCTTGCTGGTATACATGATGCGCACCACTCGGGGTAACGAATAACGCTCCAGGAATACATCAGCGGGCAGCGGTTCCTGCGGGGAGAGAGAGAGAGAGATACGGGTACATGAGTGAAGAACTTAATTCATATATATTGTATATCATTTGACTCGACTCACCTCGCTGCTGCTGTTGCTCAACTTGGAGATTTTGCTGTCGCCGGTGGAGTAATCGCCGCTGCCATTCAGTCCGCCATAGTAGCTGCTGTAGCCGCTGTGGCCATTGCTGTTGCTGCTGCCACAACCACCTGCACCAGCACCAGCACCTGCACCTGCACCTGCCCCACCACCTAGGCCATAACTCCCATTGGCACTGTTGCGCTGTCGCCGGGCCAGACGCTGCTTCAGTTCATTCTCATTGCGTCGCGCCAGGCGCGCATTCTCAAAGTCTGCCACAGAGAACATGTTGGAGCTGGTGTCGTGGGAGTTGAAGCGGCGTAGCTTCGGTTTACGCGCCTCAACACCAGCGGCCAGATGATGTGCGCCAGGTGGGGCACCTGCAAAAAGTACGACAAAAAAATGAAATAAAATAAATACAGGTAGGCAACGCCAACAATGAGTGCATTAGTAACACACATACGCGAGTGTGTGTGTGTGTGTGTGTGTGTGAGTTTATTACTTTGGCCCTGTCTGCATACGGGCAAATCCCACACACAAACCGCGGCACACACACACACACACACATACGACTGCAGAAGTGCACAGTTAACGCAAAACACAAACAGTTGATTTTCCAACTGTTGCTAAGCGCAGACAATTTTCAACTGCACAGTGGGACAAATGCAATGCAAAGTGCACGCAATTACGTAATCGGAGTGAAATGAAATTAAGTGAGGTAGGCCTTACATAAATTGGTCTAGATTTCAATTAGATCAACTCTCAAATGTAGATTAAGTTAAATAAGAACTTATTTCTCACTTGTATTGTATTGTAATGGGAAATTATTTCACTTAAGTCCGTACCATATTTAGTAGTAAATTAAACAACACAGAAAGTTAATTAATCAATAAGAATATCCAACAAAAAATGAACTACTGTTATGCAACTTTGTCTAATTAATCATTCCAACTATAATTAAAAAGATCGCCTGATAAGTATTTAAATTTATTTCGCTATTTAAGAGCAGATTAATCATTGGCAATTGTCAAAACATACACGATAAAAAACTCTTCCGTTATGCAGCATCAACAACTATTAAAAATGTTATCAAATATCAAGTTGACAGAAATGACAAATTGCTTGTTAATAATATTGATTGCAGTTGAGTTTAACGAATTTCAAAACTTCCTATTCCTCAAGTATTTGTTTATATACAAATTATTATTTTCTATATATTATATGTGTTTTTTGTAAACAGAACAAAGTCCATTCTTGCATTGTATTCGGAATTAGTGTGAATGAACTTTCTACGAAACCTGATATGCGGGTCTATATAACTGTACACACACACACACACACACACTATATTATTTATAATAATAATAATACGTGACTTTTTCTCGCATTCTCCCATAAATATTGAACACATTTCAATTATTTGATTTGCATATTAACATAAAATATTGAAAAGGAGTTTTTTATCGCTACTGTTCGGTGATTTGTTTCAGTATTTATACAATTATTCGAGCATTCACCCGTTAAATAATCGAAAGTCAAAGTGTTGCGGTTGCAGATCTAATTAAATTTGCATACACATGCTACGCTTTATGAGTTCCCGGATAATTGATGGCTTATTTAACACACAATGTGCAAAAATATACTACACAAAAAATGCATAAAAAATAGTATAGGTTTTTAAATGGCGCACAAATCTGTAACAATAAAAAAGCATTCAAATACAATTAGTGATTGTAAGTTAATTATATGAATAAGGCCAGCGGGTGTCGTCATGCACAAACAGCTCTAGCTCGAAACTAATTAAGATGGAAAAATAATCGCATTTTAATGAAATTAATCTCTAAAAATCTAGTGCAATTTTTCAAGCTGTCAAATAGGTAATTAGCAAATAGTTGGCGGAAGTAATTTATTTATTTTAGCTGAAATTAATCAGGGTTTAACCACTGTGCGACTCAGTGCAGTATTTTCGGGTGTCAGCAGTAAATTTATTTCCTATTTTCTTAATTTATCTCGTATTTTCTCAGGTGAGTAAGTGCTTGACTCGACTTGACTCGGTCTATTTATAGTTTATTACCAGTCAACTGCTGCAATTGTTACCCCCACATACATAAGTACATATATATTTGATATATGACTTCATAAACTATAAACTGCGGCCAAACTCAATTAAAGTTTAATATCGCTTGAATTTGATTGCTTATTGTTCGATTGCTGCCCATTGTCTGATGGCGTTGGTTCTTGTTGTTGCTGCATTGGGTTTATGGGTCGGTCGAGCTATTACTCACTTTAATTGCGCACATTTGCCTTAATTTTTTTGTATACTTAATAAATACACACACACACTCGTACACTCATACACATGCACATTGAGGGACGGCAATTGCAGGCGTAAAGACGCAGCGCAACGCAAAATCACAGCGAAATTATTGTACAATAAAAACAGAAGAGAAAAAAATCAGAAAAAAAAATTAAACGTTTTGAAATCGCGCTTATCTTTTGTGAAATATCAATTGCACCAACAACTACAACAACTGTGCCAAGTGCTAGTCTTTTCGGGTGGGCGAGGGGAGCCCCACGCGTCGCGTCGCGTCGCGCTGCCTTGTCGTCACGTTTTGTGAAATTACGCGAAGCGAGCGACGCAGCGGCCCGGTGAGAGGTGAGAGAGCGGGCGCAGCGCTCAATGCAAGCGAAAGCAATAGCAACAACAACAACAACCACCACGAGCAAATAATGAGCTTTTGCTCAAACAAATCTCTCTCTCGCGAACTTCACTCTCTCTCTCTCTCTCTCTGTCGACTAATGCTCGCGCGTGCCTTGCACTACACACATACGGAACTTTTGCACATATGCATGCATGCATGTATGTGTGTGTGTGTGTGTATGCATGAATGTTTGTGCCTGCACACGTAAATCTTTTTAAAGCCCACCCCTCCCCCTGGGCTTGTGTTCACTACTTACCGTTACAGGCTGCGGCGCTGTTGCCAGGCGCGCCTTGCGGTGCAGCTGCCACACCCCCTATGCCTATAACGGCTGCTGCTGCTCCAGTGCCACCGCCACCGCCACCGCCGCTGCTGCCGTTCATTACTCCAGATGCGGTGGGTGGTGATGCTGCTGCTGCTGCGCTGGCCGCTGCAGCGGCTGCCATGTGTGGACTGCTCTTCACCAGCCAATTGGCCAGATGACGTTGACGCTCGAATTCAATGTTGGTGCGTTGCATTTTATTATTTTGTATTTTCTATTTTATTTTGTATTTTGTATTCCCTTTTGCGCTACAAATTTGCCTTGTAGTAGCTGTTGATGTTTGATTGTTGTTGTTGTGGTTGTTGTTGCCGTTTGTTGCGTACACGACGGACGTCGGCGTCGACAGCAGCGACGCGTTGCCGTCGTTAATAACTACCGTGCGCGTGGAGCGTCTCGCGTTGTCAACCGTCGAAAGCCTACTAATACTGAGCGCAACGTAACCAAAGTACAGATCGCCCACCACGCTCCCAGACGCGTAGTCGCTGCCGCTGCCGCCGCTGCTGCTGCTGCTGTAACGAATGAGAGAGAGAGCGCAAGAGAGTAAAGTTAAAGAGAAGAGTTTACATAAGTGAGCGTGCAAAATAATAGCAACAACAATGCTGAATTATGCACAGCAGCAAAAGTGAATAAAAAGATGATGTGATGAGAGAGCGCGAGAGAACCAGTGAACGAGTTGATTGTTGTCATTGTGTGTGCGCGTGTGTGTGTGTATCTGTGGTGTGCATAAAATTAAATTGGCCTGCGTAATGCTGGCAACGATGACGACGACGACAGCGTTATCAAACAGATGCGATTGAAATTCTCTCTCTCTCTCTCTTGTCTCGTGCTGCTTCGTTGGCTTGTTCAATGTCGTCCCGCACCTTAATTGTTAACGCACACACACACACACACAAACACATGTACACTGTGTTCCCCCTGCTCCCCCTGAGCAACATCATCCGGCGAAATTCGCTCGGGCGAGCCAGAACGTCTGGCAGCGCAACGACCGCGCGTCATCTTCAAACGATATGTGACAATGCGTATGTATGTATGTATGTCTGTATGTATGTATGTATCTATGTACATATGTGCGGGCGTGTGACTGTGTCAGTCCTGACGTGCGACTAATGCGCTACAAATACAGTCAAAGCTCATTAAAACAAACTTGCAATGGGATCAATTTAAATTTCGTTTGTAACAATATCGAATGGCACAATTAAAATGCAAATCAATCGAATTTATTGCTCAAGGTTCTTTCTTTCCGAGAACTTCTATTTCCGTTCGAAGAATTTCTAATGAAAGAGTTTGTTGTAACGATATTTGATTTATATTGTACATATAGTCTTGTATGTATGTACATACGTACGATTGCTTTGGTTTTTGTTCTTATGTTCTTTCTTAGAAAGGGACTCATAATTTTTTGTCATAATTTTTTTGGCAAAGCAACAGCAAACGGCAAACGGCCAAAAAGAAACGTTGATACATATGTACATATGTACATACTCTGTATGTGCTACATTGTATGTACATTTCTTTGTATGTATGCCTGTATGTACTTGTTCCGCATGACGTGTTGAATTAAGCGATCTGCTGCGGCAGCTCGTGTGCTCAATACTTGGTCGTATTCAGCTTCTGTTGCTAAGAGCACAACTTTTTATTAGAGCAATTAAATTGGATTGTATCACAAAAAGTACTATACTAAAATAGTTGGGATTATCGACTACATGCAAACAATCTGTATATATGTATATATAGTATGTACTGTGTAAATGTAAAATTGGCCCTAAGCTGCGATGATGCTTAACGATTTTTACGACAACGTTCTATATGTCGACAATTTCTGAGCGGAACGACGGCAAAATTGAAAGAATTCGCTAATTTAAACACAATTTGAGAATTTCGAACACGCGATGCAGATTTCCGATTCGGTTTGACGCAAACATTTACTTGAGTGTGTATGTATGTATGTATGTGTACACACACATCCGCACGCTCATCCAACAGCTGTTTAAGATCAGTGCAAAAAATAAACTACGCAGTGCATTCCGTGTTATTAAAACTCAATTACTTGCACTCATAGGGTTGCCAGAAAGCTGTGAAAACAGCTGTGCCATTATATCGATATCGATTTGTTTGCTCAAACTTATTGTCGCCTGCATACAATGTATATCTTCATAAAGAACCATCTGTTTACTGCAACCTGATATAATAACAAAGCCTGTCATTTAAACGTTCCAAATGATATCATCATTAGTATTCCGCAGTAGTATTTAATGTTCCCTGTGTGAATAATTTTTATTCTTTTTTACTGTGAATTATCTCGTGAGTGTGAGTGTGAGTGCATTTCAAAATGCCTCGCTATATGATTCACATTTGAGTGAATTTCAGAAAGCCTTGGGGAAAGCGCATACGCAGTTCGATGTGCTATGCATAGATAACGAAATACACGAAATAAGCTGCGGCATGAAAAAAGCCCACTAGTAAATAAATACTAGTTAATAAAATTGTTTTTGTTTATTATTATTGTTAATTTTCTGTTTTAAATAATTGCATTTAAATTTTTTATATACCTTTGATAGTTTAGCCGCAGTAACGATTTGAAATTTCAGTTCTTAGCTGCACGAAATAAGCTGCGATCCACTGTACGTAGATAAAATTAAATGCTATTCTGTTGAATGAGGATTAATTTCGAATTCAAAGCACAGTGTGCACTATCATCTAGTGTTTTTAGAGTATTTAGTTATCGGCTTGGCTTAGTTTGCTTTTTGATTATTGCCTTTTGCCTTTGCACGCACGCAAATTTGCAATTAATTTGTACACATATTAAAAAGATGTTTGCCTATAGACCACAGTGCTTTTAACGGCGCTAAATCAGTCGCAATCACAAACAGACATACAAAGCTTTACACATACATACATAAGTATGTACTACATAGATTTCTTAATGTTCATGCGATGTTCATGCGATGTTCATGCGATGTTCATGCGATGTTCATGCGATGTTCATGCGATGTTCATGCGATGTGCAAAAAGTATACCGCAAACGACACTCGTTTGCCGCCTCTACGTAAAGCTCTTGGGCTTACGTAACGTTATTGAACTTTTTTTCGACTACTGTGTCGGCGATCTTTTCCGGCAGAGCATTTGGGTTTCGCCTTAATTTTTTTCGGCTGTCGCTCCACCTTCCATTTTACTTTTTGCTTTATTTCTGTTTTGTTTTTTGCCCATGCTTTGTCAACCTGCTTCGGTTGAGCTAATGAGCATCGGCAAATTCCCGAGCGCCTCAGGTGTTTCCCCATGGCATGTGACGCATGAGGTGAGCGCGGCTTGAGCGGGGTGAGACTGTGACTGTGGTCGTAAGGTGTGTGCGTATGTGTGTGTGTGTGTGTGTGTGTGTGTGTGTGCGTTGACTTTGTTGCTTGGTTCGATGTTCTATTGTCATTGCCTATGTGTTGTTGTTGTTGGCTTTGCCGTTTTTCTCTGCTTCTGTAGTTTTGTTAAATTCATTTCCATGCGTAGAGCTTTTGCCGTCGGCCCAGTCCGGGGGCTGTCAGCTGTCGCCGCTCTTTTGATGAATCACAGGCCTGGCCAAACAGCTCTAAAAATACATAAGTACACACACACACACACACACTTAGAGAAAATGCAAAATTCATGGCCGTCGATCCATGGAATGCGGTGAAGGCGTTAAGCTCCGCCATCTACAACAACCACAACAACAACAACGACTAGAGTAACAAATGAGCTAACGAGTGGAAGAGGGAATGGGCAACGATAAGATGTGCATAGTTCAAGCGCCGCTTGGGTTACGCAAATATTTGAAATCTGTTGCCAGGCGACACCGGCGCGACACGACTCACGACTCGACTCAATGTACCCGTTGCGGTTTCTGACTCAGAAAAGCATTGGCGAAAAAAAACCGCAGTTAGCGGTCACCGAAGCGAACTGACACGGGCGCTCAGCCCTCAACGCTTGTCCGTCGTCAGTCGGCGTAAGTGAAGTTCGTTTTTTGCTGCGTACAGAATTTTGGCAGCCTCAGACAGGGTTGCCACTTGAAGATACTCGAATAAAGTAATAGATAACCACAACAATATCATTCCAAAATGAAACATTTATCAACAATTCTCTGATATATTAATAAGGACTTAGGTAAAGTTTTAAATTGAATTGTTAAAAAAAAAACCAAAAAACTTAAGTTAGAAACACCAATTTCAACACCAATTGTGGCAACCCTGTCTTCAGGTCATAAACTAACGGGCATTTAGCAAAGTCTGGTCACCCTTTTCAAAGAGAACCACATTTCGAATGAAGCTAACTGAAATATTTGAAAGTTAGTTAGAATTTTAATAGAATCTCACACATAACACCAGCTGATCAAGTTATAAACTAAACTAAACGTCATCAATAACTATAGAGAAATATAAAAGCTTGGCACATAATCTTGACAACAAGATGGTCGTCTGATATGCTTTAATTAACAATAAAGCAAAATTTAATTTGAATATATGAATATAAATGATGTGCATAAAGTCGATTATGCTAAGCAAATACAGCCATGCGAGGTGTGTTCCATGCGTTGATGAAAGTGAAAAGTGAGAGGGAATTCGACGCATATCAGAATCAGAACAGATATTCTACAAGTCACCCCGACTTAATTTATTTGCAAGTCGGTCTAAATAGCTGAGGAATAAGCTTCTTAAGACATGCATCAAATAGGGCTGGTCTGCGGCTGTACTCTCCCAAACCAATCGCCAGGGGGGAGGGGGGGGGTGGAGTGGAGGTAGTAGCTTGTTATTGCATTCATGTGCAACTAATCGACGTATGCAGGTTTATTGGTTTCGGCTTCAGTCGAGGTGGTGGGTTGGGTGTGGTGAGATGAGATGAGATGGAATGGGATGGGATGGGATGGGATGGGAATGGGGTTGGGGAGATGTGGTGCAGCGGCAATTACGTCGCTTTTGCATTTCGCATTTGATGATGTGGTCAGCCAGGCAGCAGCAGCAGGCAGCTTGCCCATGCGGTTGCAAATGCCCCGTTAGAGAGCGAGTGACTGGACAGAGGGTGGGGGGCAGAGAGGGGGAGAGTCAAGCAAACTGCATGTGGTCACCTGGCAGGCGAATACATGCATACATGCATACGTAAATGTCTGTGTGTAGTTATAGTTGCATCTGTAGTAGTAGTATATGGGATGGGCTGAATATGGAAATGGGCATTGAGAGAGAGGAAAAGGTAAAATGCCATAAAGGTACTTAATATGCTTGTTACTTTGCATGTTCAGACGAACTAAACGCATTAAACGATGCACAATTATTTATTTAACCAGCAATATGACAAAGCGACAGACGACGGACGACGGACAGCAGAAACGGAAAGGAGAACGAGAGACAGACAGACAGAGAGAAACAGAGAGTGTGTGTAGTCAGTATATAAAGAAATGACATGCGAACGAACGAACGAACGAACGAACGAACGAACGGATGATGATGATGAATGATAAATGATAATAGAGGGAGACTACTACTACGATTGCAAATACTACTACAACAACAACTGTACTGCAAAGGAAATGTGCAAACACATTTGAAATGTATTCGAAAATGGAATTTTTCATTTGACAGAGATGATGAATGTTCCAAGACTTACGATTGGTTATTAATCAATGTAGGTTATGCAATAAATGCGAGTACTGCTAGTAAAATATAGATGATGACGAAAACATAGTCTTCTAATCATATAATGTCAGAGTCGAGCGACTATAGCTCGACCGAACTATCAGTCAAACCTTATACAATAATACTCATACCCAAATATTTTTTCATATTTTTACATTTACAGTTTAAGCCAAACTGTATGGATTTATCTCCTTAGAAATAGGTCTTCTATCTTCAAGATATCATAAGCAACTTGAACATGAATAGCAATAACATAAACCCAGAGAATGAACTGGTTTTTAATGAAGCCAGGAGAACATTTGCTAAACTCAGTGATAATATTCTGAATCGTATAAGTAACACTACAAAATTTCCTAAAAGAAACGTAGGACGGGACCTTTATATTACCAGGAGTTTACTATGCCATTCGAAAGGAGCTGAGATAATACAAAAACTATTTCATAATTTCAATAAATACATTGAGGAAAATGAAAAGATTCAGGAACCAACTGGAACCATTAATAATTTGGAAATGCAAATCCTAACTATAGAAGTGCGTGTGTTCAAAAGGGAGTTAAAGACACTTCTGTATATATGCTGCGAGAGTTATATCGAACTGAACAAAAGAGGTTTGCATGAACTTTTCGACATTGACAGCAATAAACGAAGACTAAGCGATTTGGCATCGTTAATACAGATAGATGCAGATGTGGGTGAAATACAGCTAATGCTACAGCGCAAGGCGGATCGGGAGATCAAGCGAGTGCTTAATGAGGTTGGTTATGAACTAACTAAATCAATTTAATTTTAAATATTTTACTTTCAGACTTTTGCACATCTAAAGGAATCGATTGACATGATAAATAGTCTGGTATTCCAAAGACTAAGTCGTCTAATGCGCATATATATAAGTCTGGTGCTTAAGGGTAAAAATCCCCTATACTTTCTCTATGTGGAACGTCAGAGTCATGCCCAGAACGCAGTCATAACAACTCTGCCTCGATTTTCTATATGCTTGGCTTTTGATCTGGATTATATGTCCATGGATCTGGCACTGTTGGCTCTAGTAAATACCTCGAATGATATACTATATGCAGATGGAGGAGAAGATGCTCCAGTTGATAGTTGGCTGACATACGTATTCATCATTCAAGCTCTTGTATTAGCCTTTTTCATCTTGACCTTTGTGTATGTCGTATTGATGTCAGAGTCCCCAGAGAGTAGTAGCCAAGAGCCCAGTGGGTTTACTTTAGGACTCGAGTTGTAGGGGTTAGCAGATAATTTTATACTTGTTTCAAATATCAGAAATTTTCAGTCTACATTCAATACAAAGTGCAATGCTGAAACAAAATACGGTTTATTTTTTGTGAAAAGGGCTGACACGCCTCTTGAAAAGTTACTACCTGTTAAATCAAACTTTGGTTGCAAGGGAGCAGAGTGGGGCAAGCGGCATGCGTGTCGGGTTGGGGTCGAGTCGGAAGGGAAGGGGGGTAGAAACGTCTGTGGCGCCCGGCAGCTGCTAGCTGTGCTATCTGCAGCTGCGATTTATTAACAGTTATAGCTGCCGTTGTTATTTTAGTTGAACTTTTATGTTATTGTTGTTACTGTTGTTGTTGCATTTCGCAGCTAGCCGAAAAGCAAAAAGAATTTATGGCCTGCAGCCACATGATGAATGATTCTGATAATAATATTTTGTTATTGCTTTTTCTGCCTGGGTTTGAGTTTTCTTTCACATTTGTTTTCCTTTTCTCTTTTTGTTTTATTTTTAGTGCTGTTGCAGCAACTTTTGGCTGCGTTTTGTTGCCAAATTTTGTTTGGCTTTGTTTTTACCTCAAAGGGCAGCATGAGACTGAGCGACAGTTCGAGGGGAGGAGGGGGAAGTGCTGAGTTACTACAGCTAGCTGCTGCCCTCCTGCTGTTAGCCTAAAAGATTTCGAGCAAAACTTAAGATAGCACATAAACCAAGAGTAATAAACTAAAGGTGGCCATAAGAAATTTTTGGCAGTAAATTTGAGCCAAGGGATGAGTGCGAAGCAAATGCTATAAATACGTTAAAAAATTACTTACAGCCAGTTGAAATATACTAATTTTTAAACAAAGGAGTAGAGTAATTAAATTTAATTAAAAATTTAGTTTGACTTTAATAGAAACACATAATAGATATACTTTCTTTTTGTAGCCAGTATTTCTAGTTGGGAAAAATGTTGCAATTATAATAATAATAATAATAATAATAATAATAATAATAAATAAATAAGCAACAATTTAGCACGATTTATTTACCTTCAGCTGAACAATTCAATTTTAAACAAATTTCTATAGAAATTTTTCCTTCTATAAACCCCATTCAAAGCGAATCTCATTGTTGGCAAATTGGCAAGTTTTTATACACAATATTTAATATAATTCTATTTATTGACTTTGTATAGTAAATGGTATATTTTAATGCTTATATAAAAAAGAGAGGGTTGGCTGAAGAGTTTGGAAGGAAATCTAATCTATAAATTGCTTTAGTTATAGATACTTTTTTGTAGCTACAGATAGCATGTTTTTACGCGTATATTTGTAAGTATATGTGTATGTATTTGTGCGTGTGTGTATGCACACGCGTCGTAGTCCTAGTTTCTGCTGCTTCACGACTTCATCGACTTTCACGGAAAAGTAAAGTACATACAGTGTCTCCCCTATTATCTGTGGCACCCGACTACAGCCTTGTTAACCTTTTAAGGATGATTTTTGTTTAAAATAATGTTATCCATGTTGCAAATAGTTTAGAAACCACCCTCGTTTGCACAATTTGCAGCCTAGTGATAAATTTTTATGACTTTCTGGCACGTTTCGGCCTTTTTGGCTGCGAATTGGGCAAATAAATATTGTGTACATTTGTATTTGGCTAAAATTCAGTTGCATTTTGACAGCAAAACTGATGCGTTCGATGATTTAACACCTCGTTGAAATATGTTGTCTTTATTAAACTTGTTTATTGTGATAGAGATACATTAGCTGGCTGGTATCTCAAAGGTATTTCAGGCAGGTTTATTATAAACTGAAGCTTACTCATTTCAAATATTTGTTTATTGCGAGCACAGAAGTTTAATTTTCATAGCGAATACGCAGAAAGAGAGACAGAAGCCATAAAATAAATAAAAGCAGATGCCATAACTAATCCAAGCCAACTTGAAAGGGGAGAGGTGGTCGGGGGGAATGCGACCAACACGTTTAAAGCGCAAAAATATTTTGACAAATTTATGATGATGGAATTTTAAGTGATTTTTAACGAGCGGAGGGTGGGAATAAAAGGCACAGCACAGCACACAAACTTACTACAAACAACACACGCAGAGATACTATAAAAGATGCAAAAGATACATAGATACAACCGGGGGTAGAGGGAGTGGGGATTGAGGGGATAGGCTGGTGGCTGGTGGCTGTTGCAGCATCTGCAGATCCACAACAACATCTAATAAAAGCCAAATTGCCTCTGCCTTTAATAAACAAGCGGCCAAACCAAAAGAAAAGGGTTGCAGCCAGGTGCAGCTGCTGCTCTTCCCGGGTAGAGGTGGTGGGTGGGGAAACTGCAGGGGTATCACAGCGAGAACATTTATGAATTTATGTTGAACTTTGCACATAGAAAATTTTAACAAAAGGCCCATTTAGTCTACTGCTGCCAAATTGCTCTCTTGCAACCTTCTGTTGCACTCATAACCCTTCCTCCCTCCGCCCCGCGCCCGCGCCCCTTTCCACATTACCGGGCGGCACCTGTGCGACCAACTGTAAAATTTATTGATTCGAGCAAATAGGTTCCGTCGACGAGAACATCGACTCCTATAGAGCAACGACTACAACAACTGGTAACTAGCTATAATTAGAGAGAGCGCTTCCAGTCGATAAGTCACACACAGACACACTGTAAAAATAGCCACTTGAGCTGTGCTTGGCTGGCAAATACCCTGTAGGTTTGCAAAGGGTATGTGACGAAAGTAATAGAGTCATATTCCAAATTCTGATTACATTACTAAATCTATATCTATATCTTTCTATACTCGTGTTATACGTTTCTTTCACTGCCTATTTACAGGGTATACAACCAGTTGTTGTTCTGTATTTTAGGCATATGATCAACCCACACATGCAGCGACTTCTTGCATGCAACTGATTGACATGAATTCTCATTGAATTATTAATTACGTAATGCGAAACCAATCAGCCACAATTTGCATATGCAATGAGCCTCACACGCGCTTACAACTTCAATACACACACACAGACACACACACACACACTCACACACGTATGTACTTGCATATAAGGCTAATTATGCCCACACATCCCACACACAGCGACTGACTATCCACCTATGCACGATGTACTCGTATTACTCTTTGATTAGATCCGGTATCCAATCATCAAATCATGAAAATTACTTTGATTTGCATATTATGTGTACTCTATAATCTAATGATTGTCCGGTGTGACATCGATTTAATTATGGAAAAGATATGAATAGGATGTTAGCAATCCTTAGATATTATATTTACATGTTGAAGAAGTTAAAACTCTTTTGTGGTTTTGAAAGTATAAAGATATGTGTTTCAGTTTGCGATCGATTATTCGAATAATATCCTTAAACTCCATTTCCAATAACGATATTCAAATCAACCGAAGAAAAGATATGAATATGAATAGGATTTCAGCAATCCTTAGATATAGATTACATGTTGAAGAAGTTAAAACTCTTGTGGTTTTATTATAAATTATTATAAAATTATTCAACTTCATTTCCGATTACGATATTTAAGTAATAGATCAAGATGAAGATGTAAAACTATTGTACATATATTTGAAAAAAAGATACAAACTTAAACACTGTCGTATTTTAAATCTTAGAATTGTCTGTTTAACATTAAATACCTTACGATTATATATGTATGTACATTCGACAGACAATGGGTAGGTATGGCTGGGAGTGCAGCATAGAGAGTGCGAGTAATGAGATACATCTATACATGGGATGTTGTCCTTTGAGTGTGCATATACTACTACCTCAAAGCAAGCACATTTTCAAGCAGCGCCCAGTTTAAACATGGCTGTGTGAAAACTTCAATAACTGCGAAAAGGCAAAGTCATCACAAAATAAAAAAAAATAAGGAGAAAAAATAGAAATTTGTAGCTCATATGAGCATGATATGATGACTTGGGTTTTTGTCATGGAAATTCGCACACAATTTGCGATTGAAAGTGTTTTCGGTGCACGGTATCTCTTGGCGTCTCTCGGCGTCTCCGGCTATACCCCAAAGAAGATCCCAACGACAACGCTCAAAACTCAATTCCAGTCGCAATCTCAATCTATTCCCTTCACAAACACTCACACACACTCTCACACACACACACTGAGATTGTCGCACATGCACAGGGGCAAAAGCCCTGGCAAATGTTTACATAATATGAACCACAGTAGCTGTACACTGAGCAAAACAAAAGTGTGTGTAATAATATGAAGTTGTGATCGACAGCAGCTGCAAAGTATTACATTACGATATTAATTAATTTGACTTTGCATCCAAGTCTGTGAAATATAATCATAATATTTATCATTAGAGCGCGCAGTTTGTTGCAGTGTAGCTGCTGTCGTCTGTAGGTGTTATGTTTGAACTACACTCGACTGGCGTTGCTTTACTTTATTTTTTCCTTTCCTTTTCCCTTTGCTTTGCTTTTCTTTTGGGTTTATTTTGCTTGATACTGATGCTTTGCTTAGCTGTTGCCGTCTGTCGCTCTGTTTTATGGCCACTGAGTTTTTGCTTCGCTTGGCTTCAATCATAAAGCACGCTCGGTATGCCATGTTCGTGTTCGGTTTACGTACGAAGATGATAAAGAAGCAGAGAGGTAGAAGAAGACGCACTGCAGCAGCACTTGGCATAATATAGATGCGGGGCACAAAAGGGACAAACGCCAAACAGCAACAACAGCAACAGCAACACCAACAACAGCGCCTTCTCGCCCCATGGTGTTATTAACATTTCTGTTGACATCCTTTGGGTTGCAGGAGTACATTTATTTTCTTCCTCTTCTTCTATTTTTTTACACTTTTTTTACACTTTTTCATATGTACTTAGCCGCTTTCTCGACTCAATCTTTCATACACGAAACATTTTCATTTTACTTGCATGCATTAAGGCGCATCAACGCGCCGCACAGTGGAACAAATACGACTGCTACTGTGCACAAAGAGATCTACATTTTAAAGAGCAAAACATTTGACCAAAACTCATTGGCAGTGTTGCCCTGAATATAGAGAGCATAATAGACAGAGGTGGCAGTGTTATATGTAGTATCTCTGATAATTAATAATAATAGCAACATTAATATTTAAATATCGATTAGTCTGGGCCTAAACCCCACAATAACTCTCTGCAGTTAATGGCTTTATTTAATTTTAATAGATTTAATAATTTCAGAATAATTTCAACTGCCGTACGTTGCAGACGAAATGAGTTTTCCACGGCTTTGCTGTTCATTTATGATCCTCAGTTGTGCCTGGGCTGAGTATCTGATACGTGTGGATGAGTACACTTTTGTGCCAGATGATATGGAATTGGTTCTATCGCATAGTGCCATACTGGAGCAAATGGACAATATTAGTTATATCTCAGGGCATTTGTACTTCGGTCGACCGCTGAATGAGTTCACATTGATTACCACCATGGATATAAGACGTGACAAGCTTCCACGTATACGACTCTTTGATACCAAATTGGAATTCTGCTCCTTTCTACGCAATACGTATAAGAGTAAATTTATTCGACAATTTTATCAAAACTACATGAAGTTTCTAAATGTACCGCCCACTTGTCCACTAAAAGCGGTGAGTAATGGGATTGATTATTTGTATCTTATAATATTCTTTGTACATTTCCTTTCAGCACTTTAATTATACACTCCATCGTGCCTACATCAACGATCGTCTACTGCCGGACTTTCTGCCCGCATGTAGTTATTTTCTGAAAGGAGAATTTCATCACAAATCCAAACGGCTGGCCAGTTTGAATTTAACAGGTCGCATAATACCCGTGGGAGGCAAAACTGTGAGCCCCAAAATAAAAATGTAATTTTTAAGAAATTTCCGCAATTGAAAATGAAAATATATGAAATGTTTAAAAGAAGTTAATGAAAAGGGTATTCTTATAAATGAAGACAGTTGGCAGTGTTGGGCTATAATCGACCGACCGCCACATCAGGTATGCCTATCGCATAGCTCCGATAGCTCTATTCAAAGGAGCCAGAGACTTATCGAGCCTACGGTCACCTTAATAATAGTTGGGGTTGCCAGATGGCTTGTGGTAGTCAGTTGCGTTCGATTCAACTGCTTTTACTCTCAGTTACTGGTAAGCATTTTGAGTTAGCTAACATTTGATACATTTAACAATTAGCAACACTGCCACATGTCGATGCTTCAATCAATCAATCAATCTAGCACTAATACATTTCTCATTATTAACCCATTAAGAACTTTAATACTAATGCGCCAACATTTGTAACTCAACTTTCAGCATGGCTGGTTGGCTCTTCTGCTTCTGGCTCTTCCTCGGACTGTTTTCGATTACGACAAGTGGAAAGTTAGAGGAGCGCAAGTTTAGCATTGTTCTGGAAGAGTTTATAAGTAAACCCGTTGATGGATACTTTGAGGATAGCAATTGTACAATTGCACAGTTTCACAATTGGAGCTATTTGAATTGTAATTTTAGGATACGCCAAAGAATAGATCAAGTTGAAATGGACACAACTCTCGATTTGATAAGACCGAATAAGAATCTACGATTATATAATGCACATTTCGATGCCTGTCAATACCTGGGAGTTGCACATAAGAATCGACTCTTTGATCTACTATCGAGATCTTTGAATAATGCATTTCACGGCGATTTGAAATGTCCTCTTAAAGCGGTAAGTGGAAAGAGTAGTTTTGTTATTTATATAATATAACATATAATATTTATATTCGCAGCATTACAATTACACGCTTACCAACTGGTCGCTGGTGGAAACCGATTTGCCAACCTATGCACCAGAGGCCAGACTCAAGGCATTTACTAAGTTCTATACACAGAAGAAGTTCTTTTTGAGCTTGTCTCTTACAGGCAGCATCAAGCAAGTCAAATAAAATTTGTTTGTGTTGTTAAACTAATTTTATAATACTAATTACAGTATAATAACATAATTTTTAATTACTATAGATGTTAATGACTGTGTTTTCAATATAAGCTCATTATAAAGCCGTTAGAACATTACATAATGACTATCATATCAAGTTGAACTTTCGTAATGTTTGGTTACTTCTATTACTCGCTGTCATTGGGATTCTATTGCCTAGTGTTAGTAGTTGGTGCAAACGAACGTAAATTTCGTTTTATCATTGACGATTTCACTGCCAAAGCCATGACTAAAGATATCTTTGAGGAGCTGGAGAATAAAGTCACACAGTTACAGGGTCGTAGCTATCTGAATGGCAATATGAGATTTAAGAAAAGCATTCAGCAAATGGAAGTGCATACAATGCTGGATTTAATACGTCCAAAGAATCAGACTATGCGTCTGTTTAACACCCATTTCGATGGTTGTCAATTCTTTAAAATTGTGCATAAGAATCGTTTGTTTAATATAATGGCAAAGGGTTTTGATGCAGCATTTAGTCATAGGATGACATGCCCCCTGAAAACGGTAAGCGTGAGAGTAATTAAAGTATTAACTAATATTAATAATTAATACATTATTCTTTTCTTAAAGCATTTCAACTATACGATTACAAATTTCTATCTAGATGAGGCGGACTATCCCAATTATGTGCCCGAGTGTAAAATAAGAGGCATCACTAAATTCTTTACGGAAAATACGTATTTTTTAAGCTGGACTTTTCTGGGTAGAGTAACCTATAATAAGTAAACTATTTAGAGTTTAATCCAAAATAAATTTAAATGACTATTAAAATAATATAACTTTTATTTAAATACCATGAAATTACATAATTTATTTCAGTAAAATAACTCATGTCAACATAATGGTAAAAACATTTCCAGTTCATCGTTCAACATGACTAGTTCGATTTCTTTGTACTATTTGTGTTTATTATTGGTAGTATTAGCGTTTGTGCTGGCTGAGGATCGTAATTTTCGCTTTACTATCGAGGACTGTATAATAAAACCCATAGCAGCCAAAGATATTATCGAGGATATGAAGTGTCAAGTGTCGCAATTAGAGCATCGAAGCTACCTCAACTGTTACTTGATAGCTAAACAAAATATAGATCAGCTTGAACAAGATACTTATGTCGATATGGTAAAGACTAAGAGTCCAGCAATCCGTTTATTCAATGTACATTTGGATAGTTGTCAGTTCTTAACAACTATGCACAAGAATCGCATCTTCAATGAAATAGCCAAGAGTTTAACCAAGACGATGAGAGGACCAACTGAACCCCTAAAATGTCCCATAATAGCGGTAAGTATGATAGGCAGAATATATACTATAACAGAGTAATTTATAAGTTTACTTTTATACAGCACTTCAATTATACTCTGAATAATTGGTATTTGGATGAGATGAATCTGCCCAGCTACGTGCCCGACTGTCAGCTTAAGCTTGGTATCAAATATTTCGTAAGAAAAAGACATGTATTGAATGTTCTCATAAATACTAGAGTAATTAAGCTGAAGTAAGTGCTGAGCGGAGTGCAGAAAATGTTATTATAATTGTCAACAACACAACTTCACAAACTCCATTGATAAGATCATAATAACATGTGTTATTTGGGAATTTGTTGCAAATTATATGGTAATTGCTTGATTGAAATACATATTGAACCACTCAAGTAATTTTCATTTAAAATTCGGTATTCATCATGTCCAGTTCAATACTTGTTCTAATTCTACTACAAATTGTTGTTATTACGCAAACAGCACGCAATTTCCGTTTTTATTTCAATAATTTTACAGTCGAAAGTTTAGATCCTAGCGTTGTCAATGTGTTCCATTGCGAATTGACTCAGGTGAATAACCGCAGCTATCTGAATGGCCAACTGATGGTGGCACGTACCATTTCGAAGTTCACTTTGAAAGGCTATATCGATCTGATAAAGCCGAAGAATCAGAAAATGCGAATTATCGATATGCGTCTCAAATTCTGCGAATATTTGGAAGAAGGTCATAAGAGTCAAGTATTGAATTTTGTCATGAAAACTCTGCGAAAACATGCCTCTGATAATCTCAAATGTCCACTGCAACCGGTGAGTTATATGATTTACAACGATATACTTAATATATTATACAATTTTTTTGGCAGAATCTTAACTATACTGTCACTGACTTGCATCTGGATGAGAACGATTTTCCCGGCTTTATACCCGAGTGCAAATTTCAGGGCATCTGGGATTTGATATTGGCCAAGACCGTGACGGCTCGGATATTATTCAATGGCGGTGTAAAACGCATTTAAACTCGATTGGTAATCGTTCAATTTAACTACAACTGATGAACCTCGATATTTTTTTGATAATCTTCTCCCCAGTTTAAATTGTTTTTGAAATCGTTTAAAATTCAGTCTAAATTGTTTATTGAAATTGAAAATATTAAAAAATATGTGCCGCTGATACATTTCCAGTTGATCAATTGCCATGACCAGTTGTAATTTTGTTATTTTGCTGCTGCTCTCACTATGGAGTGCCGCTATCGGTTTCCGTTATCAAATTCTGTATGAAAAGCTCATCCTTGAGAATGAGGCACCCGATATTATCGACGAGATAAGTGGAATTGTAACGCTAGTAAATAATCGAAGCTATGTATCTGGTCTATTGAGGTTAAAAATGCCGGTTAATCACATATTTGTAAAGTGGCATATGGATCTGATAAAGGCCAATAATCAAACTTATCGCCTCTTCAATGTTGCCTTAGATGGTTGCAATATTCTAAAAGGTACGGGTGTAACGAAATTCGTAAATATTTTTATGAAAACCTTTCAAAGGCATATGACCATGAATGTAACCTGTCCATTGAAGCCGGTATGTACATTCGATATGGATAATTTTGAAGTGAAATGTGGTATAATTATTGTGAAATTATTACAGAACTTTAACTATACCATGACTAACTGGCATATGGACGATGATGATATTCCTGGCGTTTTACCGGATTGCAAATATAAAGGGTATTCTGAGTTTTATGTTAAACAACGTAAAGTCGTTGGTTTAAGATATTTTGGTAAAATTATACGCGATTAAATTAAATCTATCTATTATCCATTCACAATTTAACACAAATTTATGATTACGAATTTCTGGAATAAATACTGCTATGTGAATTAAAATTTAAACTGTTTGATCTAAATGATATAGAATCAGTTTTAATTACTTAGCTTGTTATACAAATTATTTCAAAAATATAATCATACTATCATTATTTATTAAGCATTCAAAATATGTTCGAAGATCATTCCAGATTGACCAATTGCCATGGCCAGTGATAAGTTCTATATTTTCTTGCTGCTTTCAATAGCATTTGCCAAAACTAGTAAACATTTTCAAGTTCAGATTGATAACATTTTGCTAGGTTACGCTGCAAAAGAATTCTTTGAAGACCTGAATCTGCAAGTAGAGCAATTGAATAATCGGAGCTATGTTAATATGATCGTGATATTTAAACTTCCCATTACTCAAATGGATGTTAAATGGACTATGGACCTAAAAAGGGCCAATAATCAGACCTCTAGACTCTTCAATGTGCAACTCGACGTTTGCAGCGCCCTTAGAGGCGAGACTAAATATAAATTCATACCAATAATCATAAAAACCTTAAAAGCGCAAATGAGTACAAATTTTTATTGTCCTTTACATCCGGTGAGTATGAAAAATATATATAATATAAAAATGTTTAATAAAACGTTTGATTCAGAATTTTACCTATACTTTGACTAACTATTCTGCGGATTCCAAAAATATGCCTGGCATTTATCCCGAGTGCAGCTTTCAAGGACATTGTGAGTTCTATTTCCAAAAACGTAAAGCGGCTATTATTAATTATGACGGCAAAATAATACACAATTAAGTCGTAAATTGATCCATTATTATATTTCAATAAAAAACAATATATTTTAATTGTTTCTCTGGTTCACTTGTTGCAAAAAATGTTACAAATTCGTGACATATATATTATTGATACTTTTGAAATCAGTATTTGGTAAACATTTTAAGTTGACCCATTGCCATGGCTAGTGTTAAGTTTTATATTTGGTTTTCGCTTTTAATGGCATGTGTCAAAGCTAGTATTGATTACAAAGTTCAGATTGAGAACATTTTTGTAGAAAATGTGGCACCAGCATTCTTTATAGATATGAATGCGGAGGTACTGAATCTGCATAATCGAAGCTATGTTAATATTTTTGTGATATTTAAGCGTGTTATTAAGCAAATTGATGTGAAATGGACTATGGACCTTAGAAGAGCCACTAATCAAACCTATCGGCTCTTTAATATTCAACTCAATGGTTGTAGCGCCCTTAAATGCGAAAGTAAACAAAAATTCATGCCTTTGGTCTTGAAAATCTTGAAAAGACGTATGTCTAAGGATTTCTATTGTCCCTTGAGACCGGTAAGTATTTCGCATAAAATCCTAAACAATTGTGCCATAATCGTATATTTTATTCAGAATTTAAACTACACTTTGAGTGACTTCTCTATTGATTCCAAAGATGTGCCTGGCGTTATACCAGAGTGTAGCTTTCAAGGACAAATTGAGTTTCATTTCCATAAACGCAAAGCAGTTATTATAAATTATTTCGGTAAAATAATATACAATTAAATAAATTGTAAATTGATCAATTTTAATAATTATACAAAACGGTTTGTATAAAATATCATCTGACAATTATTATTTATCACAATTTCTTTTGCCAAGTGTAACAGTTTGTATTGAGTTTTAGCCATGGATATATGGTTGCAGTTTATTCTCCTTATTGGAATAGTAACAACAGAAAAACGAAATTTTAGATTCGTTTTCGATGAGGTGAATCTTAAGAATTGGGCACCGGAACTAGTCGAAAAAGTGGACTCTACTTTGGTGCAGTTGAATAATCGCAGTTATGTCAGTGGCTACTTGCTACTACGAAATTCGATTGAAAAACTCGATGTGAAAACTAGCATGGATTACTGGAAAAAGGGGGAGAATAAGAAACGACGATTTTACAATCTACACATGGATGCGTGTCTATTCCTCACAACGGTGCATAAGAATCAACTTCTTAGCATATTTGCCAAGGGATTCAAAAGCCACGTGAATGGCATATTGAAATGTCCTCTGAAAGCGGTAAATAATAGGAGTTTGTAGTGAAAGAATCTAAGTTTAAATTAACTTTTTTTTATAGAATTTCAACTATACGCTAACGGATTGGCATCTCAATGAACAGGACTTTCCAGGCTATGTGCCAGAGGGCTCGTTTGAAACTGTTACAGAATACCTGGTCAAAAAGAAGAAATCTCTGCGTATTGTATTGCGTGGCAGAGTGGTTTATTAACAAAATGTCAGCTCTCAATATTTAAAAAATAATTTTCAAAAATATTTGATTGTAATTTTGTCAATAATAATATTTCAAGCTACAGTTTCTCAGTCAAATATACCCCATGATACCAATAATCCCGCATAAATACATTTTGAATTTTATAATTAGTCAATTAGTATTAATAATTACAAAATTATTTGTCATTATGAGTTGAAGCCTAAAATGTTAATTCATTTAGTACCGAGTTCTTGCCATGGCTACATGGTTTCGCCTACTCTTTGGCCTTTTCGTTATTGTGGTGTCGGCACAAAGAGATTTTCAATTTGTCATCGAGAAGTTCAATATTAAAGTATGGACACCAGATCTTTTCGAAGAGCTCAACTATACGTTGAGTACTGTAGACAATCGTAGCTATATCAATGCATACATGTTACTTCAACGTGATGTAGACAGTCTTATCATGAATACGTCAATGGATTTCTGGAAAGCTGAGAACAATCAGAAACGACGAATATACAATTTCCAAATAGATGCATGCGATCTTTATTTTGGAGAGCATAAGAACCGACTCTTGAGTGCATTCGCAAAGACATTTATGAAAGCCTCCAAGGGGCGAATGAAATGTCCCCTAAAAGCTGTGAGTATAAAATTAATATTATTTGATCAATTTTATATATTTTTGAAATTTTCAGCATTTCAATTACACTTTCAATAATTGGCATCTGGAGGAGGAGAACTTTCCCACTTATACGCCAGGCGGCATTTACCAGACTTCAACAGATTATTATGTGGATCAGAAGGAAGCATTTCGCATACTGACACGCTGTCAAGTGGTATATTAGTCACTGGATATTTTTATAAATTTTCATTTTAAAATGCTAAATTATACTACGCACGAGCACACTTTTGTTTTAAACTATAATTTCGTGCTATGGACCATGACAAACTGATGGTAAAGTGCTGATAATATAGTTAATCTCTATAGAAATAGTCGTTATATAATGAAGATATTAAATGCCGGAAAATATGTATGTAAAGCATGTCTTATTTGACGTTTTAGAATTAATTAACATAATTTTTTGTTTATATGATACTTCGACTAATCCCAATCCTCTTTCAAGAGTGAAACGCTTACAACAAATTGAGTTCAACTTGAGTTTTCAACATGAATCCGGCAGGTGTTTCTCTTTTTGATCTTTGCAGACGCAAATCAAAAGTTTAAATAATGAATTAATATACATATATCTGAAGAATGATAATATGGTATTTATATAAAGATTTTTCGAAATGCAGTAGCATTATTTCGTTACAAACTTCTGTATAATAATATCTGCAATAGTTTTTCAACTATACAATGAATTTCTATATAGAAGAAGATGTATTCTCCAGCTGTGCATTTGAGGGCACATATCTGTTTAAAGCCATCAATAATTAAGCTCTGAATTTGAATACAATTTACAATTAGTTGCGCTAGTTTTTAATTTTTGTCAGTAATAAATTGAGAAATAATTTATACATATCACAAATCGATTTGATATACAGCTATTAATTGAAGCCATATGAATTCAGTTCATACATAGCAAACAGTCATCATGAACACTGGTATTCTCTTTGCTTTTATCATATCTCTTCTATTCGGTGGAATTCTGATCACACATGGAGCGAAGGTAAGTCATAGAGCATCAAAGCTTAACAGGATTAAATATTTAATCTAAAATTATTTGACACTTTCTTTAAAAGCGCAAAGTCGTAGCTGATTTCACCAAGGTAGAATGCGAGAGTTTAACTCCAAACTTATTTAGAATAAATTGTCTAATCAATCGCACATTCGTAAATCAATCTGCGATTTATGTGGAATTTGAAATGTTCGAGGATGCTTACGAGCTCCTTGGTTCTTTCAGTATATTTTTTAAACACAACGGACAGTTCTTTAACTATACTTCAAATGAAATGGACTACTGTAAGGATATAATGACAGTTCATGGACAATATTTTGTACAAATGGTGATATCACAGTTTCGTCATGTGGCAAATTTACCTGCATCTTGTCCATTTAAAAAGGTAAACTGTGATATCAATCAAATTCATATATTGAAAAATAATAATAATGTTAGCTTTTCCCTTTACAGAATAAAATATACTATGTAAAAGGTTTTGTTATGGACACCAAGATCATACCAAGTTATCTACCTACCGTACAGTTCAGATCAGAGACGATTTTTTTCTATAAGCAGCAGCTAGTACTTAATTTTAAGACATTCGGTTACATCACACGGAAATAAAGTTGTAAAATAAAAAAATAATAAAAGGAAAAGTAATTTTAATTATATACAGCAATTCGTTTTTATCTATTGACGTTGGATAAAGCAGACAGACACTGGATTGGTCTAGGCGTGTATGTTTGTGTGTGTGAATAGGTTGAGCTAGAGATACGTCAACTGCTATGTTAGTAGATACATAGTAGATATTCATACATACTTATGTACAATATAGAATTAAATATGGAAGGATCTTTGGTTTTTAACATAATGTATAGCAATTATATCTGCTGGAAAATTGTTTACAACATTTCTAATTTCCACTAATATCCGATTAAAAATTACATAATTTTAAAGATATTAGAAATCGATTATAATGGCTATTAAAAATAAATATATTAATAGAAGCCTGATGAATTAATCACAGTTCCAAACAAACAGTCATCATGAACAGTAGTATTCTCTTTGCTTTAACCATATCTCTTTTATTCAGTTTAATTCTGATAACACAGGGAGCAAAGGTAAGTCACAGAGTATCAATGGATATGGAATATGGATATTTTCATCATACTTTCTTGAATAGCCTAGAATCATTGCGGATTTCACTAATGTGGAATGTGAGAGTTTAAATCCGAAGATATTGAGAATAAATTGCCTAATCAATCGCACATTCGTAAATCAATCTGCGTTGTATGTGAATTTTGAAGTTTTGGAGGATATAAACGCATTCTATGGTTCATTCAGTTTATTTCTCAAACACAACGGACAGTTTTTTAACTATACCACAGTGAAAATCGACTACTGTAAGGATGTAATGACAGTTCATGGACAATATTTAGTGCAAATGGTGGTATCGACGCTTCGTCATGTGATAAATATGCCTTCATGCTGTCCGCTTATAAAGGTAAACTGAGATATCAATCACATTCATATATTGAAAAATAATATTAATATTAACCTTTCCTATTTCAGAATACAAATTATTATGTAAAAGGTTTTGTTATTGACACCAAGATCATACCAAGTTATCTACCTAAGTTACAATTCAGATCAGAGGCAACATTTCTGTATAAACAGCGTTTACTTCTTGTCTTTAAAACTTTCGGACATGTAAAAAAGTCCTAAATGCTGATAACAGAAGTGTAGCAAAAATCTTCATAACAGTCCAAATTATGTACAATAACTCATTTGATTCAGATATAAGCAGCAGCTAGTGCTTAATTTTAAGACATTCAGTTACATCACTCGAAAATGAAGTTGTAAAATAAAAGAATAATAAAAGGAAAAGTAATTTTAATTATATACAGCAATTCGTTTTTATCTATTGACGTTGGATAAAGCAGACACTAAGTCGGGCTAGGCGTGTATGTTTGTGTGTATGAATAGGTCGAGCTAAAGACACACCAACTGCTATGTTAATGCATATGTACTTATACATACTTATGTACAATATAAGCAGATCCAGTTTACTTCAGATTATTCATTTTACCTTCCCAAAATAGAATTTAATATGGAAGGATCTTTGGTTTTTAGCAATTATATCTAGCAATAGCAATTATATCTGCTGGAAAATTGTTTACAACATTTCCGACTAAAAATTGCATAATTTTAAAGATATTAGAAATCGATTATAATGGCTATTAAAAATAAATATATTAATAGAAGTCTGATGAGTTAATCTCAGTTCAAAGCAAACAGTCATCATGAACAATAGTATTCTCTTTGCTTTTATCGTATCTCTTCTATTCAGTACATTTCTGATAACACAGGGAGCAAAGGTAAGTCACAGAGTATCAATGGATATGGAATATGGATATTTACATCATACTTTCTTGAACAGCCTAGAATCATAGCGGATTTCACCAATGTGGAATGTGAAAGTTTAAACCCGAAGTTATTGAGAATAAATTGTCTAATCAATCGCACATTCGTAAATCTTTCTGCGTTGTATGTGGATTTTGAAGTTTTGGAGGATATGAACGCACTCCATGGTTCATTCAGTTTATTTCTCAAACACAACGGACCGTTTTTTAGACCCTGTACTTTAAAAAAGTACAAAAGGGTCTATTAAGATTGTGCAAGCCCGAAATGTATGTAACAGTCAGAAGGAGGCGTGGCAGACCCCACAAAGTATATATATTCTTGATCAGGATGACGAGCTGAGTCGATCTAGCCATGTCCGTCTGTCCGTCTGTCTGTCCGTCTGTCTGTCCGTCTGTCTGTCCGTCTGTCTGTCCGTCTGTCCGTCTGTATGAACACCTAGATCTCGGAAACTGTAAGAGCTAGAGACATCATATTTGGCAGTTAGATGCCCCTATAGTGCAAGCAGATCAAGTTTATTTTAGATTTTTGATACCTGCCCCCCCTCCCCCAAAAACCGCGAAAAACTACCACGCCCACAATTTTAAAGATACAAACTTGTGTTTTGGCATAGGATAATCTAATGATAATCTTTATCTGTGGTGTGAATTCTGGCTTAATCGGATAATAAACACCGGAGATATTCAAGATTCAATTCCCTGTACATGGTAAGGGGGGAGCAGCGCGAGCGTATGCGGTGTTGCGTGCGACTTTACGATATGTGTGCATGTGTGAGTGCTTGTTAGCATGTGTGTGTGTGCGAAGGAAAGTACAGGGTCTCCTACTGTCGGTTGCATCCGACTGTAGCTTTCCGAGTTTTTTTAACTATACCACAGTGAAAATGGACTACTGTAAGGATGTAATGGCAGTTCATGGACAATATTTAGTACAAATGGTGATGTCGACGCTTCGTCATGTGATAAATTTACCTTCAAGCTGTCCGCTTATAAAGGTACTGAGATATCAATCAGATTTATATTTTGAAAAATAATATTAATGTTAACTTTTCCCATTTCAGAATAAAATATACTATGTAAAAGGTTTTGTTATCGACACCAAGATAATACCAAGTTATCTACCTAAGTTACAATTCAGATCAGAGACAACATTTCTCTACAAACAGCATTTAATTCTTGTCTTTAAAACTTTCGGACACGTAAGAAAGGCCTAAATGCTGATAGCAAAAATGTAGCAAAAATCTACATAACACTGACATTATATAAAACATCATTTAAAATAGCTAATTGTTGGTACCAATCGAAGATCTAGTATTAAAAAACGATTCTTCTGATTATGTAAGTTCACACAGTTTATTTTAAAATTACATTGCATGTTACATTCCCAAAATAAAATTTGATATGGGTGAATCCTTTAATGCTTTACATATTATTTAAATATCTATTTTCACTGATATCCGGCTAAAAATTGCATAATTATTTTTATATTAGAAATCGATTAAAAAGGCTATTAGAAATAGAAATATTAATTGACGATGAATTAGGAATAGATGAATTAACCACAGTTCCAAACAAACAGTCAACATGGACAGAAGTATTCTCGTTGCTTTCATCATTTTTCTTCTATTCTGTATAATTCTGATCACACAGGGAGCAAAGGTAAGTCAAAGGATATCAAAACTTAAGTTAAACAAAATTGATTATTTAATGTAAAATTATTTGTTATGGGTATTTACATTATTCTTTCTTTAACAGCCTAGAATCATAGCGGATTTCACCAATGTGGAATGCGAGAGTTTAAACCCGAAGTTATTGAGAATCAATTGTCTAATCAATCGCACATTCGTAAATCAATCTGCGTTGCATGTGGAATTTGAATTTTTCGAGGATATTAGCGAATTCCTTGGTACTTTCAAATTATTTGTTAAACACAACGGACAGTTTTTTAACTATACCACAGTGAAAATGGACTACTGTAAGGATGTAATGACAGTTCATGGACAATATTTAGTGCAAATGGTGGTATCGACGCTTCGTCATGTGATAAATATGCCTTCATGCTGTCCGCTTATAAAGGTAAACTGAGATATCAATCACATTCATATATTGAAAAATAATATTAATATTAACCTTTCCTATTTCAGAATACAAATTATTATGTAAAAGGTTATGTTATTGACACCAAGATCATACCAAGTTATCTACCTAAGTTACAATTCAGATCAGAGACAACATTTCTGTATAAACAGCGTTTACTTCTTGTCTTTAAAACTTTCGGACACGTAAGAAAGGTCTAAATGCTGATAGCAAAAGTGTAGCAAAAATCTTCATAACACTCAAAATTATTTACAATAACTCATTTGATTCAGATTCAGTAAATATTTCTAACGATAATTTCTTTCGATTGTAAGTAAAATATTACCTGCAGAACATCAATTTAAATATAACACTGACATTATATAAAACATCATTTAAAATAGTTAATTGTTGGTACCAATCGAAGATCTAGTATTAAAAAACGATTCTTTTGATTATGTAAGTTCACACAGTTTATTTTAAAATTACATTGCATGTTACATTCCCAAAATAAAATTTGATATGGGTGAATCCTTTAATGCTTTACATATTGTTTAAATATCTGCCAAAATATTTCCATTTTCACTGATATCCGGCAAAATTTTTGCATAATTTATTTTTATATTAGAAATCGATTATAACGGCTATAGAATAGATGAATTAACCACAGTTCCAAACAAACCGTCATCATGAACACTAGTATTCTCTTTGCTTTAACCATATCTCTTTTATTCAGTTTAATTCTGATAACACAGGGAGCAAAGGTAAGTCACAGTCAATGGATATGGAATATGGATATTTACATCATACTTTCTTGAACAGCCTAGAATCACAGCGGATTTCACTAATGTGGAATGTGAGAGTTTAAATCCGAAGGTATTAAGAATAAATTGTCTAATCAATCGCACAATCGTAAATCTTTCTGCGTTGCATGTGGATTTTGAAGTTTTGGAGGATATTAGCGAATTCTATGGTACTTTCAAAATATTTGTTAAATACAACGGACAGTTTCTTAACTATAGCACAGTAAAAATGGACTACTGTAAGGATGTAATGACAGTTCATGGTCAATATGTGGTACAAATGGTAATGTCAACGCTTCGTCGTGTGTCAAATTTTCCTACCTGTCCACTTAAAAAGGTAAAAGGATCCGATTCGTATATTGAGAAATAATTTTCATGTAATTTTTTTAGACCCTGTACTTTAAAAAAGTACAAAAGGGTCTATTAAGTTTGTGCAAATGACATTTGTGTGTAACAGGCAGAAGGAGGCGTGGCAGACCCCACAAAGTATATATATTCTTGATCAGGACGACGAGCTGAGTCGATATAGCCCTGTCTGTCTGTCCGTCTGTCTGTCCGTCTGTCCGTCTGTCCGTCTGTCCGTCCGTCTGTATGAACACCTAGATCTCGGAAACTATTGGAGCTAGAGACTTCATTTTTTTTTTGTTAGGTTTGTGTATTACATAAGCAGGTCAAGTTTGTTTCAAATGTTTGAAAAGTCATCCCCCTCCCCCTCAAATTTACAAAAATGTTCTTAGTATATACAGTTTTAGAGTCACTGTATTAATTAATTATTTTTCGCAGGATTAAAGCTTTAGATGCTTTGCATGTTTGGTGCAAGTTGCAGCCCAATCGGATAGGAAACACCGGAGATATTCGACAAACAATTTTCAGTACTAGGCATTTGGGTAGGGGAGGGGGGAAGCCACACTGTACGCGGCTACTAGGGCGTATGCGTGATTTTTGATTGTGAGTGTGAATTTCTGTATTAGCATTGGTTATTATTTGTATTTTAGTGTATATTTGTATGAATAAGTGTATGTGTGTGTGTATAACTGCATGTGTATGTGTATGTGAGTATGTACATATATGCTGCTGCTATTATGGACTCTACGGACTATTATGGACTATTATGGACTCCCAGGGCAAATCAAAGTACAGGGTCACCTACTGTCGGTTGCGTCCGACTGTAGCTTTGCGTCCGACTGTCGCTTTCCCTACTTTTTTCATTTCAGAATAAAAAGTTCTATGTAAGAGGTTTCGTTATTGACACCAAGATCATACCAAGTTATATACCTGCCATACAGTTCAGATCCGAGGGAACATTTCTGTATAAACAGCGTTTACTTCTTGTCTTTAAAACTTTCGGACACGTAAGAAAGGCCTAAATGCTGATAATAAAAACATATAACAGTTGACCTAAACACCTAAATTGGTTCAGATTAAATAGATAGTTCTAACAATAATGACAGAGTGATTTTTATATATATTATTAGCAGAGGAATATCATTTCAAACAAACGCTGGCACCATTTAAAATAGTTAATTGTTGGTACCAATCGAAGATCTATTAAAAAACGATTAATTTTAAGCGTTTTCACATTCAATGCGTATTTTATTAAAGCCAAAGACTAACGATAGAAAATCCATATAACAGTTTACTGCAAGCATTTAAAATGAACGGTACTATTTGGTTAGCCCCATTGGTTCTGATTCTAAGTGGCATATTGATAATAGATGGGCTGAAGGTAAGTTCGACTAAAGCTATATATGTAATCTATCTAATCTATAAAATATTAATTGCACACAGCAAAAAGTAATAGCGGAGTTTGTGAGGCTAGAATGTGTGAATCAATATCCCCAACTACTACAGATCAATTGTTCGTTAAGTCGCACTGCCAAGAACGTGTCTAGTCTAAATGTGGAGGTCATTTTCACTGAAGATATCAATGCTATCAATGGACTCTATTATATATCAATCAAGCATGACAAGAGTTATGTGAATTATACTACACTTCAGTTGGACTACTGTGTTGCCTTGCAGAGTGCTTATAACAATAACCTAATCCAGGCAATAGCTTCTGGATTTCGACGTGTATCCAATATTCCAGTCGGCTGCCCATTCCTAAAGGTAGATTATATAGAACTTGAAGCTATAATTATTGAACAATACTGTATCTTTGCAGAATACTCCTTACTACATTCATGGCTTTGTAATCGAACCAAAACTGATACCACCTTATATGCCAGAAATGCCATTTCGTACGGTTGCAACATTTGAGCATAAAAAGCGCGAAGTGCTTCGGGTGACAAGTGAGGGACGGGTCGGTCGAAAGTAAGGAACGCAGGAATAATAGTAGTAAAACGTTGGATACATATATCTATCAAAATTATTGCTGCCGATTCATACGTATTATATCAATTAAATAAATAATAATGCGTGAACAATTGAACTGTATAGTATTATGAATCAGGTCTCGCTTGATTTACTCAACAAATGTATATTCTTTACTTTTATATTTCAGTATTTCAGTGCATCGTATTGAAAGGAATTAAAATTGAAGAATTTTGACCTTTTGAAGACCTTTTTAAAATAACTTTGAACCCCTTCGTTAACCTATAAACTGCAGACCTAACACGACGAGCTGTATCATGCATTCATAACTTTTAGATTTATGTATATACAACATCTGATTTTTATTACTTTTGCAACACTAAGTTTGTGTAGTTTATACATGTTTGCATATGATTTATAGAAACATCGCATGTGTGCATAATTTTTCGCTACTTTCTGTTGACATTTCAAACTGTTTACTTCAACTCTTTTTTCGCAAGACGTTGCGAGCAGTGCTGTCAACACTTTGTAATACCCTGTACCACAAGGGTATATTCATTTGCATATAGTATGCTGAAATTGTGGCAATTATATCTACACAATCAAGCGAAATTTCCAATTAGATTTTCTATATATAAATGAAGAGTTTTTTTCGTTCGTTTTTTTTCCCTTAAAGCACATACGAGCTTAAACATTTCAAAATCAACAGCTTTTTTTTATATACTGTTACGGAAAAAACTTCATTACACGTGCGCTAATTTAGTTGCACGCGAAATACACGCGCGTAATCAAAAACGTGCCCCCTCCGCCCCACAGCCCCCTCGGGTTGCAGGGAACCCTCCCTTGTAACCCTTGCAACCCATGCTAGTCGCATGGTTAATGGTTTAAATTGGAGTTCATGGCATGCCATGTTGGCGGTTGTTCGCCCCTGGGCGCACAACAATTTAATTTATACATATGCATATGTGAGTTAAGTGTGTGTCGTGTGTGTGTGTGAGCGCAAAAAAGTATGCAATAAATTTTTAATTTAAATCAAGCGCTCACCCCACGCAACACAGCGGGCAGATTATCAACATATAAGTGCTGCAAAGACAATAGACTCACCTGTCTGCCTGGTGCTTCTGGCTGGGATTAGGCGACTCCTTGTGAATCTATGCCAATGGCCCGAGCTGGAGCATGGCGTTGACGTCTGCAGGATTCAAGTGTCGGCACAACTGCAAGCATAAGAAGAGTGGAATAGATATGAGACGATAATGCAACAAGACTAGCAGATTACACTGAGAAAAAGACGCCTAAAATTCTATTTAAAATAATTGCTAGTACTAATATCAATCATTCGATTTTATTGCACATAAATTTCTCGATTACAATGGTCTCTGCTCAATTTCGAATTCTTCGGCGTTTGGATCAAAGTCCACCACCTGGCACATCTGTGCGATCGCCCTGTTCGCCTCGTTCATCTCGTTACGCAGATTGGAAAGACTGAGCTGTATGCGAGCCATTCGCATATCGCCCGCCTGTAGTATCAGCTCCTGCTTTGGGGTAAAGTCCGTGGTTTTCCTTTGTAGCGGAGTGTTATTCTTCTTACGCTTGGGATTCGCATGTCTGTCAAATGTTTCTGGCATAGTGTGGCCTGCTCAAGCTTTCAATCAATACCGACTATAAATTTAAGTATTTAAGTATTTCAGTTGAAGCAAACTTTTTAAATTGTGTGGCAAATTTATGTATGCATCTTATGACAGCAACCATAACGACTGCTCTGTTATTAAGGGAATCGACGTGGGTGTGGGTGTAATCTGAGCTGGTGTGTGAGTGTGTGTGTGGGTGATTGTGTGCACTGAAACAAGCCACTGAGCTTTAATTGCAATTAACCACAAATGATGTTGCAGCAACAACAAGTATTCGCCTGCGGTCAAGAAAAAATATACACAGCAGAGTCGGACGCCATCGACAGCTGAGGTATAGTATTTGATATACTAGTTAGCAGAGATTTATTGAAGTTTCTTGTACTATATTCAGCATACTTTTATAAGTAAGAAAGAGTTCATTTAAAATTCAGGCAAAGTAAAAAAAAAGCTCTACAATTTTTAGTTATTTACTAAATTTTAAATATATGATAAATTGTTATAAGCTTAGTAAAGGGGGCGCTAGCCTTTAGCTACGCATAATAAGCATATTTAAATGATTGAATTATGTACTTATTAATATTATTATAAAAGAAACTTTCATATTATTTTAAGTAATATTTTCATGCATTAATTTCCGCATTTTACATTCATTATGTAGATCACATTAAGCATATTTAAATGATTAAATTAGTTATCAATTATTAAAAAAGAAACTTCATATTTAAATTTAAATTTTCATGCATTCATTTCCGCATTTTTCATGCATTTCTGTAGAGTTTCTCTTCAGCATAACAGAAATTCTTTAACAAATAAATAACGAGCATAATTCAATAAGACATAACTTAATTAGTGTGTGCGGAAATTGGGAAATATAACTCGCATAGCAATTAACATGGAGCATAGTACAGACATGTATGAAAAACCATATATATCGTATACTTGCCCTCGCCGAATGGGGCTGCATGGGTCAGTTTTCCGGTTTGCCTGGTGAATATCATAAGGCGCGTCGACTTGACTCGGGCATGCAATTAATTAAAAATACATGCAATGTTGAGGGGGCTCAGACATTTCGGACTCCACCTCTTGCCACACACACACACACCCCCTTTACAGACGTGTGTGTGTGTGTTGTTGGCATTTTGGAGCCGTACATATGAATTTGACCGCAGAAGGACGCCAGGCATGGGAACTCAAGAGGACAGGACTCGAGGCCAGGCATATCGGAGCACGTTGTATACGAGAGCATATAACGAGTGCTCGTAGCAGCACTCTCAAGCATCGCTAAATGCATTAACCAAACCTCTTAGCGGTGCCACTCCCCCTCCCACTACCCCTCTCCTCCTACCATGGTGCATTCCTGTAACTATGCGTACAAGTGGTCAACATGTGCGGCTTCTGTTGGCCGGATTTTCAAGCGTGGTCGTGATGCAGTAAGTTCTGGTTACGGGCGCTTCATTTGTAAACAACGTTGTTGTAGAAAACAAATAGTAAAAGCAGCGTACCAAGAGAGCTGTGGAACACACTAACAACATCAACATCGCAAGGACATCAAATAAAGTTAAGCAAACAAGAGCATTAAGTGCATGGATGTTGTTTCTCCACATTCCTACTACTGCTACTCCTTTTGCGCTTCCTCTATCTTCCGTTGACTTTTAAGGATGCTGCAACAACTTCATTAGGCTAGTCCTGCCGCTGTCTTGTTAGTCAGAGAGACGTCTTCAACTTGCTGATATTGATTTTTTTGCTGTTTACCATATTTCTATTAGGGGTATGCCCGGGAGTGTTGAGATACCCAGTATCTGAAGTATTACTTACAGTCTCCATATATGCGTTAATAGTTGACTCATCTGAAATTTTATGTTATGATTCACTCTCACTTTTCTCTAGGATATCTTTTAGTCTTTCCACTTTATTTTTTATCTATTTCATCTATTTTTTTGCTATTTGCACCTGATGTTTCTGTGCTTTGTCTTGCGGACACGCCGTGCAGAGTGTCAAATGCCATTAAATGTCAACTAACAGCAGGAAAAGCAGAGCAGCAAGTGGGCGCCCGAGTGGCCGACTGGGTAGTAGTAGACCAGACAGCCTAGGGATAGATAGACAGGTAGTAGTAGCAGCTACTGATTGCCAGGCAACGCTACTTTCATTGGCTAATAGAAGCGGGGCAGGGGGAACGGATATTTCAGTTACCTTTTCGCCCTGTCTATAGACAAGTGGCAAACGTTCTGACATTGTTTTGACGACTCTGGCAGGTGTAAGCGATTCTGACATGTACACACTCACACACACACACTAAGAAATTGAATGGAATGTGTGTGTGTTGGGTGTGGCAGTGTCAACAAGCGAAAATACATATCTTATCTAAATATACTAACACTCGCCCTCGCCATCACAGTGTTCGCTGTTCAAATATTATGAGTCCATGGCACACAAGAAACTACTTACGATGACTAAACTAGGAAAACCCCCCCAAAAAAATAAGAAAAAACCAACACACATGTGTACATACACAAACATACTAGTACATACCCATGTTTACCCTAAGAATTAAGTCTTTAAAAGGTTGCAGAGCGAGTCGAGTTAATATTGTGAACACAAGTTTTAGTTGATTAAATTAAAACCCAGCGAATTCCAAGAAATACCCATGATAGACATAAATAAATAGATATAGTACAAAGAACTCTTCGGACTAACTGACTGACTGACATACTATCAACACCCAGGTCAAAGTTATAGCCAAGGATTTCCAAAGGAATTTAGTATTATATCCGTGCTAAAAAATATATACAATTTCTATTTTTAATTTTACTTTTAATAAAAGAAATGAGAACCACTGAAAGGGCGAATAAAAAGTCATAGATAGTATGTAGACTGATTAATAATTGTTAACTTAGTAAAATGCTAACTACATCTGTTAATATTCAGCACAGTCTGAACCCACTTCAGTAGACAAAAGTACACATTGAATATATTAAATTTCCAATTATTTTAGTCAGTGAAATTTGCAAACGCTTTCAAGTCCAAATGCAATTTAATATCAAGATAGCAATTTAATGCCGGCAATGGGAATTTTTCTGTTTTCTTTTCTTATTTTATTTATCATCTGCTTTCCGCAATCAAATGTGTCTATTGCGCCAAATGATGGCAATTGTAATAATAATAATAATAACAGCAACAACCATAATGATAATCCAGATAAAAATCGGAATTTGTGCCATGACTTAATTGAATGCATGCTGGGCAAACACAGTGAACCTCGCCTCAAGTTGCACAACTTTCACAGCATCCGCATAGAGGAAAGATACACACACACTACAAAAATTGCAGCAGGCGATGATAAACGAGCCAGCCGAGTTGACTCGAGTAGTAATGGGAAACAAACAAGCATTAAGCCAAATATGTATGTATGTATATTATGTGATACATTTCTGTTTGTATCTCTAAACAAATAATATTTATGAGCCAGCTGCTGTGCTTGGCGGAGGAGTAGAAATACTTTTTGGCAAGCAAAAGAGCTGTTAGCAATACACCAGCCAGTTATATTTATGTGCCTAGTCGAGTATAATCAGCAAACACCTCATAAATTAATACCAAGACAACTGCTGTATTTTCAAATTAAGTTTGCCGTTAATTAAGTTGTGTTTAAAGCGAAGGTAAACCAGCTAAGAAATGGATTTGAATAATATATAATTTACCTAAAACAATGGTAATGTCTGTTGTCTTTAATACATACATATATATTAAAATTAATATTTTTTATATGTGTATTATAACTCTGAGCAGCTACTGGCATTTTTTAGACAATTAACATTAAAAATAATATAAATATATATCATAAAATATATCAATAATAATTTTAATTGAATGCCTAAAACTCTGAGCAGCTACTGGCATTTTTTAAACAATTTAACATTGAAAAATAATATAAATTTATATTGTAATATATATCAAACATAATTTTAATTGAATGCTTAAAACTCTGAGCAGCTACTATAATTTTTTAGACAATTTAACATTAAAAAGTTATATAAATATATATTATAATACATATCAAATATAATTTTAATTGAATGCTGAAAACTCTGAGCAGCTACTGGCATTTTTTAGACAATTTAACATGAAAAAATAATATAAATATATATTATAATATATATCAAATATTTGAATGTTTAAAACTCAATTTTAAACTGGAATTTTTTAGACAATTTAGCATTGAAAAATAAAATAAATATTTATTATAATATGTCACAAACATAATTTTAATTGAATGTTTATAACTCTGAGCAGCTACTGGAATTATTTATACAATTAAAAAATAATATAAAATATTTTAAAATATGCACAGTGTATAAAGTTTTATATAAATGCTATTTACTCCAAGCTGTGCTCTTTAATATATTAAAGCAATTGTAGATTGTGCGCTGAGCAAGCCGGCTGAGTTGTTTTGCTTCAACACCTGCCGACACTCACACACACACACACACGCACATACACTCCCAAACAGCAATCAGCTTGCAGCTGAAATGAGGCGCAGGCGTTGCCTGCCAGTCTGTATGCGAATGAGCTCCACGAGCTGGTCAGAGCACAAGCATCCTTACACACACACACACACACACTCGCACCCATGCACAACAATGTGCGACAAAATCAATAAATTGTATAGGTGTGTGTGTGCGTGTGTTTCTTTTGTTGCTCCCGAAGGCAGACTTGAGCCCAATGTCCAGCAGCAGCAGCAGCAAATATAAATCTTCAATGCACTTAAGCCCCTTTAAATATTATTATCAATGGCCAATAGCAAAAGATACATAGCCTGTGGCAGGTGTCAGTTGCAAGAATATGTACGTGCAAATGCCCCAGAGCAGGGCTTATAAGCAAATTCAATGATTTAGATATACATCATGCTTGTGTATAGATTAATTAAAATCATGTCCGAGTCGCAGCAAGAGACTTGCCAAGGAATGAAGCGCAAGCCCCATACATTGTGCTCGATGTTTAGCATATTTGCTATTTATTTTGCAGAAACGTTAGCATAAATATATAAATTAAATAAACATGGAAATCATAGTGAATTTCCAAATATACAAAGTATTATTTTACAGCATTTTATAGCCTCACTTTTCACTGCCCCTAAAAGTATGCCACGTTTGAAGTATTGCAATTCGAGCATTGAATAAATATTTAAATTTACGCTTTTTGCATAAAACATTATATAAAATAAACAACTTGAAATCTCGACTGCCTAACCCTCTCGAGAGAGAGCGTAAAATGCATTTATGCAAAATAATATTAGTGCAGTAGACCGTTATAATTGTCATATTAGAGCTGAAGCGAGCAGTCGAGAGTGTCCGAGAGTGAACTTCATGCCAAGCACAGACAGAACAGAGTTCGTCTTTTTATTTTTCGAAAAATTGCTTAATTTAGCGCAAAATATTATGCACAAAGTAGCCAGACGGAAACTCAAAATAAAGGCGACACTTTTTGACAAACAAATTCAGAAAATTGCAAAGGAAATTGAATAATATAAAAAAACACACTCGCATTTTAGACATTTGATTTATACTAATTTTTGCACATAGACACAAACAGTACAGTTTGTCCGCTCCTCTATCAAGACTAAAGATGTCCATACAATTAGCTGATGAACCACAGGAAGCCAACACGGTTAAGATCAATATGGAGAGCAATGGGCCAAAGAAACCAAAATGCAAATCCCAGACAGACGCATATGAAGCGGAAAGGGAAATGAGGCAAGAAAATATCACCAAACGTTTTACGGAGCTGCTCAAGAAGTATGAGAGCTTCAACATGCCGGAGCAAGTCAATAGCAAGAAGATGCTGCCCAAACTTCAGAGGACACAATCCGAACAGTTCCTCTCCTCGCAAAGGCCAGAGTGTAAGATATTGGTTAGAGTTATAGTAGTACATGTCTAAACATTAATCTCTTAATCCTCAGCTGAGAGCAGTGATCAGGTCAAAGCGTCCATCAGCCTGAATCGCATGCAGCTGTCAGATGCCACACTGCTACCTGTGCCCAGTAAGCACACCTGTGAGACAGGCATGCAGACATCCTCGACCATACTGATGGAGGACTATAGTAAATACCATTATGAAGCAGCCTTTAAGCCCGTGGGCAAAGACGCCGAGGTGGTGACTGCGCCGCACACACAGCATACCCTACACATTGAGGTCGAGTCGGCTGCATCATCCACGGCCTTGGAACGTGCACCATTGCGCCAGCGGATGTGGCTGGTGTTGGTCCAGGCCTGGGTATCCATACGTGCTGCCTTCCAATTGATGGGCGCTAATGTGACCTATGTTCTATTCATATTGTTATGCATGTGGTGTTTGTATTTGATCTTTTCGCACTACCACACATTTGTGGAGTCCCATCATGCCACCAAGATTGATCCCAAGATCAATACTCTGGCCCTTGGCGTCAAAAATGCCCTTTGAAGGAAGGACGTGTAACTATTCTGTAGTATAGTAGTAATATTTTCGAACCAATAAAAGTACAAAACCCTGCGTATAATTTATGCTTTTATCGAAACATGCTGGGAGTACAGCAACACATTATGGCAAGACTACAGTACAATGCGGAAGCGAAATCGGTCAACATATAGCAAAAACGATCGGTCAGTGGAGGACGTCGTGGTGGATTCGGTGTCGCAACGCTATCGGCATTTATTAATATCGTCTGAGAATTCAATTCACAGGGTGCGGGTGGTAGTGGAAGAAAATCTCCGGGTGTCATCACGCCCAGACGACGTTTACGATGGAAACGTGGCTGCTCCGTTTGCACTTCAGCATGGCTGAGTAGCCGGCTTGTAAATGTGTCTCTTCTATAAATTTCCAATTCATCCTCAGAACTATCTAGGGAACAATAGGATATATACATCAATCGTTAAGCTATATTAAGCTTCAGCTTCATTATCTGTTACTTACCATTAGCCATTGCCTGCAGCAGCCAGCTGTACCATGGAATCCGCTGCTCCGTCTTTTCATTGTTATCGATAAATTTGTGATCCAATTCGTTGTCCATATCGTACGGAGCATCCTGCTGGCCGCATGGTATGCCACCCAAGATGTCCAATATCATGCCACGCGATTCGATTTTGCTAAGAGGTTCCTTGACCGAGAGCCGTTCATCAACAGCCTCCTGAACCAGATGGGCTATCAAAGTGTCTATGACAATGGCCGCTTGTATCTCTTTAAATGCCATAAGGCGTATAATTTTGAGAAAAGTTTCTATTAACAAAATCGGATTAATTGTAAGGCCGACATTTTCTAATATATAAATGTCAACTTTACAGAATATCGCCTAATAATGAATACGATTTTAGATCTTGCATAAACAATCCAAAATTAACAATGAAGGATGATGGCAGTAAAAAAGAAAAGGCGGAGGACAAACAGCCAGAAGAGTCCCAACTTGTTGAACTGCCTACAACGGCAAAGAATGGAACTGAGGAAGCTGATGATCAGGCGGCAAAGAAGATCGCAGAAAAGCCGCCAACAAAACCTAAACCTCCGCCAAAGAAAAAACCAAAGATTCCAGAGCCAAAGCCGCATCATCCCGTCAAGGAAGAAAGCTTGGAAAATGAAGCTAACGTTTCGAAAGAGTATAGAGTATGTGGGGAGAGAGATAAAACCCAACTCCTGGCTGATAGAGAGGATACCCTACCTCGACAAGACGGGGTGCAAAAGCAGACCATAGAAAAAGAACTTTGGTTTCAATCACAAGGACTGTGGATACATGCAGAAAAGGAGGCCACATTAGCGTTTGATAAGGAGAAGCTGGCAGAGCCGGATCCCAAATTACCTATTAAAGATGTCCAATTGGCAGACACGGAACCACCTAAGCCGCCGCCGAAACACGTTGCCTTTGAGCTACCCAGCACCAGTAGAGAGAGTCTATTGGAGGTATACAACTTGAAGGAGACCAGATCAATGGTCAGGGATATGATCGACATCATACTGCCAGAAGTTGAGACTGAAGCAAGCAACTCCACGCTACTCCAGGAACCGAGTCCGATTGCCACCTCCAAGTGCTTGGATGATGAAAGATACTTACGTATCATAACATTACTCGATCGCTATACCCAAAATCTAGAGGCATTTGAGGAACTTATAGTGCAGGTAGCTCCCGAACCAATTGTCCACACAGAGCAATTGCAGCCGCCTCAATACTGTGAGCTGGGCATCCAAACACTACCCATAAATACCATCAAATTCGATCTGACCAACATACAACCCACAACTCAATCACAACAAGCTTATCCTATACCACCCTGTGAACGTACCCACCACATAATCACCATCAGCTCGAATAGTAGTGCCACACAACAGATCACACCGGCAGCACCAAGTACATTGATGGGTCGCATTAGACGTGGCTTAAGTGATTTTGTTGGCGCCTTTTGTCTCTGCCTGCAGGTCAACAAGGACTGCATCTTCTGTCTGGGCTTCTTTCTGGCATTTGTGATTAGCGCCAGTTTCCTAACAGCCTTCTTCTATCGCACCATCAACCTGACCCACTCGGCAGTACGGATTCCTGTGGTCACACCCCCACCACTACGTCTCAATCCCACGGGCACAATGCGCTTCAATGGTGGATACTATTACGTATACAATACGCATCGGACGCATTTTGTATGATACATATGTGGAGTCATGTGGAGTCTCTCTCATTGGTGTTGAAAGTATATATCTTGACTCTAACCGAAATTCATTATACAAGTTTAATATGTAAATGTGCAATCGATTGACAGAGTTTAGCGAGAAGTTTATGCAAAGATTTTAATCCAAATGGAACGGGGGAAAAATTATAATAATAAATAATGATGACTGCAGATTTAGATGTGGATTTATTTGTATTTACATAAGTTACTATTAATGTTATTAATGTTAAAAATAGAAAGAAAGTTAAATCTTTAATATCTCCAGTATTACAAATTCCGGGCCACAATTCACAGCACAGATAAAGGATACCACAGGCTCTTTGAATGCTGAAGCACATGTTGCCTGTAACATACATTTCTGAGTTGAACAAACTTAACAGACCCTTTTGAACCTTTTTAAAGTACAGGATCTAATAAACAAAAACGATTGATCAATCAACTTGGTTTAAATACAGATCAGATGTAAATGTATCTGTCAGCTATCAGACTGCTAATAATATATCCTCTACCAACAAAAGTAAAAGAAAAACTCATATGAAGTTAGAATACTTAATAATATAATATAAGTTTAAAAAATCTGAGCGAAAGTAAAGTAGTATATGAATAATGTATATACTATATAATGTATTCCCAAAGTCTGCAATCAAAAGTGAATTTAATGCCATCATTTAAATTTGATTGTCAAGAATGCTAGAGTTATTAAAAGTCGATTAGAGTTCACAGCTCATAAAAAGTATATACTATATAGAGAGACTTGCCCAGTTAATGATGTGCACATCGTAAAACAGTTTATATGAACACGAACAATTTGAATATCAGAATGTGATTAGAATAGTGACTGGTTTTAAGAAATAGTATACTATAAGCTCGCTCTATGCAGAAGAAGGTTGTGCATTTGCTTCTGTAAGTAAGTACTAACGTTTTGCCCATTATTTCAAACTTCTTTCAAGTTCTCCTTTTGCCAGAGTTCAAGTTTCAGTATAATTTTGAATACCTTTTTGCATTTAAGTGTAGACAAATGTCACGTTTGTTGCAAACTGCAAAGGACCAGGACCAAAGGGGGCTTTGTGGTCGCTCTGTCTGCCATTGTCCATTGCCCATCGTAACTTGTGCGTTGTTTGTGTATTCTCTTCGTTTTTTTTCTTTCTCTCCTTTATTTTTATGTCAGGCGTCGCATTTAAGTTCAACTGACAATGGGTCACAAAACGACGGCCATTCCAATGCGCCACCACCAGCAGCAGCAGCTCCTCCTGCTCCTCCTTGTGGGCCACAACCGAAATTGGCCACAAAACGTTCGTCGCCTGCTGTGCCGGGTCCAAGAGAAACTTTTTGGCAAGATGCCAGCTCAAAGGAATTATTGTTAATATAGGCTGCCCGGACAGCCCGAAGAGCCACGGCCAAAAACTGTAGCAGGAGTCGGAGCTGCAGCTGTAGTTGTAGTTGTAGTTGTAGTTGAACTGAGCCTGAGCTTCAGCTTGGCAGCTAGCCTGGTCGGGTTTCGGCTTTGAATGTAATTTATTTATGCGAAATATGCCAAACAGTTTGAAAATTCAACACTCTCTGTATATAGTATAGCGGCAGTAAAGCAAATCGACGAATTTAATATACTCTAAATATTGAAATCGTATATAATATAATATGCAGAATGATTGGCATTATTTTCTCCACTTTTTCCACTAAAATATGTTTAAACGAGTAAGTGGAAAGTTCCCGAAAATAATTCAGATTTAAGAGAACCTTTTCTCTCCACAGTTAAGCTACTTTCTATACCCTACATCAGGGGCACATGGTGGACAGAAATGATATGTGATATATTTTATTGAGTCCTTTCCCTGGGCTCTTGCTCTTCGCATGCTGAATGGCTGATGGGCAAAACGGATAAGCTGTTTAGACAGCAAATTTTGCACAATTGATTTCTTATTTATTTATTATGATTTCATTTTATATTTTGTATTCTTTGTGTGTCCACATTCTTGGCAGAGGAGCTGCACAGTGTCCACTGTACCACAATTAAAGCAGAGTGCCACCAAAGTATTGAAAGAACTGCCAAACAATTTTTGGACAATGCTTTCGACTTGAACGGGACTTTACTCGTACTGTTTGTGGCAGGTGGAGCGAGGGGGAGGGGGAGTAGTTCGTTTATTTATTCTTTTTTTCGCCATTTTTTTGGATGTTTGACTACAATGGCTGAGCAGAGCGACGCGCGTTTCCGCTGGCAGGAAATTGAATTGCACGAGCACGCGAAATTACATCATTTTGGAACCACGGTAAACAATTTCCCGTTCACCTGGCAGAGACGTAACTAACTGTTCAAGGGACGCTCTGAATAATATTTGACAAGCGGGCGAAATGTTGCTAGGTTCCCTGATAACTAGTTACCCAACAATTTTGTGCGAAAATATCAATTTCACTTTTTTTTCCTTTTTTTGATTTTCCGAAAAAAAATAAATAGACTTTGTTGCCTTTCATATGCGATACGAGTGTGTAACATATACATATCGAATAGTTCAAAATGGCGACGGAACGTACGAGAAAATAAAAAATAATGATAACACAAAAAACAAATACAAAAGAAAATAAAATTCAAATAAAAACACAAGCAACTGGCAATCAAAATGTCTGGCGAACTCGAACCAAGCAATGACAGACAGCATATGGAGGGATAGACACATACGGGAAGCACAGAGGGCAGTTCAGTGAGTTGTAATTGGAGATCTAAATACTTATTGAGAAATATTACATTTTGAATTCAAATAAATGAAATCACATTTAATTGTAATTAAAATGTGTTAATAGGAATTTTTTAAGAATTTTGAGTTGCAATTGGAAATCTACTTATGGAGAAATATTAAATTTTGAATTCAAATAAATGGAACAATTACTTTTAATTGAAATTATCATGTGTTAATAGGAATTTTGTAAGAATAATAACGTTAAATTTGTTTATTCTTGACTGGAAAATATAGGAATAATTTATAGATAAATTATTGACCATATTTGAATATGACAATTTATAATGAAATCTTGAAATATATAGTATCTAGCAATGCAAAAATAGAGTTCAATGCTAACGACTACACTAATAGATACAACCTTGCGAATACAAGTACATATATATATGAGCCTTTGATCAAGTACAGACTAGTATTCAATGAAGTATAATATTCTACAATTATTATTAATAAATAATGAAAAATTAACAAATTTGAACAAAACTGAAGAGTATTCTTAGAAGCATAATATTCTACCAATTATTATTAAGAAATAATTAAAAATAAAATATATAATATATATATATATATATATTAGTAATATATTATATATATGTATATTAGTATATATATTAGGAGCATATTCCATACTTCTATCTTCATTGGTAACTCATATAACAAGCAGCTCTCAGCTAACTTTTCAAGCACACCTCGCACATATGCTGTACGAACTAAAGCGAAACTCAGTCAATGTGCCACTCCCACTTGACAGCCCTTCTGCTGCCCTTCTGGTTCTCCACTGCCATACGTACTCGCATGTACATTTACTGGCGCTGTTGATGCTCCTCTTCTTCTTCGTCGTGTTCCTCTTCTACTACTGCCACTACTACTAGCAGCACACACAACATGGCAACGCTGTCAGTTTGAAAGGATTATTGCCACTTGCCGCTTGCGGCGAACGTTCTTAAATGTAACACGTTTGAAACAAGTTTAGATACGTGAGCTGAGCTGAGCATATCTTTTTGGTTTGAAGTTTCAGTTTTGAGTTCGGAGTTTTATTTTAGATAGGTTGAGTAGCAGTCGCAGTGGCAGTGGCCGCACTAGTCCCAGTCCCAGTTCCAGCTCCCGCTCCAGCTCCAGCTCCACTCGCAGTCGCCGTCGCAGTCGTAGTCGCTTCTTTGGCTATGTAAAAAGTCATCAACGGCCCAGTCGGCCAGTCAGCCAGTTCAGTCAGATAGTTAAACCAAGCTAGGCGAAAAAAAAAAAGCGAAAAGTCTGGCGACTGGTTTGACGGGCTTTCTGAATGGGCCCGCGGTCTCTGGCCACAATTTGCCCTCACTTCAATTTGAACTCTCTGTGGCCAAGAGCCTCAGCCGAATAGTCGTAAAAATTCGCGCAACAAAACGATAAAAAAATCAACAACAACAACAACAACAGCAACAAAAACATGTATAAAAACTGCACAGTTCACAATTGTTAAACTTTTGCGAGATGCTCTTAGAAGACGAGAAACAAAAAGGCAGAAGAAGGTTCTAAAGTTTCTGCGTTTGCTTTTGGGAGTAGAGAGTAGAGTACGGCACCAAATGGGATGAGATTGATTGAAGATGCCAAAAGTCATTCATCATGCGATACACACACCCAGCATGACAGACCAAACATAAAACATGAAACGTAAAAACGAAAAAATGTTTAAACTTTTAATTATAGGCAGGCAGTCCTTTTATAGCGAATTTCAGTGTCTGATTTTAGTACCAATGCACGACAGGAAGAGTTCTCAAGGCGTTCTCAACTTAGGCAAAGGGGCATTAACTAATACTATAGTATGTGAAGGTGGAATTTGGAATGTGGCAAATAGTATATAGAAATATAATTGTAAGCGATAATATTTCTAAGAGTATTGATAATAATATAGTATAATATAATATATATATAATATAATATAATAATAATAATATAGTATAATATAATATTGATAATAATAATAATATTAATAATTAATACTCATTTTATCCTAGCAAATTAAAAATTGATTGAAAATAAAGTAAAGTATCTGCATGTCAAAATCATTCATACCCGATTGAAGCATGATTGCAGGTATGTATGTTACAGTAAATGAAAGAATATAATATAATTTTGATAATAATAATATTAATAATTAATACTCATTTTATCTTAGTAAATTAAGAACTGATTGGAGATAAAGTAAAAGTATCTGCATGTCAATATCACTGATACACGATTGTTGCATGATTGCAGGTATGTTGCAGTCAATGAAAGAATACATAGAATTAAAAATTGACAATAATAGTAAAACATTATTAATATTTTAAATTGTGGAAAACTAGTAACCGTTACAGATATTATTGATGCCTACTTTAGATTGGAGTTAGAGAGGGAAATTATTAATGATTGGATTGGGCGGTAGATGAGGATTTTAGTCCCCAGCACACTTAGACCCATTGACTAGTTTCTATTCCGACTACAGAGGTTAGGTAGAGCCTGAGGCTTTGATGAACCGTGACAGTTTTCTGGGTTTAGCTATTGCTATGTCTGACAGATTAGGGAAGTAGTAGATCCCCAGATACCAGGAGCAGGAGTTACATAAATTTAATAATGTTTGTATATAACAAATTTTGATCAAGTGAGATAATGTATTTTTATATATGTATACGTATGTATAATATATGTATAATATATATACATATGTATGTATATTCAATAATTTTCAAGGCTATAAAATTCTTTGATAATTATGAAGCGTATACATTAAAAACAAAAAGGGAACACCTCAACAACTCTAATTGGAATCATTATAAACTTCGCATGTTAAACCTGATTTCAAAACCGATTAAGTGCAAATATCGTTTTTAATTTGCTAAACAATTAGCTGTTAAATTTAAAGAAATATATTGTTAAACAATAAAATAGCTTAAACTTTGTTTAAAAACGTCGACGCAGCACGCAACGTTTGTGGCACTTAAAGATTGAGACTCACCTTTAAAAGCTAGGCTGCATCTGCCGCTGGGCTGTCCGCATGTGCATGTACCGAGTGTGTATGTGTGTGTGTGGGACTGTGTTGAGCTGCTGCTAGAAGATGATGATGTTGCTGTTGCTGTTGTTGTTGTTGTGCATCCTGGCGGCCATTTTGTACACAGCAGCTGTGGCACGGCAAGTTCTACTACGAATGTTATAGTATTCACATTGTTCCGATTCGATTTGGACTAACGGGTTATTCACTTCGGCACATGATTAAATGATCTCGTTTTTTTCGTTAATGTCGAATTAATCTAACGCTTAGTTTTTGCGAATGACGGTGTAATAGAGAGAAGGAAACAAACGGTGGATCGGCTGCGGGTTATAAATCAAGTTTACTTAATGCTTTTCGAAAGGCCCACGCAAAACGGGCAACGGCAAAAATAATAATAAAAAAAACAAAATCGTAGTTGAGAAATGAAACAAATAGAAAAACACAAATTAAAGTGTAATAAAAAAAAGCAGTTTAACCGCTTTATTGTTGTTGTTTTTTTTTTCTTAGTGTTTTTTCCGCTTTTGCTACTTCTGCTTCTTCTTCTTCTTCTTCTGCTGGCGTTTTTTGACAATGTGCCACAAGAAACAGCTGAAAACAACAGCAACAGAGACAGACGCCTGGCCGAACCTTTTGGAGGAGAGCCGGTTTGAAGAAACAAACGTAGAAACAGTAAAAAAGAAGCCCGAAACAAGTTGCAAAATGAAATGAAAAAGAAAAAAGAAACAAGCAGCTTCTAGTTGCAAGTGTGTGACGTCGACGTCGACAGCAGCAGCAGCTGATTGCGATGCGTTGCGTTGCGTTTCGTTGCGCGTTACATGAACTTGTGCAAAGGACCTGCAGCCGGGCTCTGATATGTCAACTAGCAGCAGCAGCTACTGCCGCAGCAGCAGCAGCAACAGTCGCCCTAACAGAGCAGTTGCAGAAATGTAAAAGCAGCGACACAGCAACAACAACAACACACTCTGTTTTCCGGCATGTGTTACGGCCAATGGTTGCGAGCGAGATGCCAGCAATGCAATTTACAGGCCAAATTCAAACCAACTGCCTATGGCGCTATCTGTGTGTGTGTGTGTGTGTGTGCGTGTGTGCGTCTGCGCCCTGACTGCACAGCTGAGAGCGCTGCCCCGACGCGCTGTTGCTAGGGGCCCGACTGCAAAAGCTCAGCTGTTCAGCGGCAGCGCTAGCGTGCGGGGGGAGTAGGGTGGGGGGGCTGCCTGGAATTTTGTATGTGGCATGGCAACCCCATGGATTACACGGTAACGGCAACGGCAACACTAACGGTCCCTATTGATTGAGCAGAATCTAAATAAAAATGCATGTTAAATCAAACGCAATGAAAAATGACGCCGAACAGGTTCCCCAACAGCAGCAGCAGCGGCAGCGGCAGCAGTGTTGCCCATTTTGGCTATTTTTAGCTATTTTCATATTATTGGCTAAAGCTCTAGTTCTAAGTTATTTACATTGAATTACAAAAAAAAAAACTCAGCAGCCGTGTTGCCCATTTTGGCTATTTTTAGCTATTTTTATATTATTGGCTCAAGCTCTATTTCTAAGTTATTTACATTGAATTACAAAAAAAACTCAGCAGCAGTGTTGCCCATTTTGGCAATATTTAGCTATTTTCATATTATTGGCTAAAGCTCTATTTCTACGTTATTTACATTAAATTACAAAAAAAAAAAAAAAAAAAAAAACATTTTAGGTGCATTTAGCTATTTTTGGCTACTTTTTGGCATTGCACAGTGCGTATGTGCGTACCACTGTGCCCAAGGAGTGCGAAAGACCTTGCGAAGGATGCGCATTGCAAATATCAAAATTTATTTTGCACTCCCTTTATGCTCTGCTATAGAAGCAACGCACACCAACAACAACTGCACCAAGTTTCGCACACAAGTTCTCTTCGTCCGTCGCCTCGTCTCTCACTTTTGCTATCCGCTCTCCGCCTCTCGCGCTCTTCATTTACTTCTCGCATACCACAGAGTGCAAACCTGTTTTATTGTTTAAGAATTTTCGCCGCCTGCCTGCCACACAGCCAGCAAGAACACTTGCCACCAAAACGTTACGTTTCACGTTGTATTCTTTTTATTTGTATTTATTTTTTGTTGTAGCTTTTTGTTTGCATTTGGATTTGGATTTGGATTCGGATTCGGTTTCTTCTGCTGCTACCGTTGGGCTGCTGACCGCTGCTGTGCCTATTGTCGTTGTTGCTGTTGTTGTTGTTGTCTCTGCTGCTGTTGCTGTATAACTTAACGACACGCGACTACTACACCTACACACACGCATTCGCACTCACGTTTACGCACACACACACACAGCGCACCGCACGAAATGGAAATGAAAATGACGAAGGCCCACACGTCCGCGCGCAACGACGAGAAAAAACGAACTGAGCACCGCACACTGAAAACTGAAAACGTTGAAAACCGTTTGAAGCTCGCCGGCATTGGCAACATGTTTGATGCCAATTTTCATCATATCTCGAAAACATCATAAAAACCGACTTATTTGAGCCAGCTTAGTGTGGTAACTCCATTGAAATAGCTTTACTTCTTTTGCAGCGTCTAATTGTAAAGTAACTGTAAACTGTAAAATTTTCTTATGCGATGATGGCTTGGGTAACCACTTTTGCGCGGGTTATTCTATTCATTTTGATTATAGCATTTTGCAATAAACACTTTTAAAATGGCTTCTTTTAATAAATAAACACAATTATTCACTTTTGCTTATATTTTTGCTTAATAAAACGATAAGAGCAGCGGAGTGAGCTTAAGCTTTCGACGTTCGCGTTTATACTGAGCTAGGTGAGTGTCACAGCTGTGCTTGCGTGCCCGCTTAACGAAAGGTTGGTGGCGCCATCGAGCGGCATTGTCAATGATGAGGCAGACCGTGTTTAGACGTAAACAACAGATGGCGCTATAGCCAGTTGCAATGTAGTGCTTATATTTAAAATGAATAAAATTCAGTGAGCTTATTATTTAATCAATTGTGCTTTTAGATTTTGTTGTAAATCCAGCTTAGTGTTGTAACTCAATTCAAAAATGCCTTTACTTCTTTTCCAGCAGCTAAAAATTGCGTTAGCGTCTAATTTTAGAGTAACTGTAAACTGCAAAATTTTCTTATGCGTTGATGGCTTGGGTAATCACTTTTGCGCGGGTTACTCTACAAACGAGTAGCATTTTGATTATATCATTTTGATTATAGCATTTTGCAAATAAACACTTTTTAAATGACTTCTTTTTATAAATAAACATAATCATTTACTTTTGTTAAAATTTTTACTTAATAACACGATATGACCAGCGGAGCAAACTTAAGCCGTCGACGTTCGCGTTTATACTGAGCTAGATGAGTGTCACAACTGTGCTTGCGTGCCCGCTCAACGAAAGATTGGTGGCGCCATCTAGCGGCATTGCCAATTATGAGGCTGGCGGTGTTTTCACGTGAACAACAGATGGCGCTGCAGCGAGTTGCTATGATGTGTAGTCAGTTATATTTAAAAAGAATAAAACTCAGCCAGGTTATTATTTAATCAATTGTTTTTTAGATTTTACAGATGGTAAAATCGTTTTTGATCATATCTATAACAGAATTCGGTATTGTTTGCTTTATCTTTAATATTTTATTCACTTCTTTTCCAGTTTCTTTTACTTTCAGAAGTTGCTTTCGTATTACATTTTACAATGAGCATAAATAAAAGAACCACAAAAACATTCAATATAATTAATAGCTAATTAAGACAGAAAGATTCATATAGCTAATTAAGATAAAGACAAAAAGGCGAATAAACATAAAGCACTTGGTAACAATTGCTTAGGGTTAAAGGTGAATATGCATCAATACGCACGCGTATAATATATATATATTATTTATTTATATACAAGAGGACAATTTGGGTCCATGTTAACAGTTTTTTTGTTGTTCTTGTTGCAATTGTATTAATTTTGTTTTGCTTTTGCACTTTTAATACGAGCTATGGTATTGCTAGAGTTAATCATAATCGTAAATTCAAATACAAGCTCCAAGTTGTAGGGATTTTAAGTACATATGTATATGTATAATAATGATATAGTATAATATTCTTGTAGATACTTATTTAATCGGTTAGTTGTTTGGCCGTTGCTTAGCTTGGGCATATATTTTGGACTGGGGTCATACTAGTAATTGTTATTAAAGATTTATTTTGATTGCAAATTTTACAATAAGGTGAAATAGATCATGGAGTATACGATGTTAGTTACGACTGCTATGGACAGAGTTTAATGAGAATTATTTTGAATTTATGTACAATATGAACGAATCAAAAGTGACTTATTTCAAACTAGACAAATGATATGTTTAAACTAAAAAGTAGAGTACAGTAACTTAGCTTCATAAAATGTACAAAATAGCCTATTTACGCGTAAAGACTTTTTCTAAATTATTTCTTTAAATACAAAAACTATATCTAATCATTTGAAATGATAATATCCATAGCAGTTAATTCTATATATCTCTTCGAGCTCTATTGCCACGATCTTACGAGTTGAGTAACTGAAAAAGTTAACGTATTGTTCATGTGCTGAAAGGTACTTTCGGAGAGGGGGATATTCAATTTGGTCACTCGAGGGCTCTGCAGACCGGAGTCTCACCCTTACGTCGATATTCTCATCTTGGCCATGGCAATATTATTGTGTGCCATCACCGTCCGCATTCGGTCCCGCAGATATTCCGAGATGGAGGTATAGTTCTCGTGGTGGGCCAACTCCATGGGCGTCAGTCCATCCTGATTCTTGAGCATCACATCACTGCCGGCTGCCACCAGCTGTTTGCACACCGTCATATGCCCGAACATGGCAGCTGCATGCAGTGCCGTCTCTCCATTCGGTAGGATGCCCAAATTGGGACGATACTTGAGTAGTACTGTTACGACCGAGGCGTGGCCCTTGTGCGCCGCCTTAAACAGTGGCGTGGCACCGTCACAACGCACCGTGTCCACGTTGACACCATTCTGCAGCAAGACCTTGCAGATGTGATCGTGTCCCATCTGGGCAGCTATCCACAGTGGGCTAGCGCCATCGATGCGCTTGATGTCCATGGAGGCATGCGCCAGGATGAGCAGCGATAGCACTGTCCGATGTCCATTCTGGGCGGCAATAAAAGCCGGCGAAGCTCGATCCTAGTAGAGCACAATATGTATCAAATCATATCTCATTTTGGATTTCATTTCGGTGTACTCACATTCATACAGGCATTCACATCGGCGCCACAGTCCAACAGCTCTCTGATTATCTTCACATGCCCACCCTGTGCAGCCACAAACAGGGGCGTGCCACCATCCAGCGATGGCAGATCCACCTTGGCCCGTGCCTTCAGCAAGATGCGCACCACATCCAAGTGACCACTCTGGGCGGCAAAAAAGAGCGCTGTGGTGCCGGTGGAGCGACGCGAGTTCAGCTCGGCCCCCTGCTCCAACAGTTCCAGCACACAATGGATATGCCCCCCAGCCGCTGCCAGTATGAGTGGTGTGGTGCCGTCCTGCGAATTGAGCCAAGATAAACAGAAATGTAAAGTGTGTAAATACAAATACTCGTAAAATGCCAGGAGACACGATTTCAAGTGCTTCAAATTAAGCTGCTTTAAACAACATTAGCCCAACTGAGCCAAACTTTATGTTGAATGTTTAATAATGTTTTCACTTGAGAAATGTTGCCTAACTTTTGTTAAAAGTTGTTTAAAAGTTATACAATTATCAGCTGGGTTTAATAGAATGCCCAGTAAGATGGCTAAGATGGCAAATATGGAAATAGTATGGGTCATATTATTGTGTTTTTATTTAGATATTTTAATGATTTGTGGGCGGGAAAGATGAGAAGTTTAATCAACCTGATCTGGTCTATCTATATATGAAATTTCAGGTCTCCAACTCATCTAGTTTCCGAGATATATAATATTTTAATCAACCTCATCTGATCTGCCTACATTTTAATAGCTCTTTTAGTTTTCGTTTATCCAAAGAGACCATTTCAATGACTAAATGGTATAATAATAACTTTTTATTCAACTAAATTTCGTCGGCAAAGATATTATATACTACAATCCGGTAACATGCAATAAATTGCCAATTAAATGATTTACGATTCGCATTTATATTATATAAGGGCAACACGCGAATCTTTTGTTACATATTACTTTAACTAGTTTAAACATTTCGCCGCGTCACAAAACATTGCAAAACTCTTTTAGTCAAAGAAATAATGCCAAAAAAAACTACTCACTAGTTGAAGTTAAGCACTTAACACTTTGTTTACAAAAAGTATGCACCAATTGGCAAAAAAGCCACAGAGGAGGAAAACTCTGCATAGCAAAAGTGAACCGAAAACAAAAAAATTGAAAATGAAAACGAAAAAGTAAAATTAAATTAATTTAAAATTAAATTTCACTTAAAGCGCAGCGAAGAGCATTCTGCTCACAGTTCAGTTGAGCTCAATTTCAGTGCGGTTCGGTTTAATTCTGTTTGAGTTCAGCTGGACACGAACTACGAATGCATTGCAGTCAATACACTGTCAGAAATTTAGTGAATATTCATAATTTACTTTGAGAAATACGAGTAGGTATAAACTACATTTTTTAAATATATATTATAGTAAAAATATAATGAAAATAATAGTATGTCTATCAAGGTGGTTTTTCTCAGTGCATCCCAACTGTTTGGCAGAGACAGCGTGGCACACAGCTGGTGCACGTTAGCCATAGCATAGCATTTGGCTTTAAACTATACACAAGGGCATACAGCCCATGGGCAAGAGGAGGAAGTGAAACGTTGCAGCTAAATACGTGACTGATGGCACCAGTCGGGGCTCACCACGGGGGGCAAGGGGGCACAGTTGTTGCATTTGGAAACGCTTTGGAGATTTGCGATTTTCGCTCTTGATTTTGCCACACACGCATGCAAATCAGCACTATACCAAGTCAACTGGTGAAAACTAAACGTAATTGCAGTTGAAATCGTACGACTATTATATTAACAACTTGATTAAACAATTAAAGCAGCTGACAGTGTAGATAGCCAAAAGAAAGAGTGAAAACCAAGCAGCTGCACTATATTTGATACTAGCAATTGGCATACTAAATTTCAGACATAATCTTCGAAAAGTTCCCAAGATATATTATTATTTTCGGCACTATGTTAACCCAACTGTTGCCAGCTGCCGCTCTAGATACTCTTACATAAACATACACGAATCACTCACCTCATCCTTACAATCGACATGCACTTTGCCAGTATCCAGAACCCGCCGCAGCTCCACCACATCTCCACGTAATGCTGCCAGATGCAACATAACATCCGATGGTGTTTCCTTCTGTAAAAAGTATTTAAAAAACACAAACAAATCAATTAACGAAGCACAACTTGGGCAGCTGTCAAATGAGAGCCAAACACTTGACTAATAGCCTCCTCCCCCTCCACCTCCCCCTCCCTGTCTAAAGGTAACTCAAGTCCATGGGATAACACCTAAAACACCCACACACATTTGTCTTGTATGACGCCGGGGCGCCAGTCTTAAGTAATACTTATGCAGGAAATTAGTTTTACTCGCTCCCCACTACAAATTATAGTAATTAGTGCCATAGGCGCAAAAGAAAACAAAGAAAGCAAAACAAAACAGTGGATACAAAAAGAAGAGAAAAAAACCACTTGAACAGCGGATGTGGATGCATTTTTACAATGCTTAGCGGGTGCTTTGACAACGTATGTACGGGTGTTAACCCTAGGGTGGACAGGGTGTTCAACACTAGACCTTGCCTAGAGTTCAATAAGAGTTCCTGATGAGTGGTAAATGCTTAAAGTTTTATGTTGATATACCAGTATGTACTTAAGGTTATACAGGTCTTAGTTAATAGTCTTTAGGAAAGGTAAATATAAACGGAAGGTAAAACTACAGATGGACGTAGTCGACAGTGCATACTTAGTAATGTCATTGTGTATGGTTTAGTTGTGCTGAAGTCGTAGGATGAGGTAATGGACGTATAGACTATTAGAAACTACTTAGATAATACATAGCTAAGCTGTTGTCCCTAGCTCTTATAAGGTCTCGTGTGTCTATGCCTAGTGTTATGCTCCATGTATCCCAAGGGCTTAATCAAAAGAAGAAAAAGAGCAGTCAGATAGACAGTCTTGCAGCTGAACCTAAAGAACAATCGTCAAGGCATATACAATATTGATTCTACTCCATTGATTTTTAACTAAAGTGTTTGTACCATGTACCATACTCCACGTTAAACAGAGCTGACGTGTCTAAAATTGCCCTGAAGACGATCGTCGTTAGAACGATCGAAATATATTGGAAAATAAAAACCCAATGTTTTATTTCGGACCTCGAGCTAGCAAAAAACCAAAATAAAAAAACTCGGAAAGGCTACAGTCGGATGCAACCGACAGTAGGAGACCCTGTACTTTCCTTTGCAGCAGCTAAGGCTAACATAGCACACATACACACACACGCACATACCTAAGTCAGACGCAACCACGCATACACACTTACATACATATGTACATGCATTATGTGCATGCTCGCTGCTCCCCCTTGCCTAGTACGGAAACTTTAATCTCGAATATCTCCGGTGTTTATTATCCGATTGGGCCACAATTCTCAGCACTGATAAAGGTTACCATAAGATCATAACATGCCAAAGCACAAGCTTGTATTTTTATAATTGTGGCTGTGGTGGTTTTTTGCGGTTTTTGGGGGAGGGGGGGCAGGTATCAAAAATCTAAAACAAACTTGATCTGCTTGCACTATAGGGGCATCTAACTGCCAAATATGATGTCTCTAGCTCTTACAGTTTACGAGATCTAGGTGTTCATACAGACGGACAGACGGACGGACGGACGGACGGACGGACGGACAGACGGACATGGCTGATCGACTCAGCTCGTCGTCCTGATCAAGAATATATATACTTTGTGGGGTCTGTCACGCCTCCTTCTGCCTGTTACATACATTTCGGGCTTGCACAATCTTAATAGACCCTTTTGTACTTTTTTAAAGTACAGGGTCTAAATATGGAAAGGTCGCAAAATGCATTATAAAGTGTTTAAAAAAATGATGTTATTATATTATCCCCAATTCTATATGATGAATTTATTTTATTTTAACTTTAAAGTCAATTAAATAAGACCTCTTATAGTATTTTATTTTATCCACAATATTATTGCATTCAAACTACCTAAACTTTCTTCAGCTGCCCTTCTTTCAGACCGTGCTCAAAACAACCCCACAACGACGCCCAAGTGTTAAGGCAGCAGCTAATTGCGCTGATGACGATGATGTTGTGGATCAGCAGAGCACTTGCAGTTGTGGTAGATATATATGTAGTAGTACATATGAAGAGGAAATACTCACACTCGTGCAAGCACAACAAATATTTGAACTATTTAAAACGCTCTACGCTTCTGTGGCTGGGAAATGGTCAAGGCAGAGGGGCAAAAACTGTCAACTAGCGAGTTAATGATGCACATTTAGCTTTAATGTACGGCAACTCGAGACACCTGTTGATGGACGACAATAATAATAAAAAGAAAAACCATTGCCTCCTACTCACATGACATGACTTGCCTCATCGTGTGGCAACAATGCAAATGCCTAACTATGTTCATGATGATGATGAAGCTGGCTTATGATTGAAATATTCATACTAGACGAAAACGAACGAAATGTCAGGTGAGTAGCACTTTTAATGCTTCAGACACTGGCGCTTGCAACATGTGGCACTCGACTGTGGCAAGTGGCCAACAATACGGCTCGAGCGGTTGCTGCTCTTGCCGCAATCATATCAATAATAAAGCGTCTCTGGGAACCCATCTATCAACATGTCTCAGCCAGAGTGTGTGTGGATAGAATAGGTGGCACTGGCAGAAAGAGCGATAAATACTGTGCAAAGAGCAGAGGCAGAGGCAGTATAATGAGTTCATCAATATTTGCTTTCGCTCTGCCTGATGCATGGGAATCTTTTGTTTATCCAGACACTGAAGTCATCTAGAGCGTTTAATTTAGCTGCTGAGCAAATTGAGATAAGTAATGAGCTGCTTAGCTGAAGACTATGAGTAACTAGACTAACTAGACTAAAGTATGAGCTGCAATTAGATTCAAACTAACTGCTATAGTAAATTATGTAGTGTAGCTAACATAATGGAAGAGTGATTGATGTTTAACAGAGTATATTAAAGAGCGATTGATTATAATTAAAATAATTTGATACTTGAAATAGATATTTAACTAAGTATAGTAACTCTTACATCATTTCACATAGACCAAACCAGCTACCCAACTAGACTTCTATCTGAATCTCAGTCAGGCCTGGGCGACATTTTATTGAATCTGTAGTATGTAGGTCAGACTCACCTTTAGTGACATGTTTTATTTGGATCGCCTTCCGCACGCCGCGTCGCTCTCGGTCTCTAGTTGTGGCAGTTGCAGTTGCACCTGCTTACAAGCCCGTTACCATTGACCGATTTCCAAAGCAGCTCCAGCAGCAACTTGCAGTTGTAACAGCAACAGCAACAGCAACAGCAACAAGAACAATAATAATAGTAACAGTAATAGTAAGACTACAACAACTATAATAGTGTGGCACCAATCAAATTCCAGCAACAACAACAACAGCAGAGATCCTCATCGAGCCGAACCGAACCGAACCGGTCAAACAGTTTCAAAGTAGGTATTATCCAAGTCCAAGTCGAAGTGGGAGAACGCTGGAAAGACACACACAAAAATCAGAGTCAAGTCATGGGGGGCACATCAAAAATTAAGTTGCAACTTGCACAACGTTGCACGTTGCAAGTATGTACTGTTTTTTGCTTCTTTCTTTCTATTTTTTGGGGCGTTTGGGTGTATGGCTCGGGTCGACAGGTTTCCCAAGCCACTGCCCAATTAGAATGTAGAGAAAGAGTCGAGAAAAAGCCACAATCCAATTCCCAATTGCCGTTGGCAAAGGATTAAACTATAGTTGAAGCCAAGTAATCATGGTACTACTAGTATATTCGAAATGGAAAGTCTTAATTTATGGGTGTGCGTTAAACGAAAGCAAACTATAATAGATGGGTTGAAATAGTATAAAAAAGTTACTAATTGTTTCTGTATTTATTGGCATAATCTCTTTTTAATTTATGTATATGCAGCCGTATATTAAATGTGCCCATTAAACAGCTTTAACTACGTTGAGCAGTAAACTGTTGAATTTTATATTAATTTTCACTTTTTATTAAGCGCCAGGGAATACCCCTAGCCATTACTAGTAGCTGCAGTTCAACTTTCCTTATTACATGGCAATTTCAATCAATTTGCAGTGCAATCGATAACGTTTTTTAATGCAACGACCCGAAGGTATGGTCTAATAGGGCATCAAGTATGTAAAAGCCAAGGCAATTGATGTGGCATTAATTGCATTTCAGATTTTTTATTTCAGTTATTTTTTATGGCTACCATCATGAGTGTTTTGTTCACTGCGCCTTGTTGCCGCCTTTCAACTTTTGACCTAGAAAGTGGTGTTGCTTTACTTAAAGTTTACTACTTTATGTGCCCTCCCTCCCACCCCGAGAGCATCATCGCCTGACGACGACATTACACACAGCAGGCGGCACGCATTTTCGTGCTGACATCACACCAACTTTTCTTAGTTCTCTTCATCTTCTTCTTTTTTGGTGTTTTTCTTCTCGAAACTGTTTCGGTTTAAAGCTCTCTGACTTGCAGCCTGTGCACGTCCATCTTAATTACATTTCTACTTGTATGATGTATTTTTAATTGTGTTATGATTTTTTAGCTTTTAATTAAAAGTGGGAGTGTTTGTTTCAGATTCAACTAAAAGTATCCCACACATATTGTAGGCTGTAAATGGTGGGGCCTTCAGTTAACTCTGCTTCTAGGTCATTAGCTGTAGTACTTGAAAGATAAATGCTCCTAACCGTTTGATTTCCAGCCAATAGCCGATGATGGCGTGCTATCAAACCGTTAGCTTTTATTTTCCCTTTTATGGGCAATAATAATAATTGTAATCATTTACTGCCTAATTGCACAATGAGTTTCAATTTTATGCATATTAACGTCAAGTTTTCAGCTTGTAACTTTTGCAATTGTCAGTTTGGTTTCACTTTCGACTTGATTTTGCCAGGGGAGCTCTGTGTGTTTATTAACGTTTAGTTTAAAAATAGAAATATCACACTACGCAAAATATGATCTCATTTTAAGCGCATAAATTTACATTTTTAGTTTTACATTATAGTATGCAAAAAATCGCACACACACTCACAGTCACACTCACACACGCCTGGCTAAAGGTCAAGAGGCTGGGCAACCGGCCCAAGATGAAACGTAGTACCGAGAGTACAATAAAAATTCACACACGTTGTATGACGTTCGTCGGGGCTGGCAGCGTGGAACAAGTGTGTGTGCACACCACAACAGTTGAACAGCGACTGAACGGAGTCAAAACAAAACGTCTGGCCGCTAGCCAGAACCTGCTCTCACGTTATCTCTGCTTAATCTACTTCTTACCAAAATACCAACAGCAAGCTGCGCCAGAGCTTACAGAGTAGAGTGCTTACTCATTGTTGTGTTGCATTTAAGCACAACGGAACAACAAAATCAAATTAAATTTAACGGAAACTCTGCCTATATCTATTAATGATCTTTTATACGACTGTAACTGCTAATTGTTTTTTCACTTTTACTGCATTTGCCTGTATTTTACCTAATGCAAAGAAATACATTTTGAACATGGCGCCAAAGTTAATCGATGATCGATGACACATGCTCGATGTTCGTTGACATGGCGTAGCAATCAGCTTTCAACTGATGCATTTTCAGAAGCCCAGAGAATTTACCGTTGCTCGTGCCTATGAAACATAAACAATCAAATAATGAAGCTGAATGCGAGCCAATCAGGAGAAAAAACTTCAACGAAAAAAGTAAACTAATGGAAAATATTATCTATATATATATATAGGCGAATATTGTAAAATATATTTAAATACACAAAACTTTAATCTTATACTTCCATAAGCAAATATTTATTTCACATTTTTGCATTATCAAATTCTGTATTTTCAAAACTTTGTTACGCTTGAGGTATTGAAACATTTACTCTTGGCACACAGCAAATATGAAAAGCCAACGAGACGCCTTAATCCTCAATGAAAACAAACCCACACACTTGAAAAAAATACACCCACAGACACACATGCACGTACACCCACACACTCACATACGCAAATACTTAAAAATACACACAAAGCTGGCGAAGTGGAAATAAAAGTCCTGCGGCTTCCATTGACGGAAAATCGGTGCTGACACCGGATCAAGGACACCAAAGCTTCAGACTCTGTCCAAAATCAATACTCACATGTAGTGAGTCCACACGCTTGTTTGCAATTTATGTTCGACTTGCACCAATAAATTTCACCGTTTTCTCTTTAAATTTAATATGAAACTAATGCACACTATAAATATGAGACTAAGAGAATGCACAGCTACCGACTTGCACTGGGCGCTGCGGCCAAGAAAAGTCCGGCGCCAATTTTAACAATGCAGCACTACTACTCTTCACATTGCCAAAACGACTAATAAACACAATTGCCACACTAGGCGTTATTGCGCCAAAATGGACACTTTTTTATGTGTTGGCGCAATCGCATATAAATATTTCTTAAATTGCTAAGATAGCGTTAAACTTGAGTTGAAATCGATCCCTAGCATTATTTTAATAATACAATTTTTTCTGTTGAGCTCACAAACGGATTTATATACCATCTATAGGCTTTTGAACGAGATATTTATGTGGCTATTCGGGGCTGGTTAAACTGCTCTGAAACCGTATACGAATTTTCTTCAACCTGCGCTTTGTCGTTGCAAAAATTTCTTATTTATCTAAAACGATGCTTATTGTTTAAATATTATTTATAACAATGTATTGGGGTTTTTTCTAGTCTTTTGTTGAGCTCACAAACAGATTTATTTGCCATCTAAAGGTTTTTGAACAAGAAATTTATGTGGCTATTCGGGGCTGGTTAAACTGCTCTGACACCGTATACGAATTTTCTGCAATCTGCGCTTTGTCATTATAAAAATTTTTGTTTCATCTAATACGATGCTTATTGTTTAAATATTATTTATAACAATGTATTGGCGTTTTTACTAGTCTATTTGCCTTTTTTTTTTTATTAAGTTTTGGCACAATTTTTAATTATCAAGTGGTAACTGTGCTATAATATTATATGGGCTAATTATTGGTAAAAATTCCGATGCAATTTTAAGCGAGTTGCAGTTGATAAAAATTTTGGAATTAGTGTAATTAAATGTGTTTTAATAAATGTACGTTTAATGTTATTTCATTATAGCAGCTTGAAAGTATTTATAAAATTAAATAAAATAATTAAATATGTAAGTTGACTACCCCCAATTTATGCATTTCAACAGCACAGTATTTTTCGTGCTATCGATTTTTTTGAGCAACCATGCAGCGCAGCCAACTTCACTCTTTCTCTTTTTCAGCCTCCGTTGACGAGTGTTGGGTCGCTAATTTGTAAATTATTACAAAATGTATGTTGAATCACTGTTTACCTGCTTAAAATGTGAGCAAAATACTTATCAAATGTTTCTTTATACCTTGCAGCATAATGGAGAACGACGCCGGTGAAAATGTTGATTTATACGTGCCCCGTAAATGGTAAGTGTAGAACACGTGTTCCGCAGGGAGTGCAGGGCCTGCTGAAGGCTTCCCATAGGGAATCATTTGTTTTTGATGCTGATTGTTGTTATTTTGTGTTCGTTTACAGCTCGGCATCCAACAGAATCATCCACGCCAAGGATCACGCCTCAGTGCAATTGAGCATTGTCTGTGTGGACCCCGAGACCGGCCGCCAAACCGATGGTACCAAGACCTACGCTATTTGCGGCGAAATCCGTCGCATGGGCGAGTCTGACGATTGTATTGTCCGTCTAGCCAAGAAGGATGGCCTCATTACCAAGTAAGTTGTCTTATTGTTGTTTATGGACTGTAAAATACTAATTTGATCGTTTTGTTGCTTTGCAGGAACTTTTAAATAATGTGTAAACAGCAAGAATGATTGGTAATAAAGTGAATTCCTTTTGTATGTAAATTAATACCCTCATGTGTTTTTGCATTGCATCAAATTTGGGAATAAAATCATATAATGGAACAGCTGCAACGGCCGGATCCGTAAAACTCGATTGTTATTATTGTTTGGGATAATATAAACTGCTTTTTATAATGCAACTATGGAGTAGTTGCAGAATGATGGAATACCCTCCCTCTGTAGAAAATAACAATTGCAATGGAATGGAAAAGTTTAACTTTGATTTTTATAAAACTATTCTTCCGATACAAGAAACTAATTCTTATAAGTGACGCGGGTTTTTAGTAGCATATCTGCTAATCGAATTTAGAGATTATCTTTCTGATAATTATAGTTTCATTCAAAAAATGTAGTTACCCTCTATGCGAAATAATTGCAATGAAAGGAATGGAAAAGTCAAGCTTTAAATTTTATAAAACTAGACTTTCGGTAAAAGAAACCAATTCTTTCAAGTATCGCTGGTTTTAGTAGTATATTTGCTAATCGAATTTCTTTGTTTATTATTACAGTTTCATTCAAAAAATGTAGATAAGCGTTGTTTCACATTAGTTTTTAAAGGGCAACCTATATTTAATTTCCAAAGACGCTCAAATCAGCTGCTACATTCATTTTGCTTGCTCAGCGTACCCTGCTGCATTTATCGGTATATCGGAAGGCACTGCTACCATGAATTAAGCAGAGTTGCATTTTTTCAGTATTGGGAAATGCCGGAGTAAAATATAGCGGCGCACGTGTTCGGCCAAAACGTTTTATTATTAACTCTGCCCCTCAGTGAAGCACACAAGCCGAGAGGTTGCATTTAATTTTATATTACAAAGACGAACTAAGAAAAATCTAAAAAAAATGGTAAGTTTGCATAGTTTAATATGACATTGATGTATATTTTACTAATGGAAAACATTACTTTCATAGACCGAAGAGGTGAACCCGAAAGCATTCCCGCTGGCCGATGCCCAGTTGACGGCAAAGATCATGAATCTGTTGCAGCAGGCTCTGAACTATAACCAGCTGCGCAAAGGAGCCAACGAGGCCACGAAGACCCTAAATCGTGGTTTGGCTGATATCATTGTGCTGGCCGGTGATACGGAGCCCATTGAGATTTTGCTGCATTTGCCGCTGTTGTGCGAGGACAAGAATGTGCCGTATGTGTTTGTGCGGTCCAAGCAGGCATTGGGACGCGCTTGCGGCGTATCCAGGCCCATTGTGGCATGCTCTGTGACCAGCAACGAGGGCAGTCAGCTGAAATCGCAGATTACCTCCATACAGCAGGAAATTGAAAGGCTGTTAGTTTAAGTTTGAGAGGCTTACCCCTCTTTTATAAGCGTACAAATTTGTATAACTATGACTTTAATAAAAGCGTATACTTTATAATACATAAACATTTTGTATGTAATATTGTTGGGCTATAAATTAGACAAATCGAACATGTGCATATTTTTAATTTCATATCAGCATGCAATTCGTATAGTTATCGATATTTGTAAATCGATAGTTTTCGTCGCACGCCTTTTGAAATCGGTCGCTTTGCAACATTTGTCAAACAGCTGTTTCCGTGTCAAATTTGGCAATTTTCGTGAGGTTTTGGGAAATACCTGAGGAAAAACCGACAACAACGTAACAAAGATGCCTAATTACTTGTGTGGTGTAAGAAAACATTTTATTCAATGCAAGTGACAAAGAGCATACAAAAGCAAGAAAAGAAAGCCACAATAACAAATAGGAGCAGCAACAACAGGAAGTAAATTAAAGTCTGGAAACAGACGGCAGAGGTGCAACAACGGTAATAATAATTGCAACATGAAATTGCTGGGGAAATACGTCGATAAGGGCATGCAGGGGTAAGTACACTGTCTAATATAAAGTTCACACCAATATTAATTGATCGATCAATTGAAGGAATGTTACCCTCATGCCCGAAGAGTCCGAGGACATGTGGCATGCCTACAATCTGATAGCAGAAGGCGATAGCGTTCGCAGCACCACCATTCGCAAGGTGCAAAACGAGACAGCCACAGGATCCTCGACAAGCAGCCGTGTCCGCACAACACTCACAATTGCCGTGGAGACTATCGACTTTGATACGCAGGCGTGTGTGCTGCGTCTGAAGGGTCGCAACATCGAGGAGAATCAATACGTTAAAATGGGTGCCTATCATACATTGGATCTGGAACTGAATCGTAAATTCGAACTGCGTAAGCCCGAATGGGATACCATAGCACTGGAACGCATTGAAATGGCCTGTGATCCCACCCAATCTGCAGACGTGGCAGCTGTGGTTATGCAGGAGGGCTTAGCCCACGTCTGCCTCATCACGGCCAGCATGACGTTGGTGCGCAGCAAAATTGAGGTTTCTATACCGCGCAAGCGCAAAGGCAGTGTGCAGCAGCACGAAAAGGGATTGGCCAAATTCTACGAACAGGTCATGCAGAGTATACTGCGGCATGTCAACTTTGATGTGGTTAAATGTGTGCTCATCGCCTCGCCTGGTTTTGTGCGGGATCAATTCTACGACTATATGTTCCAGCAGGCCGTTAAAATGGATTATAAACTGCTGTTGGACAATAAAAGTCGATTCATGCTGGTTCATGCCTCATCTGGCTTTAAGCACTCACTCAGAGGTTAGTCAAAAGAGTATACTATAAATTGTAACTAAACATATCTAATATGGTTATCTAATCCCTTGCAGAGGTGCTACAAGATCCTGCTGTCGTTGCCAAAATGTCCGATACAAAAGCCGCTGGCGAGGTAAAGGCACTGGAGCAGTTTTATATGATGCTGCAATGTGAACCAGCCAAGGCCTTTTATGGCAAGAAACATGTGCTGCGCGCTGCCGAGGCTCAATCCATAGAAACTTTGCTCATTTCGGACAATCTGTTCAGGTGAGTGGCGTTGAATTAATGCGGATGTAAAAGTGTGTGGAGATGGCAGTAGTAGTTAATGGGTTTGGGCTATTTTAAATATTTACACAGGTGATATAAGAGACCATCTTATCAGAGCAAAGCGTAACGCTCTTAGTTTGTACAGAGTTTACAGCTTACAGTCGCATAAACTTTAAACAATCAGTAGCCTTATCAAGTGTAGACTCTTCAGATATATACTACATACATATATCGTTATATATACAACCATTTGACAATGTCAAGCTCAATCAAGCCGAAAGATCAAGAGCACGAACGCTGACAAGCCCACAGCGGCAAACCTAAAACTTTAACAAATTGCCAGCTTATTTTATGTTTTATTGTTCCCCCCATATGGAGAAGCATCTGTTTTATTGTGCTGCGCTACACGCGCTGTATATACATAGTATATCCGACTTGGCAGTAAGGGAAGAGAATCTTTAAAAAGAGAATATATATAAGTTTAAGATTATATTGAGTCTGGCAAGAGGGAAACTGAGTTTCTGTCAGTACTATAAGATACATCTAACTTTCACTTCGTATACGCTCTTACATACTCTTTATCATAATGCTCTGTCTGTCTGCTCTACATGCGTGACCGCTTCCAGATCTTCTGTCTGGCTCAGATTCTGCTTATGTATACTTTTGTTTTGCGCAATTTAGCCATTTAAAGAAAGCATGTCCAAAACGCTAATTTGTTGACCCCGTCTACCCCGACGGGTGCCACGACTTTCGGCTCATGATCAAGGTTGTCCCCCGTAGCGGCTCGAATGGGCAACACACGCTGCCATTTTTGGACTCTGGTGATCCATTCATGTGTTTTGTTTTCAATCTGAATCTGAATCGGAATCGGAATCGCAATCGCATAATCTGAAAATGAAACTGAAATAAAAGTGCTCTGTCGCCACAGCCCGTTTACATTTTTAATGAGGCGTTGAAATTCCATTAAATAAAATGCTTTTGCTTTGTATTCTCCGTTGGCATGCAATTTAATTAAGTGTTATTGCTTCTGATTTACTTAGAATTTACTGCTTAAACGTCTAGGCACAAGGTATATAGTATATATAATTTTTTGTTTGTTTTTATCTCTCATTAGTTTAGCACATTTAATCAGTCCCGTGGAGCAGCTGCTTCCTCCACACAATCAAAAACTATTCAAATCGCAATTCAACAAGGTTGTCGTCGTTGTTGCTGTTGCTGCTGTTGTTGTTGTTGTGATAGTGGCTGTTGTTGTTGTTGCGGTGGCTTTATCTCGACATTTTTGATTGCTGTTGATTGTTTCGCAATTGATAAAGCAAAAGAATGTGAAAAGAAGCAGAGAAGACATAGTTAAAAATGAGCACTTGGCAATCATAAAGAAAATGATTTAATTTACCGTCTGTGATTGCTGCCATGTTGCTGCTGCTGCTGCTGTTGCTGTAGGTTCCACTGATTCTTCTGTTGTTTCTGTTGCGCCACCACATCTGTGGCATCTCGACGTTTCCTCACTGTGGCTGGTTGTTGCTCGCTCAGCAGACGCTTGTAATAATCATCCAGCGTCTCTCGCAAAGGCAGCAGGCGGTTTGTACTAGAGTTGGCATTATTGTTACTATAACTAGAGCATCTGCTAGGCGGAATAGTGGCTGTGGGTGGGCGGCTCTCTTTGTGAAGTCTATCAGCGCACAGCTGCCACTGCGGGTAGCCTAGTTCAGAGATGATGTAGTCGGGCTGTTTGGTCAGCATCTTTCTATAGGAACTGAAGTGATGGAAAATTGAGAAATTTTATAAATATAATTATATAAATATAAATCTTAGATCTTTAGCTTAAATTATAATACTTGAAGTATAATATTTTCATAGCTTTAGTTTATAATTTAATTATGTTGATTGTCTTAATGAGTTTAATGTTAGCCAAAATATGCATAAATTTATAGTTAATTGCCTTGAATTTAATGCGATATTTATGTCAGCTATACGTATACAAATATTAGTCAATCTACTAAGGAAATCTTTAAACAGAAACCATAGTTTAATCAACTAGTGAACGATATTATGAAGCATATTAATTATAGCTTACTATAACTCACTTCTTATCATGGAATATAGTTATTCAAAACGTGACTAAAATGTAGTCATAACTTAAGTTTAGTTTAAAATGTACATGCAGACTAATCACGCCTACTAAGACTTCCATTGAGCTATTTTCTACATATTTATGAACTTTAATTCTACATGCTAACTACAGTTAGTACTAGTAGTTGCTGGCAGCCATTGAGTCTCTGGTTCTGTTCTTTTCTAGTCAGACTTACTAGACCATTAAGCACAGTAATGAAACCGAAAAGACAGTTCTACTTTTTAGTCTGAAGAATCAGAGTAATTTCTGCTTACTGCTTTTTGCTATTTTCGCACGCGTATTAGGTATAACAGACCCCGCATAGACTTTGTCTCACATTTCATTACATGTTTTGTTTTATGGCTTTTATAATAATGAGTAGAACGACTTAAAGGGCAGCTATGTAAGTCGTTTATACATACATATGTATATAGTTGTATCTGTATCTGTAATTAGCATATTTGTGAATATAGTATCTGAGTGTGCCATTTCTTTGTGTCTTGCTTCTAAGCCAAAACGCAAAAAGAAACTTGCGCTAATTATTCGCACTCGGCTGTGGGCGAGAAAACACAACAACAACAACAACAACAATAACAAATAAAGATACATATATATAAATTTCAATCTATTAAATCGCACCGTTTATGGTGTGCCCTGGAAGGCAAGTTTAAAGTGGTCTAGCGCCCATTTTGAATGTATCTTTTATTGTTTTCATTACTCGATTGACAAGACTTGGATTCCACAAGACCAGGGCACAGTTGCCCCATGTAATGTGATCCACATTGCAGTCCAAGTTAAGGGAAAAGTCTTTGACTGCTGCTGGAATGCACGAGTAGCACGCCCCTTTCCCCTATCGCTCTTTGCCATTGCTTTGATTTAGCTGTTTGAACCCGTTTGGCTAGCTTTTGATTTAGTGTTTGCCACGTTTTCATGCACATATGACTTGCAACGTGCCCCTATAATTCAGCTGTTGCTTTTGCTTGCGTTTCCTATGTGGCAAATATTGAGTTGAAGCACGTGCGATAGTTGAGATTCAATTTTAAAATGTTTTTAATAGGAATGTTATGAGTAGATTTCATGCAAATATTTGCTCAGTTTACTTCACTTGAAATTGAATTTAATGCTGTACTTTTATCAGCTAAAGAAACTTTGCTAATGTGTGCGTATTTCTAATTACTTTTCGGCATCTTTAAAATAGTTTTACACTACACACTGCCAGCTGAATCAATCTCCCATCAGCTCAAATTTTACTACTTCATTTGACCGTAAAAATTCCATTAGTCTCTGTGGAATTCATGTTAATTGCTTGCATTAAAAGCAGTTGAACGGGTTTTCATACTAGTACTACACGATATCTAAAAGAAAAGTACACACAGAGCAAATGCTCTCTATTTCACAAGATTTTTCATTTATAACAAAATTTGTTTCCAGTGATAGCACGCAAATGTCATATCATTTAATTATGCAGTTCTCTGAGCGATATCTTGAGGCCAGACGGCGAGTGTGGCCTCTCTAACTGTCGCCAATGCAATCAATTCATGCTGTTTTTTTGTGTATGCGGTTAACGGATGAGTAAAGGTATCTCACAGATACACACATCTCAGTCGGCGACTCAGGCTCTGCATTGCATTGCCCAACATGCAATGACTCAAAGACTCACAAAAAATTCCCAATTATAAGGCATGATTTCTTTCATTTGTGCATATCTTTACTGTTAGCTTTTTGCTCTTGACATGAACACACGAAACACAACAAACAACTTTCACTTTACACGCACCTTTTGCTTTCTTTTATGTGAGTGGGTGGGGGGCTTGTGCACTTTTTAGGGGGTTGCCTTTTACTTGGTAGGCTTTCTTAGCACCAATTTCTTTCAGCGTGGCAATATTATCACGCTGCCTTCGCTTCGATTCTTTGCGTTTCTTTCTTCTCTTCGAATTCTCTGTCTACGGTTCCGTTGTGTACCGCGCCGCAAGAAAGCCGCTTTGCAACTAATTCTACATGTATAGACTGGCTGGCGGTCTCTGCGGCTTGCCAGCGCTCTCTTGTGATACCCTATAGACAACATTTAACGTGGGGTAGTTTGATTTAATAGTTTAGGGCTTATGTTGGCAGTTACACATGCAAGTTTACTTGTATTGTTCATTCATTCATTCTATCTACACTCAAATACAGGGTATACTTTAGTCGTACCCACCTACAGTTGTTGCTTGCCTGCAGCTGACGTTTGCTGCTGCTGCACGTGCTGTGGAACGCGTCTGTCGCTCTCTACGCGAGATGCCATCCACATGACGTTCATAGCGATCATTAGCCAAGCTGGTCACACTGCATAAGAGCGCGACTCTCACGCGCTCTCGACTCGAAGAGCGAATGAAAATAAACACAACAAAAACCGCTTTTTGGTGCCATCAATAAAAATGATAATTGAAATTTTACCTGTGCAAATTTTGTTCTTCTTTCTTTGCATTTACATTTATGCCGAGTTTTTTATCTCCTTTACATATTTTTTAAGGTTTTTGAACCTGCTAAAATGAAATGCAGTAAGTTTTATCATTTCTACTCGTACTTTCTATAGATTAGAGTTCAGGGTTCAGTTTGTTATGATTTCATACTCGCGCTTTCGTTGTAATTACCTCAGATTCTAGACATTTCCCACACAAATTCCCGCTAAAACCGGACACCTTAATGCATTATGGATAGGGGCACTCGTCACGTGCCATGATTAAACGCTTTGGCATTTGTATCGAGTATTGAGAATGTGCAATATCACGCAGTATGAATCGTAATAGATATGATACTAATTATAGGGTATATGTATGCATAATACGCTCTCAGGGCTAGACTGAATTGAATTGCATATAGCACTTGGCTGTTTATTGCGAATATTGTTTGGAGTGACCTTTTTTTGTAGGTTTTAGTTGAGTATTTTGATGGATTAATTTTTAAAAAATATTTACGATATTCTAAGTATTCACGGCAGAACTAAGTGAAGGTTGGTTTATATTATAATATAAATTTCCTATTAATTTATTTATTTATTGCAGATGCCAGGACATTAATCTCAGGAAAGAATATGTGAACCTGGTTGAATCGGTGCGTGATGCAGGTGGTGAAGTCAAAATATTCTCCAGCATGCATATATCCGGCGAACGTAAGTATAATGGCAAGGCAGAATGTGTTAAACGATGAATCACACTGAAGTAGAGGTAGAAGAAACTAAAGTAGAAGAGGAGACCCCTATATCAAGTTCTATTAAGAACACATGCAAATTTGTCTTAGGCCTGTTGCAGCAGCACCTTCATGTGTGTATACTCAATAGGCCTCCCCTCGTCTAATGACCTCGTTAGGAATTCTATTTTTATATGGCTCGCGCTGCATATGTGCACAACAACAACACACACACACACACACATCCATATATTGGTGTATCTTTTGCAAGCAATCAGCAGCATCTTTCAACAAGATTATTGAATTTGAAAAAGCACTGAGCGCACTTTCAATTTTCAAATTAATTTCACTTGGTGCTAATTAAAAATGCATTCTGCATGTTAAAATTATTTAAATATTTTCTTTAAATAGCTGCGTTTACCCCTTGCTTTGGCAAAAGACTCATGTGCTGTAATTTATTTGGTTCTCCTTTTTTTATTTTATTTTTTTTCTTATCAATTGTCTGCGACTTGGCAACGGTTTTTTTTTTGCCAATTTTTGCACGTAAATGGGTCGTTGGGGTTTTAAAATAGACACGAATACATTGTAACAAGTCGAGTAAAATTGCTAGTATTAAGTTTGATAGACTAGCAGATACCCTGTTGATAGTGAAGTATTTATAGATACATTTTTTGAGCTGAGGCCCTGGACTATGCCCCCTTAAACACAGCTTTAATCTCTCTTTTATTTATCAGAATTTATTTTCTTTTAATTACTCTACATATTCCATACCCTATACACTTATATATTTGCATATCTCTTGCGTATTTCAACACCACTTGAACAATTTCCACATTTCCAACACTTTATGCCTTATCGCGCTTTCCGCTTTTTGATTCAAGTGCCTTTTCTGCCTCTTCTCACTTTTAATCAGCACTAAATTACTTATATAAACAGTGTGGAAAGAGTGTAAACAGTAAATTGAGAAAAAATAGCAAGAGTACTTGATTTAAATTGCCTGCAGATAGATGAACAATTTCAACGAATAAACATAATGAAATTGCAAACATAATGGGAACAGTAAACAGCAGTAGAACCTATACCAAAGTATAACATATTGAGTAATACTCACACATATGTAGAATTCATAATACATTTACATATTGCAATTTGTACATAACGATTTTGTTCTCAACCACGCCCCCTACAAGTCGAATGTTAAGTTCAAAGCTTAAACAGAACCAGTGCGCCTTGGAACAGTCAGTTTGTGACTCCTACATCTAGTGAAAAGTCACTGCGAAAAGAAAAACTGGTTCGCTATAGAACTGCATATTGGCCTTGATTAGCTCAGGCTGTGGGAATAGGCTTTAAGTTAAGAATAAGAACGGATAGCTTGAGGTCTTTAATTGATTTGACCGGATGTGCAAAGTATTCATGTAGATCAAGAGTTGGCTTAGTTCCCAGACAGTTTAGGCCACAAATGTTGAGGAATTAAATCTAATCATCAATTAATTTTCCTTTACAGAACTTGCTCAATTGACTGGTGTTGCTGCTTTATTACGTTTTCCCATGCCCGAACTGGAGGACAGCGACGATGATGATGATGAGGACGGTGCCGCAGGCGGTGATAACAGCGATAGCGATTAGACACACGGAAATGAATTATACAAAGAGCTACTCCTACACTACTCCTACTCCTACTCCTTAGCAACTTTTTGTAAATCCATATAATTTCACATAAGAACAAATTGCGACGAACTGGCAGACAACAAATAAAAATTATACTTAACGTATATAGAGTAATAGGTACTATGACAGACTTGGACTGTGTCAGGGCATAACATATACTAAATATATATACAAAGTATGATTAACTATACAAATAATATATACATTTATACAATATCTAGGTTTAGGTACGAAAAGGCGACGAGTGCGTTAGTTTAAATGATGTTGATGAATTTCAAAGCGAAGCAAGACTAGAATTAAAACAGTTTTTGTATGGCCAACTCACTAAGTCGTTAATATTAAACAATTGCTGTAGCTATTAAAGAAAATATTAATCACGATTGGGTGTAAGAGTGATGCTCTTCAACTATAAACCTACTTGAGGAATTTGTAATAACAGTCAGTGTTCAGTAATTGCAATTTACAATCTTTATATAATTATAATTAATTTTTACAAATGTGTTTTTTTTTAATTAGCCCCATTTCTGTTGTAAATATGATCCACATTTGATTATAACAAGTTCTAATTGTTCGAAATTTGTTTTTAAGCTTTTTACAAATAAAACGAATAATTTTAAAATATTCGTAACAGTTATTGAATGGTTCCTTGGAAATCGAAAGTATACAACTTGGTTTGTTTTAAAAATATGTAGATAACTCTTTTCTTTATTGTTGGAGGTACACTTTAGCCTAATGTATCAAGACACAATTAATGGAATACACCAAAAGCAGAACCGTACAGGCTAGCCTTAACCGCTGAGCATGGACGCCGCCTGGGCAGCAGCAGCGGCTGCTTTGCGTGCATCACGTTTGGCTGCCTTTTTGGCCTCTTTGTCACTGGCATCGATGTTGCGACGTTTCTTGCGCAGCAGCCATTCCTCCTTCTCCTTGACCTGTTTCTCACGTATCAGCTTGCGGAAGAGATTGCGATGACGCGGCTTGACCATACGTGCCTGCAGACGATGCTCATCCACCTCGGCCTTGTGTACTTGCCGTTTGTTGACCTTGTGCACTTTGCCCGATTGGACGGACATCTTTTCTTTCTGCAAGGGAAATCAACATGAAATAAATGCCTTTATAATTTCGTTTTCAATGACGCACCTCTTGCTGCAGCCTTTTTGTCTTTTCATCGACCTCTTCCTCCACTTCTTCATCCTCTTCGCTTTCATCGTACTCCTCGTCGTCAGTGAGTTCATCTTCCTCATCTTCATTTACGCCATCGGGTCCACCGTATTTCTTATACTCGGCTGTCTCCTGTTGATAGGCGCGCTGCAGCTGCGCATCGAGCAGCTCCTGCTCAACGGTATCATCCTCCTGCTCGGCAGCGTCTTCATCCTCAGATTCATCGCTTTGCTCTAAAGGCAGATGGAGATTAACAATGGCACTTTTAAGATATATTTCTTTGTAACTCACCATGTGTTTCGATTAGTGATGGATCATGGAGTGCCTTCTCTTCGGGTGGCATGTAAGTATCGCGTTTGGCATCGACAAACGGCGATAGATGTGGTGGCAGCGTTTCGCCTACGAAATATTTATTGGTGGGCAGCAATTCGCGCTGGTTGACGCAATCAAAGAGCCACTGTGGCTGTATGTAGTCTCTGGACATGTACTGACTGGTTGTGCTGGGTCTGTCCATAATCTGATGGGTTATAGTTTCATCGCTCTCATCAAAAGTGGCGCCCACAAATACAGTGGCATCCCAAGATACTTTTCCACCAAAGGACCGTATGATTATGATCAGCGGCTCGCGTGGTACTTCGCGATTAATAAAGAATTTCAAGCCCTTGAAGAGTGTACGCAAACGGGCGACTTCCTGTGCATCCTGTTTCATTTTGATGATACGCTTAGAATCGCCGTCCTGCTCCAGCAATTCCATGTCGATATCTGGCTCTTCTTCGTCCTCCTGTACCTTATCTGTGCGAAGCAGCTCAAAGTTAAGCGCAGCAATGCGCTCTGAAACGAAACTGGATTCATCTCTTAAAGTTTCCTCGCTATCCTGTAGCACGCTGCTGGGGAACTGTGGTGGATAGGCCAGATTGAGCCCATGGAACAGGCGGAAATTAGTGAAGCCCAACATGATGGTGTAGAATTCCACAAATATGGACATGACTTTGAAATCAACCTCCTGCCGTGACTGTGGCTTGAATGGATAATAATGTGGCACTATCCAAGTAATCTTCTGTCCTTTAATCTCAGCCTGGAAGTAATAACCTTTGATGGATATGAAGACCTTACGCAGTGACTTGGAGGCAATGACATAATGCAGAAATTCGATGGTCAATCGGCGGCAAAGATTCGACTGTTCACGTGGAATTAAATGCAGCGAGGGAAATGTGCTGAATAAGAACAGCAAAGTCAGACAATCGTCCAAATCCTTCAGAGCGTCAATGAATGTCGGATAGCGTTCCTTCACAATATGATCCAATTTGATCTCTGGGAACATAGCCAGGCGACGTTTTAGATTTCGAAAATCTTTGATAGCACGATCGCGTCCAGTTTTCTTGGCAAAGATCTGCAAGCAAAGAATGTTGGAGTCAGAGAAGTTGATAAATTATAGCCAATTCTAATTGCATACCTTGTAGTCACGCAGTGTCCAAACAATGGGCTCATGTAGAAGGAAGCGTATGTCCTTGGCATGATACAATATCTTAATCTCTGAAGAACCTTTCTGGGCACGACGTCTGTGCTTGGGCTCGCGTGGATAGACACCCTTCAGGATGCACAAGCGGCGAAAATCATTCAGCGACAATTGCAGTTTACGCAATGCTGCGCGACGGCTGATATATTGTACAGCCTCACCGGACTCGTACTGAAAATAATCAAAATTACAGATTTAATTTCGAATATATTTGTTTAATTTACAATTTAACCTCACAGGCCTATGGAGGAATTGCGACTTTATAATTTTATCGGTTGTTTACCTTCTTGGGACGTCTCATGATGATAGTTGTGTAGCTTTGCTATTAATTAAACTAAATAAACAGCTAGTTACAGCTGTCTGTGTTCAAAATTAGTTTATTTAATAAAAATACACGAGCCACAGCCAAAACACACGTTTTTGTGTTGTTGGACTCGAGGGAAGGGAAAAGTGTGGACGCCGGAGAGCATGTGGTAAGAATTGTATAGCTGCGCTCTTCATCGTCTATCGATACATTGGGTAATATCGAAGCACAGCACTAGTCTGTTCGCAATCGTTCCACTCACACGCACAGGCTGCCTATTGTGTCGTCTCGCTCAAATTTATCGACTGTTATGGGCAGCATTGGCAGCAAGTGCTGCCACATCGGCAGCTTTGTTTATTTTCGCGCGCAACTATTGGAATTCAAACAAATGTTGTGCCTTTTGGATAACTCATTTTATTGAATCTGTTTTATTGTTTTTATAGGTAGGTATTGTATTGTATTGAGAAAATAACATACAGTCTAAGTTTGTTGTATTATATAATATTCGTTTATATATTAGTTAGTTTTTGAACATTAACTTTATATATATTTTATATTTTTATTTATATTTTGCAAAATGCTGACTTGCAATTTTGTATTACATTTGCAATATTTTCGTTTTGTTAATAACAAAAGTATTATTAAACGGCCATTGTTTTCTTGTTTGCTTTGTCATTATTCGTTTGCTGCGGCTCTGCTACAACTCGGCTATGTAACGGTTATTCATTTTGCTTGCCTTCGTTATGTATATATTATGTGTGTTGGTGTGTGTATGTATGCATTTGTTAGATTATTGTTTACTCAGATGTTTGTGTGTTTCTTAAGCGTGATTTGTTGACGATTCGAAATGTATTTGAGTGTCATTTGTTGTATATTTCACCTAAATAACTAGTTAACATTGTATCTATGTTATAGCTTCGATTTTCTTTCGTTTGCGTTTTGATTTACATAAGTGTCGTTCCGTTTGCGCTTCTCTCTGCAAAAATGCGTTGTATCAGACCTGTTCCGAGTTTCAATTTCGCTTCACTTTCTCAGAATGATTTTCAGAGTGCATCGCCATTGCGCTTTACAATTTTCTTTCGATATTCGAAATCGGAACAAGGTCGAATATCGTTTTATTCGTATTAGTAAGTTTTGTCATTTTACTCATATATTGTGTGCCAGCCATAAAGTATATATTTATCGAAATTGACTATTTATTTGATTTGCTTCTAGTCCTTGCGGATTTACTGATGATCTTTGATTAAATGTGGGGAGGGGAGGGGAACAAGGATAGTGATTGTGGTATGTTTGTTGGTTTTTTTTGTATAAAATCTAAATGTTTTCCATTAAATATATATGTATATAATATGTACTTCTATAAAGTAAATAACATTCGGTATTATAGCATCGCTGTATTATTTGCAACTGTTGTAAAGTAAAGCCGAATTCTTGGTTCAGCAAGTATTTTGGGGATTCCCGGTTTATTACATATTTTTCGTTAATCCAATTGAATACATCACTTCGTTTGACTGGTTAACAGGATCAACGGTCCGTCCTGCTATGGTAAGGCTTACAATATACAAATACAACACAATAAATATTCGGAATAACAAAGAAAACCATTTGTAAAAACTGAAATGTTATTATTATTATTATTATTATATTTATGTATGTGTTGTCCGCCAGTTAGTTTTCTTGATATTATTCATATAAATCATTTGTACAATCTTATGTGCTAAAAGCGTATCAGTTATTAAAATTAATTTCTCGTTTTTATTATAATACTCTCATTTGTTCACTATGTAAATTATGTGTGTACTAACTACACGTTGTTTTCTGTTTTCGTTCTTCGTTTAAAAAATTATCATGTAAATATAAAGTAAAATTTGCACAACAATTAAACTCAACAACACAAAATCACTGGTGGGTAAGGAATTTCACACGACGGCTCCTATATATTTGAATTGATCTCCTGCCAAAAATCGATAAGAATTACCTATGGCCGATAATTGCATCAATGCTCATTAAAAATAATAAACGCATTCATCATCTTATACTTGTTGTTGTTGTTATTGATGTTATATACTTACAAATTTGAAAACGCTATAAAAAACTTTAAATTAGTCTACCAATATGTTAACTATTACTTTGTTTTTACTGGATATTCTTTGACTGCTCTATCGTTAATCGTTATCGTTATCGTTTATCGTTGTCTGCTCGCAGACAAAAGCTGAAAGCTACGCTGCGTGTGTTATTGTTATTCTTATATAATCATCTTGATTTCGCTTTAATTTAAAATATACAACGGACGCAACTTGAAACGTTTATTTGATGTACTTGTATATGCACACACTCTATATAAGTATAATTTTCGAATATAAATATTGTATACACGGCATTACGTATTTAAAATTAAATAAAAAAGTCTAAAAACTCAAGTAGTTTAATACAATAATATACATATTGTTTATAAAAAAATTAATATATATTGTAAATATATTATGTTATTCAGTTAATATCTTTATATATTATTAAAGCTGAAAACAATGGTAGAGTGCTGAATTCATATACTATTTACTAATAGCTCCTAGCTCAGCTGAACTTGGGTTAGATTTAGGAAGTATTATTCTAGTATTCGGTGCATATGTAGTACATATATACTGTGTGTTTGCTAATTTCATATGATTGCATTGTAACATTTCTATTGCCAATTGATTAAAGAATGGATTAAAAATGAAAATAATGTAATTTAGTGTATACTTACGGCTCTTTGAAGCTGTAATGCAATGGAGAATTTTGATTGAAAGAACAAAATTAGCAGACACAAGAATCGAGAAAGCGTGGGGTTTGTTTTTTGTTTTTCAGTTTTCTTTTTTTTACTTTAATTTCAAACAATGATTTTTATTTTGTAAGTTAAATATTTCATAAAGTATATACTGTATTATTATTATTAATATTATTATTTCTTGCTCTTTTACGTTTCATTATTATTATAATTTTCATTATGAACATTTTTACTAATTTTTCAACAATTTTTTTTTGTTTTGATATATATTTTTTGTTTTCGTTTTTCGTTTTACTTTTACGCAATTATTCAACTTGTTAAAAATCTATAACCATAACAATTTCTCATATATATATACATATATTTCTTGTATATATATATAATCTTATATAAGTTGCTTTAAAGCGAGACTTCTACGACCACTCGACGTGTGTATGTGTGCGTTTTCAGTTGGTTTGAGAGGGAATTGAAGGGATATTCTTTCTTATAGATGTACGAGTATGTAAAATGCATGATTGATGTAACTAACTGATGCTAACTACTCAGAAGTATAGTAATTGTTTTGATTTATTGTTGTCCTTTTGTTAGTTAGTTGTAAATGTTAACAGACGCAGACGCTGACAGCTTTGTACGGCGCTCTATGGATTGGGAGTTTCGTATAGTTTAGAATTATAGATAGAGTTAGGATAGAAGTTTACAGATATATATAGAGAGAGAGAAGTGCCTCGAAACAATATAGAGAGTTTGTATTCAAGATTAGTTAGTTAATAGGTTTTAAAAATTTGTGTGTTAACATTCTTGAAGAATAGTTACATAGTTTCTACATTAGGTTTGTACTCCATTCGTACTTCATTGAGAGGAAAAGTGGGCGCGATATGTTTAAGGTGAGAGTATGAGTGTATGTGTGTGTGTCTGTGTATGAGTAGGTGCTGGATTGTACTAAATAAGTATGTGTTCAATTTTAGTTTTACCTCGTTTAGTATGCATGTACGTATCATATAATGTATATTTAAGTATTTATGTATATGTATGTATAAGTATGTATTTGTATGCAATTTGTGTTTCTAGTTTTTGTTTTCAATTAAGTTACTTATTTTTGGAAGATTATTGTTTAGTTTTCAACCACATACAGCTTGTATCAAATTTGTTGATGTTCATTGCCAAATTTACTGGAAGTTATTGCTGCTCTAGACTGGTTTCATTTCAATTTATCGGCTGTTCGATTTTCATATCAATGCGAGTGAGCTGACAAGTGGAAAAGTATTGAGAGATTCGTATATGGGGGCATTTTGAAAGGAAACTGAACTCTTTGAGCGAGACCTGAAGAGGAGAAGATTAAACTCGAGATAAAAGATTGTAGATTGAAGGAAGTTAGGAGAAGACACGAGGTAGAATTCGGGAAGATATCGTTGTTTAAAATTGAAGACTATTAGAGCAACAAAGAGGAGTGAGATATTTGAGAAAAATAATTGAATAAAATTAAAAAATATATGCCAATAGACTGGGCTAGGAAATATATTTGTATATATCTCTGATTTTCTTTTCTTTCAGTAAGTTCGTTTAAATGAAATTCTACAATTGTTTCGCTCTCAGTAACCTCAGCTCCAGTTCAGTATGGTTTCCGTATTGAGGCCATATAAGTGGATTTTAGTGCCATGTTTCAGTTGGTTTTCTTCGAGCTAAGCACGTTAGTTGGCGTGACGCACTTAATGTGGTATATTAGTATATGCCTCGTGGTATTTATTATACAATGTTAATTAATTTCTTTGGTTTTATAGTAGTATTTGGTGTTCTCTGTTTGAAGTTACTCTGCACTGATTTGCTGTGGCTATAAGTTCTCATATATCGTATAATTAATCGCTGTGTGTGCGAAACACCCATGGGGTGTAAGAGCAGCAGACACTTAATAACCTTTTCGTTTCTCACATATATAGTATATATATGAAGTTATATATATATTAAATTTTTTATATAGTTATAATTATATCTGATGGCTTTCTCGACTAGGCTATACAATTGGAGCTGCTGGGGGACTAACACTGGTTGTTATTTTCGCATTTGAATTGGCCGTGCTTTAATATACAGTTTTCTCGTATGGTGTTCTATATAATATATATAGTATTATACATATAGTATATAGTATATAAGTATGATGTATAAGGTTATGTCACTGCCACTAGTTCTCGTATTCGCCCTCAATTTATTCTTTCCTCTTTTTTGTTTGTAAAAATTATTGCTTATTGTTCTGTGTTTGCTTTACTTGTATGAATGAGATGTGTGTGAGTGTGTGTGTGTGTTGGTGTTTGGGTATGTGTGTGTAGAGTATTATTAATTTACTTGTTGTAATCCTCAACTTCGTTTTGCGAGCCATATGCAAACGTTTTATTTGTATTTTTGGAATATCTTTAGATATATTGCCTACTTAAGTTATAGTTCTTGCATATATATATACTTGTATGTTTCTGGTTTATATATAAAATATATATATATATGTATTGTATATAAGTATGTATATATGTAATGCGTTTTCATGTTTATTCTTGTTCTTGTTCTTGTTTCGGCCACTTTTACGAGTTTTATAGTTTAAGATTTAGTTTTCGTTTTAGTTATAGAAAAATGTTACGTACATTCTAAATAAGGAGAGCAAGTTTTTGTTTTTGTTTTTGTTTTTGTTTTCGCTTGTTGTTGTTTAAGTACCGTTTTTATATGTGGTATATATAAATATGTTTATATGCTCATATATCATATATATATATAGGGGGTTTCATTAAGCAAAAAGTATATGAAATTATTTATATTTGGTATTCATTTTCATTTTCATTTGGTTTTTCTTTTCGTTTTTAGTCTATCATAAATAGTGTTTTAAATTTAAATCTGAATACATCGTGATAACCTTTCACACGCCAACAAGAATCATAAGTAATCGGAATAATAATACAATAATAACGATAATCATAATAGAACACCATAATGATCAGATAAGTTATGTTGGTAAAGGTTCGTCATGTTAAAAATGATGTTATGGCAAATGTTTAGCAAAAATTCTTTATAAAGTATTCCTAGTTTAAATCTTGACTTTTTAAATGTATTTTTTATTCTTTACTTTGGTTATAGTTGTAGCTTATTCTTGAAAGTTATCATAATAAGTACGCAAATTATCACTTAATCAATATAGGTATAAGATATATATATATGCATATATGCCATGTAAGTGTGTGTGCGTGTATGTGGTATATAAGTTTTCGATTTTATTTGTATTTTATATATGTATATATATAATATAGTTCATTACTTTTTAGGCTCTGGCGTAAAGCTTTTAGGGGAATTTCTCCAAGATCCTCATCTCTTCCTCCTTTCTTCCTTCCTCATCTTCTTCGTTTTGCTACAACAATTTCGTAGAGCAGGCGAAATTAAAGTTGGGTTTCTTGAGAGCGAGTGCAAGTGTTTGTGCTTGACTTGAATATAAGTAAGTAAGTAGTACGTGTGTGAAGAATACGTTACAATTTCGCTTCGGTTCGTTTAGAATTCTCAAATGGTTCAAGCGAGCTTTCAAAATTGCTTGCACCCACACTTGCATCCATTGTTTTTCTTTGTAATATGCTAAATAATTTTAATTGGATTTTTGTTTTTTCATTTTAAGTATCTCTCGATTAGTTAACGTAGTATATAAGGTGCTTGTGCCACAATAGACTTATAGATTTTATATAATTACTTTTCGAAAAGAATAACCCAAACATTCAAGTAAAGTAATTGATTGGGAAGCCATTATTTTAGGTTTTGTTCTCATTGGTTTTGGTTTTCTCTAATTAGTTAAGTAATCAATGGATTAAAGATAGTTAAGGTTCAATAGTTCGAGTAGAGAGAGATAGTGGGTGTTTTATTTAGCTTTAATCATAGAATTGTTTCTCCTTTCCTCCATTCTTCATTATTATTATTTATGTTTTCTTTTTTTCCTTAAAAAGCTGCTGCTAAACATTTAAAGTAAATGTCTTTTATTTATTTATATTTTTGTTTATTTTTTGAAAAAGGAAAAAACGCTGCACGTAGCACTAACTAACTCGTTTTTTGGTTTTTGAATTCTTCAACTTTTTAGTATTGGTTTGTGTGTGTTTGTTTGTGTGTATGTGTGTGATTTATGCATTTGTTTAACAAGTCGATTAGTTTATCTTAGTCCATGTTTTGTTGTTAATTAATTAATTCATTAATTTGTTTTGTATATAAATTTAGCTAATTGGTTTTCGCTGCGTTCCTTTTGTTATTATTATTTCTTTATTTATTATGTGTTTCATATTGTGGTCTCCTCGCCTGTCGTCTACCGTTGAGGCCTTACACGGGACAAGTGATCAAATCATATTCGAACATGAGCGATACGGCAACAAAGACAAAGTACAATAGAAACATGGTAAAGCCCAGACCCTTGTTCATGCGCCAACGGAAGCAGGCGATCGACAGCACCACAAATACGAGCATCATAAACAATATCGTTATGGAACAGACCATGCCCACCGAGTTCACTTCAACGGGTGCATCATAGATAATTCCATATAACAGCCATGGTATTGGCAAGCTGTATATTAGATTTTCGATCGATTAGAATATTTTCATCTTAATTTTTATACAATTTTCTATAGTTAAATCTAGCTACTCACCCCACTGTCACATCGAAGATATTGCTGCCAACGGAACTGGATACGGCCATGTCGCCAAAGCCCTTGCGCGCCACAATCACTGAGGTTATCAAATCTGGTATGGATGTGCCCGCTGCCAGGAAGGTTAGACCCATGACCTATAGAGGAATACTTGCATAATATAACCAGTGTAACAGTTGTGTACAAGAGTCTATTTACTTATTTCTAACAAAATATTGTCGACCTTTATCGATCTTTATATATGTACAAACCTATCGACATTTATCTGAAAGTTAATAGCTAATTAATAACAGCTCTGTGCGTATAGTAAGGGCTGCAAAAACATTGAGGTTGGGCTCAACGCAATGTTATCGATATTTAAAAAAAATAAGCTGAATTTAATAAATATAATTATTAAATTTAAAGTAAGTTAACATATATTCATAGCAAATAAAACTAATAAATTCATTCAACATTTATTTATTCACTGACACCGCACTCGATGTAAATTTTATTATTAAAAATATCGATGTATCGATAAGCCTTGTTGTTGAAAAGGAAAGAAGCTTAAGCTATGTCGATTATAGTCGATAGTTTTTGCAGCCCATTCAGTGCATTCTGATGTACTATTTTCAATCCAGAAATAAGCATTTTTACTTTCAAAATAGCATTTAACCTTTAATACTGGACTCACGCTCACACAGGACTTAAAATGAATGTCTTCGCCTACGTACCTCGGGCGGTATGCGAGCCGTATCGCCGGCAACATTGGCCCACCAGACCATCAGATAGGAGAAGGCCGCTATCCATACAATGGAGCCTATGAAGGTGACCGGAAAGAAGCGCTTGCCACGGGGTGTACGCGTGTCGGGCAACGTAAGCCACATGGGTACCAGAAGTGGGGCAACCAGCACATAGGTGAGTCGCTTTCTGGCCGTGTCCGGCCAGGCCATGCTCAATGGTTCCGGATCATCCTCGATGATTTCAGGCGCCTTACGTTTTATGAATGAATTGTATGTGATAGAGTATATAAATATATTATAATAGTATATTTGAAAAGACCAAAACAATTGTGCAGTGCTTTGGTTCTTCTTGTTTATACAGTAAATGTTGACTTATAACGGAATATATAGTATGTATATCGTAAGATATATCGTTAGATATGGTTATATTTATGTATATATATATGTATATATAAAAGATATGTTTGTCTGTTGATGAAATGTTTTGGTTACACTATGAACATGTTACTGCAGTTATTATGATTATGATGTGACATGTAGTATATGTTTTTCATCTGATTTCAATAGTTCTGATTTAGTTGGAGAATTCCATAGAGAATTTTCAATGTAATTTTTACTATTTAGTAGAGACGCACTCACAGACAGAGCTTGGTATAGTCGTTTCTTTGCAACTAGTTAAGAGTACGTTCTTAAAGCAAAATAGTAAATGGTGCGAGAGAAGTAAGTTCGAGTAACGTGTGGCCAGAGTATAGTAATACAGAGTACGAGTATCGAATACTGTTTACAAAAAACAAAATAGTAGTAGTTGACAACACACAAACAATTATGCACTTACATTCTAGTTAAGAGAACTATTACTGAAGGGTGCTATACGAGAGAGAGTTACGTGGGGGGTTACGTGCAGATTTTCATATTTATCAGATCTTATCTTATTCTTTTCAGCCTCTCAAGTCATTGGGCATGCTGTGATCGAGAATTTTGTCGGGATTTTCATTTTCATTTTGTGGTGGTGCAACAAAACACAGACACAGGCTACACACATACACACACACTGTACGGATGCGCATGAGCACAGCCCGAACTAAAGTTGAGATCATAAAGGAAAGTAGAAAGTAACGAAAGAAGAAAAAAAACAGTGGTAAGTAGTTTGCATTTGATCAAAAAACAAACTCATAATAGTACTAGAACTATAGTTGCTAGGGTGTTCTTGCTACAACTTCATTAAAAGCGGCAAACTAAAGCAATGCGAGTGATTTACTTTCACAACTTTTATTGCAATGTAAGCAAAGTACAAATATTTAAATTGTTTAAATTAGTTTCTCATATCGTATTCGTATTCTTTATTAACTTAAAGGCGGACGCGGTTCTTTTTTTGACGCTCCTGTGACTTACGCAGTGTGACGTCTGTGCGTTATCAAATGCATATTAAATTACGTATTTCTCAGTGGATGACTCATAGATTTATTTACGGAAATATGTAGGTTACTATGCATCTAATCCATGACTGTACGCAATGTTTGCTTAAGACTGTAAACAATACTCTATTGTAAGCATGGATTTCTTTTGAACAGCTTGACTTTTGAATTGATAAGTTCTAATAGTATAAGCTGCTTTTGCTTAAATTTGAATTTATAATATGCCAGACGAAGTCAATATATATGCTTTTGATTGTGTTGAATTTATAGCCGATTTTCCATATTCAAATTTTACGATAATGCTTACAATATTTGATATAAATGTTATGCACTCGTGATGAGGGCCCAACCTATAATACTACTAGTACTATTATACCAATATTGCCTACCCTAGTATAACTTTATAGTCACGGATATGCACAATTACACAATTCAAACGAGTTGTATGCAAATTTATAATGCCGATTGCCTCATCTTTTAGACATTTCATTTATTTTTAATTTAACTTTTTGCACGCCGGAGAACCCATTCCCATTCGAAATCCCAATGCCAATGGCATTGGCATTGCCTTCGCATTCCACTGCACAGGAGCGTCTCGTCAAAATACGCGTGCGCTTTCAAGCATCGTCACAAAGATACAAGTATATATACTTTTTTTTAACGATATTTGGAATCAAATAAAAAATTATAATCATAAAATTTGTATGCAATATATATATATATATATTATTTTTTTATAGAGAGAGTAAGAAGAGAGACAGGAAGAGAGTAAGAGAGCAATAAAAAATTGTTTATGAAACTAACTTTGATGCTAAATTTGCGTGTCTGAATTTTGACCCTCTGCTCAATCCAGCTAGGACGTCGACCACTTAACGATGGCTTTTGATATAGAATTGAATTTAAGTTAAGAATTTGTTCATTTGTTGATTTTATAGAGAATTATTAAATAGTATTTATCGTAAGTATTTTTGCCATTTTTTTTTTGTTTTGCTAAAGTTTTTCATATTGAAATAATACTTGATTAAAGAAACTAAACTGTTACACAGATAGAGAGATAGTAGTTAGAGGATAGTTAGTTAGAGAGTTAGAGCTGGGGGAGATAGAGTTCATTTTGTGTGGGGAAAGTTGTTATAGTTTTAGTTGTTGTTCGGGTTCAATACATAACAAACATATAGAACGGGAGTAGAACACAATTACAATTCTTTTGCCAGGACAATTGACAGAGTAATAGAGGAGGAATTTCTTTCTTTTTTTTTTGTTTTTTATAAATTTTTAGTTTAGTTGTGACTCAGGGCCAACTCGGAAATATATACGTTTCAGTGTCAATAGTGAGTCGAATTCAAAAGTTTGTCTATGAATTTTGTTGATATTTTGCTTTGTCATCTTTATGCACAAATCAAATCATAACAAAACGAATCAAAACAAAGCAAAAGAAATCAAATGAGCAGCTGCTTGCTTGCATCAAAATCAAAATGTCAACAATAACAAGTTATAATACACCAACACACACACACACTCGCACACTCACACACTCGCACACATTAACAGCATGAGGTGTAATGGGTGTGGTGGGTGTGTATGTTTGTCTAGGCAATTGCATAGCGTATCAAGTAGTACTCGGATCTGGCTTGGCGCGTGGCAGCTACGATTGCAATGAGTGCCTGAATAAATAGTATCTGAATGTACGAGTATTCGTATGACTTCATCGAGCAGCAGCAAAATAAATGAAAATTATCAACATAAAAAAACTGCATTAAAAAGCTATCTTCGACATGCCGAAGTCGAAGTCGAGACACACTTGCAAAAATTAATTGAGGTCATATGTTGGAATTTTAATCACAGGCAGAAAGAATTAAGTCAAGTTAAGATCTAGTTAACTTTTTAATAGTCATCTATTTCACTTTTTAAAGACTTGCCAATAACAATTAGAACCTTTTTGTTTGTTTAGCCACATTTAATGATATACCCTATAAATTACCTCCATTAGCTTTTACCTATACTTTGGAAAGGCTAAATTATATGGTTTAACGGATACTTAACCAAGCTAATGATCGACTTAATTCCTTAGTTCGTAATACAATCTATACAATCTAAAATAGCTAACGTCATTTTTGCAAGTGTTGAAAGAAAAACTGAAAAAGATATTACGATATTGCAAAATTAAGGTATGACTGATTGCTGTAGATATTGAACATAGTATTGTGATAATTGTCTATTATTATTAGTAATTATTATAAAATGCGAGTAGTCATCATTCCTTTAACACTATTTACGTGATAAAGTTCCAAAGATACAAAGCAAATAAATTTTGGTCCAAAACGATAATCGATAAATTCTATGCAAAATTTCACAATTCCGATTTAGCTCTTTTACCATAATCTGTTTTGTTTTTTTTTTGTTTTAATATTTTTATTTGGGGGTGGGGGCGGGCAAGACATTGAAACACACACACGCACACACACAAAGAGATAGAGAGATAGATGAATGGATGTGGAGATGGTGGGCGCAAGTTAGAGTGTTACGGTTAAGGTTTTAAGTAAACATACACAACGAAAGGAACGTGAGTCATAATAGTAGTAATAATAACAGTAATAGTAGTAGTCGAGTAGGTTGAGTGTGGAGGGGGTGGAAAGTTGTGTATGGAAAGTTATTTGTGTTAAAAACTGTTTTATTTTTTGGTTAGTTTGTAAGTAAACACAAAATATTCAGAAAAGTCACACATAAACGTTGCATAAACACACAGACCGCATTTGTTGTTGTTGTTGTTCTTATTGTTTAGGGGTATAGTAGTTAGGCGGTGTTGGAATTCATCAACTGTCTACACATTTATGAGTAAACTGGAATTTTTCAAAGCCGCCATCAAATATAGTATGAATATGTATATCAACAAAAGTATAAAACACATAAAGAACATACGAAAATATTTCTGTAGAGGGATTACGATAGAAATGAAAACATACGTGTGTTTTGAATTTGAATTAAACGAGTTTTGTCAGATTCAGTCCAAACGCATCAACGCAGGTAAAACCAATCAATCAATCTAGGTATCAATCAATTAGCAATGTAGATGGAAACATGCCAACAGCTAGGAATAATTTCAAAATTAATCTAAACGAATTTTGTTTGTAACGCGCTTGAACCATTCAGTTTCACGATATAGTAGTACACAAAACGATAAGGGTAAAACAATTACGGTAATAATTACGGTCACGCTTTACTGTTGAGTCGAATGTCCGATATCAATTGATGTGTAGAGGGAAATACGATATTCAAATTTACGATATTCAACTTTTACGATAGTCAGTTTTACAATAGTATTACGTATTACAATATTCGGTTTATACGATGTTCGTTTACGTTTACGATATTCCATTTAACGATATTCGACTTTACGATATTCATCTGCGATTTGTTTGTATGAGAAATGCAGCGCATTGTGTGTGACATAAAGGTAGAATACAATTCTTTATAAACAGACAAAAATAAACATACGATAAAGAAACGAAATGAATCATATTAAATCATGCCTAAAAACAAATCATGAGCATTATTTCATTAGCACATTTGTCGAAACATTTTGGAATCATAGTATAGTATACTATAATAGTTAATCGATAATGAAAATCTTAAGACTTACCGAATCGAGCGTTGTATCGATATTGCCATTTGGACGATCGGCTAGTGTGGTCTCCTTGAGATTGATTTTGACGTGATTGGCCGCTGAGGTGGTGGCGCCACCTCGTTGCGGCTTGGTGGCATCCAGCAGCACCTTAAGCGACGCAATGGCGTGCAACTGGGTTGCCTTCTCGTCCACTTTGCCTGGAACATCATCTTTTGTCATTGTAATTGTGTGGGGTTGGTTTTTTTTTATTTATTCGATTTGATTATTGGAGAGGGTGTTCGATAAAAATGCAGTTCATACACAGAGAGTGTGCGTGTGTGTGTGTTGAGTTGAGTTGTGTGGTGTATAGTTAGGTGTGTGTAGTAGTTGAAGTAGTAGTAGTAGTAGAGTAGTAGTAGTAGTAGTAGGCGGTGTTGTTGTTGTTGTAGTTGTATATCGTTTTTTCACACAACGAATTGAGTTATTTCAACGCAAAATCCAAGTGTTTTTTTTTATCATTATCATTATTATTTTGGAAAATTAAATTGAATAAAAAAGAAGAAGAAAGAAAGAATAAAAATTGCATCGATTAAAAATGAGAAGAAAACGAATTAACCCAGTTAAATATTATGTATTTTCTTTTGTTTTTTCATTCTTATAATTGCTTTAAATAGTTTGTTTGGTTTTTTCTTTTCTTTTGTTTTAGTTAATTTACAAGCAAATTGGACTAGTTTAGAGTATATTTGAAAATATTTTATACAAAATGTTGATGTCAGTTGCGAAATAGCATTGTTTGGAGATTGGTTATAGCAGTAAGAGTAGTACGAGTTTGGAAACTAAACTAAAGTTGAGGCATAGTCTAGACAGCGTAGAGCAATGAGTTCAGAAAGCTGGGTAGATTACGAGTAGAGGGTAATTAACGGCACAGACAAGAGACAAGAAGAAGCATAGTTTAGAGGGGGGCGAACATGAGTGAGGGGGTTGACAGTAGTAGTAGTACATAGTTTTGGATGGGCGAGGGCTTTACTAAGACTACGACTATGACTAAATTAAATTTAACTAGACTAAAACACTACTGATATTTACCGTGTCAAGAGTCTCATGGATATTTTGTCTAACTTTTTTTTAATTTTCTTTTTTTTTTAGATTCTTTTGAGTGTGACAGCGAAATTGTGTTTTGCACTAGGAGCTAGGATTTAGAATCGATTAAATTTTATTTAATTTCGGTTTGAAATTTAGATTTTAGATGTCAATTCAAGTGCGAATTTCTTTTCAATTTGTTGGCTTTTTAAGAGGGAACGGACGGGTTATTTAGTTAAGTTTTTTTTATTGTTTTCTTGTTGTAGTTGTTGTTATCAATGTGGCATGAAGTGATACGTTTTATTTAAAATTGGGTGTCAACTGACTGGCTATATAGTAGTATGTGGACCCCACGTAATAACACTAACATTTTGTATATACATATACATATGTGTTCATATAGATAGAAATATAGATATAGATATAGGTTTAGATTAGATAGAGAAACTTAGCTTTAAGCCTAGCTTAGAGTATAGATATAGAGACAATACTTAATGCTATGATTAAGGGCTTATTTTATTATTTTTTATGTACGTAAACAACAGGCTAAGCAAAAGCAATGCTACAACTCTTTGGGATAGTTTTCTGCAATCGAAAGAGCATTGAAATTATTTATATAACTAATAAATTATAATTATTGAGATTTATTTAAAAGAATTAAATATTCTTCATAGCAACTGCTTGTAAGGTGGCCAGGGACCATGAAAGTAGAATATCTGGTCTCTTACGATAACATTATCATATTTAATTGAGCTGTATCATAGGTTAAAGTACTTTACGGTTATCGTATGTTGTAATTATATTCATAAATCGGTAGCTGAGCTCAGTCTGGGTATTCCAGACAAAAGACTATCTTTAGAGAATTAAACGTTAATTGAAAATATTTCAATGCATCTTTGAAACATATCCCAGGTAGAATAATTAAACCAATATATGTATAATTAATCGCATATAGAAAACAAATTTATAAAACTTTGTAAACATTGTAGGTAAATACTACAATGAACATTCCAATGATAGGTACAAGTATGTGGTTAAGCGATTAGACCTATGCAAAAACAAAAACAACAAAATAAATAATACAACCCGCTTGACTAGTCAACGTTAACTGGATACATGCAAGCACCTAGCTAATAACTTGTAGCTATTAACTACGAGATCGTAAGTATCTCGTAGTATGAGTCGCAAAGCCTAGGCCAATTTTGAGCAGCATTTTTGTTGAAAGCCAATTGTACTAGTTGCTAAGTAATTACAATTAACACAAGCAACAAAATTAAACGCACACATTATTTATATATACACGAATGAATATATATAAAGATATGTACAAAACAAATTGTTTTGCTATTGTCACGCGTCAAACAGAACACAAAACTCTTCGAGCGAAGCAACAACAGAACACAATCTTAAAGATACAGATACAGAGAGAGAAATACAGATACAGATACAGATATAGATATAGATACAGACTCGAATGAGTATTTGTATTCATCAACTGTCACACAACATTCTAAGAATGTGTTAAAAAATATTTGAAATTTTTTTGTTTAGTTAAGTTAAGATATAATATATAACGCATATGTATATTGTATATAAATGTAACTCCAAACTGACATTGAACAACATAAAATATTTTCGTTACTTTTTTCTTTTCTTGAAATTTTGTTTTTGTTTCTTTTTTTTTTATATATTTTCAAAGCAAAATGAAATTACAAATAAATGACTAAGCCGAACAAAAAATGTATTAAAAAATATAATAGCTTTTTAATGAGGCAACAGTAGCAGAAATTAAATAAAATTCAGCTTATAAGAAAAAGAAAAAAAAACTGAATTAAAATTAAGCAACTGAATGAAGAATTATAAAAAAATTTAAATTGAAAAGTGAAGAAGAGTAGAAAGGGGAAAGCAAAGAGTCAGGGGTTTATAATCAGTAGCAATTGTCGGTGAATAAATTTGCATTTAACATTTGCCAAAGATTCGATGGGAACCTAAGTCAGAATTCCACATTTAAATTACTCCTAACAATACCAGTTTGAGTTTTGTCAAAGTGTTCACACTAGTCGCATTAGAATTATTAATTTTTTGAGCACACAATGTCCGTTTGCAATTAAGTTTAGCTGCAGTCTGAAAGAAATTGAAAGAATTCTAACACTTTGCACTTGTAAGCCTTGGTAACGCCCCAATGTCGGATCAGCTGTGGTGGCCCTGGTTGCATTTCATTTGGCTTAGTTTCAGTGTGAGTTCAATTTGTTACTTTTTTGCTTTATTTAGAGTTTACTACTATGTGTCTTGGTCTGTGGGCCATTGCCGTGGCAACGGCCCCATACATATTTATATTTAACAGCCAGTACCCCTAGTTGTAGCTCTATGCACTCCATCCAATACCCAATACCCAATACCCATGCCTAATCATACCTAGTAGTAGTAGTAGTCGTAGTTGAGCTCAGCCACAATGTGCCTAATACATAATAAATCAATGCGAGCACGTCCGGTGAGCTCTAATAGAAAGCCAGTCCGGGGCACCGTAATAATACTACTATGTATACGTGTGTCCGCTGGATGAAACTTTGGATTGTGTTTAAGACTGGCAAATGGAGTGGAGTGGAGTGGGGGTAACTGTAAATGTTAACTAGTGGAAATTGGAGCATAGAATAGAGCGTAAAGCTGTCAATTGTAAAAGCTAGACGACGCATAGTCTGGTTGTGTGCTGACCCTGGTAATTAGATAAGTGGCCTCAAGGTCAGGGCATTAAAAAAGCGACACAAAACCCTAAGTAAATAAACAAACAAAACCGAAAAGAATGGCACAACGAAAGAACGGAGGAAAGGAAGCGCACAAAGCAACCAACAAACAAACAAACCAAAATAATATCGTAGTAGTATAAAGAGTAAGAGTGGTAAGTAACTTCTTCTTGCGAGCAAGTCAAACATCCAATTAGAAGAAACACAGAATATAGAATATAGTACACGGAACTTTAAACGAAAACAACTCAACACAAATGATATAGTATATATATTTTTTTGGTTTTCTTTTTTATTTTTATTGGGTATAGTATAGTATAGTTGTTATGTTTAGCTTTTGTTGGTTTTTCTTTCTTTTTTTTTTGAGGGGGAAGTAAGCGTGGGGTATGGGATAAGTTGGGGTAGTCTTTAAGGATTTAGTTGGCATAGTTAGGGGATAAGGATTTTCAAGGTTAGGCGGACATTATTCATTAAACGTTTGGTTTTTTGACTGAACTTGACTTGTGCAAAACACACTGTGACAAACTCAACGAACTTACCATCGTGTAGTGGATCTATCGTGTGTATCATTAGCTGTAATAGGCCATGACGGAATTTTGCACCGGTTTGTGTACTACCAGCGGTCCCACCACTGCTATTACCTGTAGCGCCCGCATTGCTCGTACCGGCTGCACCCGAACGGGTCTCGCTGGCCGCTCGTGATGTTACCGAACCACCTGGCTGTGTGGCCATCGATGTTTCCGATGAGTTGGCCGCATTACCCTGAAGCGAAGGGAAGAACGATGGTACGGGTGGTACGGTTACGGTTACGGTAACAGGTTACGGTTTTACGTTTTACGGTTTTTACAGTTTTTACAGTTTTACGTTTATGTTCAGAGTTAAGAGGATTTTTTTTTGGTTTTGGTTTTTTTTTTAGAGAACAGTGTAAATGTTTTTTTTTAAGGGTGGAGTTTGTTTTTTATTGAGATGGTAAGCATTTTGGTTGAGAAAAAGGTGAAAAGAAGAAGAAGAAAAGTTTATTATTGCATTTTGTATAAATTTACAGTATCAAGTGTCGAGCGTTGTTGTTGTTCTTGTTGTATTGTTGCTGTAATGTTGTATGTAGTTGTAGTTGTTGTTGTTGTATCAGCTGTTGTATTCTTGCTTCAAGTATAATCGAGTTTAAGTGCAATTGATTAGTAGCCAATATTTCCAAAAGAATTTAAATGAAACAACTGAAAAGAACATTTGACAAATCAAAGTAATCACAACATATAACACGAATAGTTACAAAGACTAAGGGACCACATATCCTGAATGTTTTTAAGCCAACACTTGCATAGCTCCTGCCGGAAAGGTTTCATGGAAGTCAGTACTCAAATTGTATAAAGATCGTTTGTATTGAACATAATGCCAGGATCTTTTACAGTTAGCTAGTTGAAGAGGTTCGAAATTGCAAGTCTGCTTTGGTTTTTTCACAGTTATAAGCATTGGGTTTAAGGTGCAGTAAAAACAAAACACAATTTTTAACAGTGCAGTTGAACACTTTGTTCAGGAATTTCTTTTCAGTTTTTATATACAGCAGGAGTATTTATATGTAGTATAAAGGCTAGAGGTGCATACAACTGGAATCATCAGGTGGAAATATAGCAATGCTTACACCACACTTGCGGGTGTGGGTTCATATCGCAGACATATAATACACACATTCTGCTGATTTTTTTATTACTTGTGGTCGGTTTTAAAAAAAGGAAAATATATAAAAAAAATTGATTTAAAAGAAAAGAAAACTTAACTTTATATTACACTTTATAAAGAAAAGAAAAGTAAAATTATAATTTCAATATTTTACATAAACTTTTAGCTTATTTAAAAATTTATTTTTGACATAAATTTTGTTTCGTTTTGCAACTGTTTTTTTTAAGTATACATACAAGCTTCAGTTTTCAATGATATTCTTTTGTATTTAGTTAAGAAAAAAATTTACATATATATACTTTTTTGTATTTGTCAAAGCGCAGTGGGAAGTTTTGTTGTATTTCATTTTGCCTTCATAGAAAACGTAAAACAAAGTTGAATTGAGAACTTTCAATAGAAAGAAATCGGAACGAATCGAACTGAAAACTCATCAGAAGAATGACTGATGACTGGCCAAAAAAAGCTTTAGAAGTGCGAAAAAGAAAACGAAAATATTCTACTTAGATAGTATGTGAAAAATAGTTGCATATGATAAGTAATGACTAATGTAGATACAAATATATAATACATACAGATATGACTTATAGATAATTAGCTATAGTATAATAATTAAGATACGTATGGATATAATATATAGATGCATGTCAAGGTAGAAATTCTTGAAAGAAACTCTAGATATTACGAGAATTTATAATACGCATGGCTATGTGTTGTAGATGTGGAATAGATGTGCATATGATTAGAGAGAACGTGTTCCCATTCATAAAATCGAACCACAATCAGATACCAGATAGTTTTTAGTTCCTAGAGAACTGGGGCAGGTGTAGGGCAAGTCAAGTTCAGATCGAAACTAGCTAGCTAGCTCTAACTAACTAACTGGAGGCCAATTAGCGTATTGGCTCGTGCCCAGGTGAACTACCTCATGGCTCATTATAATGCTAATTAATGTTAATGTTGTTTTGCCAGTTTGACTAAGTCGCTCTCTCGAGTCGAGTGGTATCGTATTTCACTCATCTCAAATGACGTAAAGCGCTGAGGATCTATGAAATCTAATAAAAGAGAGTGCTAGAATGCAGAGTAACACTAAGCTATTCATCATTTCGCTTTGATTGACAATTAAATTGGAAACTAGTTGCAAATTTCTTTCTTTTCTTTCCTTGATTTAATTTTTGCTGAGTGTGTGTGTGTGTGTGTGAAATCATGCTAAAAGCATTTTATAATAAACGCCTGTTACTACAGCTGCTTAAATCACATAATAAATTTATTTAAGCACGCGTGAATCATTTTTGCACAGCAATTTCAAAAAAACCTCAACCTCAACACCACTTTGAAAAATTTCGCCCAAGTAAACAAAAAACCAACGAACCGATCCGAACCGAACCGCATCGAACCCAAAGCCGAAGTCAAAGGCAAAAACTCAACTCAAGTCAGTTGACCAAATGCTCTAAGAAATGCAAATTGAACCTCAATGACTCGGGTCTTGACTCGTGTCTCAGCTTAAGTCTCGACACTTCGATATGGTGTTGTCACTCAACCTGTTTAGGCATATAGCAATAGTTATACTACAATTGCAGTTTACCCACCTGACGCTCTCTGCTGCGTATCACTGGGGTAGACCCCGTTGAAAACCAGTTCCAAGAATTAATGCAGATATTCCTGGGATTTTGAATTGACGTCGACGTTGAATTTGAATGTGTTTACGTTTAATTCGAGTTATATGCAAAAGCTACTAGTATTCACAACTGATAGCGATAAAAAACATACCCCCCTTTGACTGAATATTACAAAGACCAAAGAGCCACACTCACACACATAGAGTGTGTATCTCTGATAACTCGCCTCGGTTTGACTCAGTCTTGAGTGTGTGTGTGTGTGTGTGTGTTTGACTCAGTCTTGAGCGTCTCAGTCGGTTTTCTTTCTTTTTTTAGTCAGCTCTCGAGCTTTGAGCTATGTCTGGCCGAGTGTGTGTAAGTGTGTGTGTGAGCTGCATTGATCGCTTGATTTGTCGATTGGCTGCGCTGTCTGCTTTTATTATATAGCAGGGTTATGCGCTCTGTGCACATCATTTAGCAACGAATCTTTAACCCAATCACAACGAATACTTGTACTTAACAATTTACGCGCGCGAACGCGTCGAAAGTGAATAATGTTTCAGAAAAGGATTATCGAACTGTTTACATTACTGTTCTATTGGATGGTCGTTACACCAGCCATCTATCAATATTGCAAAACACAGAATTGGATACGCTGGGATCTGAATATACCATTCCAATCGTTTTCGGATCATGCCACCTTCGCTCTATGCCTGCTCGCCGGATACGTAACGTTCTATCGGATCGTCATCTTCATCTATATGAAGCTGAAAGTTTGTGATGTGAAAATGTGGCATAAACTGAAGAAGACCCAGGAGGATCCGGAATCACAGCTCAGTTCAAAGAAGTCACACTATCAGGCCGTATCCACAGAAAATTTGGATACTGTCGATGGTAAAACCAATGGGAAATCCACACCCAAAGTCATACGCACCATCAGCCATCCATTGCTGGTTGAGAGTGATTTGGCACGCATTCACATCAAGCATGAAACGCGTCCACTACCCTCCACATTACCCAGGGAGCAGCAAAATCGTTTGGCCAAGAATATCATCTCTAGTCCAACGCCTAGTCTACGCTCAGCACCTCCAGTGCCGTCCACACCACCCCGTACCCCTGGACAGGCCCGAAAGCTGAGCCATGGAGTCATCATGTCACCAGACGTTCTAATGGGCACCACGCCACACCTCCACAGAGGTGGCAAGACGTAAAGGGTTGACGTCAGAGATCGAAACTATCGAATAGCATCCAAGTATTAGCATTAGCTGCACACCAAAGAACGAAACGATGGATACGACTTCCGAAATTTAGACAATATAATTTTTAAGTGCATCTCAATTGAATATAAAAAAAGTTTAAATACTACGAATAATGAAAATACTTCGAATATTTCGAAAGCTTCACATATTTTTAAAGCTTTAAATGTTTCTCAATGTCTTAAATATTGTAAATTGCTCAAAGCGTTCTTAAGTATTCCAAATGTTTTGAATGTTGAATATGTTTAGAATATTTCTTACATGGTTTATCTTCTTGTAACAGGAAGAGACCATTTAGTGAGTTTTTAAGTAGCAAATATATTATTAAACAATAAAATTATATATTTATTATGTATTCGTAAGCCGAATAATAAATTGTTATCTATTATTTATCTATTCTATTATATATCTAATATATATATTATTATGAGATATACCCATTATAATAAATCAGAGTTCTCAAAGCTAAAACCAGTTTTGTTCATTTGCTTGGGTAAAGATTCTAATTTTAGAGATTGAATAATTATATAAAATTTCTTTGTATTAATAGTACATGATTAAGCTTGGTCTGTGGTAGTTAATCAACTGCATAAACTGATGATTTCTCTTCAATTGAATATTAACTAGCATAAATATTTAGAGTAAGGGAAGAGACATGTTATTTTCACTCTAATTGCTGGTTTCGGTTATTAATTCCGTAAATCAATATTTCACTTTTTTAAATAGTATTTGATTGTTATTGCAACCACATATTATGTAAATTAACCAATTAATCAAATCTAATGACATGCGGCACACGTGTGTTTATTATATTGTTATACATTGTTACTAATTTCATAGTACAGTTCGAATATATTAATAAAGAAATTAAACGAAAGTGTTTAAACAGTTATTTTAACTGATTTTATTATTGAGTAATTTATTCGATTCACTTTACTGATTATTGTTATCATTCAAATATTTTGCGTATTCCTTTTTTCTTTGAGAATCTATTTAAAATGCTTTTTCATCCTTGTCATCAGCGTTTTCTTTCGTTTTCCATCTGGTACATCTATCATATTCTCTCGACTCTTGTACTGCGCCTCAACATCCTTTCCTCTCTCATTTTTTAGCTTCTCTTTAGTTTTCTTTAGAGTTGCCTTTTCATAGTCTTTAGCTTTCTGGTAACAATACATGACAGTTCGATAAAATGCAACAAAGAATAGCACATCCAATATAATGAAGATTAAAACACCCCAGACTGTTTCCCTTAATGCGCCGAAATCCAAACCTAAATACTTCCAATTTGTGCATTGCCAATAGAAAAATGGTGTCACTTGTAGCCAGTATAACAGAAATACAAATATTTCCAAGAACTTCTTTTCAAACATTCTGGGAGAGTGTTTGTGTATTTCCGATGGAGAATTTTAAAATACTGATTAGTAAGAAATTAATATTGTTCCCGCAACCTATGAGTATAGAGCTTTGATGTTGAGCTTTTTTATATAATCAGAATCTATAAATAAAATAAAATAAATTAAAATAAGTTGCACACAAATAAATATATATATTTAACAATTTAAAAACACAAGTTCATCTTTCGCTTATGTATAGATTTTCAGGGATTGGCAATAATCTCAATATATTTTGCGGCACTTAAAACCATTTGTATGACATTTTATAGTGACAAATACATATTATCCGAAAAACATTAAATTTACTTTAATTATTAATATAGGTATATCGATATGAATTTCACTATGACTTATAACCACAAAGTACTCAAGAACCCAGAGAGTACATGAAACGAATAGGGGTTCACGTCGTTCAGTTCTTATTGTGAGTTCTTAAGAGATTCACAGAAACTCGGATTACGTGATATTATCGAAATGATACAGAAAAGGATTGTTGAAATATTTATTTTCATATTCTACTGTCTGGCAGTTGTAACACCTGTGATTTATTTTGTTAATCAAGAAGTAGAGTTCAAATTGCATGAATTCGAGTCGATTAAAATCTTAAGTATTGTGGTAGTGGCACTGGCAGTCGGATACTTGTTGGTCTATTTAGCTGTGGTATACACCTACATCAAACTAAGAACTGGTACGATGCAAGCCTGGCATAAATACGACACCCACACCGTTGAAATGTTAAATATGGAAAGAAGAGGCTACGATGAGTATGAAACAGAGGAGGATCATGTTGATGGAGCAAGGCCAACGCGTCGTGCACCGCGTTTACCTCCCCATAGACAACCACCACCTCCGGAGAGGGTGCACAGAGCAAAGCAAACTCCAAAGAGAAGGCCACCGCCACCGCCCTACGAAGCCAGACAAATAGTTACCCGCTGAGAACTAATTTATAAATATACTCTGCAAAGTGACTAACATATGTTGTTATACATTAATATTTATATGACACGGTCTTATTTATTTAGAATAAAACTTATCGCAAAACCACAACCAGGAAATAATTTAAAAATACTGTATTAAATTCCTTTTTCTATTGATTTCCAGTTAGTTTGCAAAGTGTTCTCAAGCGAATTGCGTGTGTGTACAATGTTTGGCAAAAAAGTTGTGGAAGTGTGTGTAATGCTAACGTATTGGGTTCTGTTTGTACCCGTATTATGTGTCTGGCTAAATTTGAAAATCGATAACAAACCATTCGACTATTTCTTTGAGAACAACCATTATGTACTCCTTTTGATTCTCGTGTACTTGGTGATCTATCGCATCATTTTGTTCGTTTTTCTGAAGATGAAGAAATTTGATATGAAATTATGGGACAAATTGCCCAGCACTCAAGCCAAACTGGACATAGAGCTGGAAGAAACGAAAGCCTATTACAAAACTCTGGATGTAGTGGACGGTCCACCGGCTTCACTTCACTATCATTCAGCTCGAAAAAACCTAAAGAAAGCACCAAAACAAGGGAAAGCTAAACGACCAGCACCAACAGCGCCAATGCCAACATTACGAAAGGAGCATGAACCCATCTACCATATTCCACGCAGAAAATAAAGCTTATGTGTTATTGAGTTGCTTACTTGAAATAAAATGATAGAAACTCCATTTTGTTGCGACTTTTATGCCTGATGATGCAGCTTATAAGGTAATTTCCAGCGATAAATATCGTGCCATGAAACCAAAAAAAAAAGCAAAAGTGGTCTACACATGCGTGCGAGCAGTTGAGCGGACTAAAGCTCTCTCAGTCTACTTCAAATCAAGTTCAGAATTTCGCTACAGTATTCAGTTTAAGCTGTGATTGGCTGCATGCAAAAAGTATCTGTATTTGTGTGTGTGTATGTGTGTGTGTGTAGGTGTGTGTTGATATGTTAATGCATGGTTAAATGAGTCGTTAGGCGCATGGCAAATGAGAAAGTGTTAATAAGCACTAAAAACTGAATAATAATACTAAAGCTAAGATATAGCTTGAGCGCGTGAAAGACACATTTTATTGTACAATAAAAATATTAATTCAAGACTTGGCAGCAAACTAAGTTTAATACTAATACCTCCACTAACCAGTTGACAGTTTCAAAACCTTTTCGAAAACCCAAAAATAAACCATGAGTCAGATATAGAGCATGATCTAATCAGGATTATTTACAAAATATGATGTAATTAAATATTTATTTTCGAAATTTATTGAAATATTTATCTAGAAAAATATTAAGCATTAACTCACTCAGTTTATACTATATTTAGTTTATTTTTAGATGCAATATTTATTACATTTTCAACTGTAATTATTGAGAGAGTTTCGAAAATATTTTTATTGTTATTACTCTCACAAAATTTAGCGAGTTTCCGTGTCTGAACTGGTTTTCGAAAATCCACTCAATGTTTGAGTGAAAACTCAAAGGTGAAATTCAAGTCCGTCAATTAATGTGAACTTATCTCACTCTTCACGATGATGCTGATGATCATCTTGAATTCAATGCCAAAGACGCATTTCGTGTTAGTCATGCAAGTTTCATGTGTGATTGCAGCCACAACAGTAAGACAGGTGCCCTTAGTCATAGGAACTAAGTGGCACACCTGTTAACTGTTAACTGGTTAGTGTCAGGTGTTGGTAAATGGCAGCATAACTTATTATCAATACTAGGCCAACGAAAGAAGAAGCATGTAAGAAAGTAAAAGTAAGTATTGAAAACAAAATTATTTCCTGGCAAAGGAATTGATATTATTCTTATTCTTTTTTTTGCAGACAATTTGCAATTTCGACTTGATTTATTTTGGTACTTTGTTTTTTTTAGAGAAATTTAATTTGAAATTTTTTTGTTGATTTTTTTTGTTGTTTGCAAAAAAACTTCCCAACTACTTACTGCTGGCATAAGTTGATCTGTACTTCTGACGCGAGTCACCTTGTTTTTGGTAATCATCTTCTTGACGCAATGCTCCACCTGTACATTCCACTTCATAAACGTGACATAGGCAATGTATATGGTAAATAGGATGAGCGCCTCCCACCAGAAGATGCGATTATCGCGAAAAAAGTAGATCAATACCAGCAAACTGATGCTATAAAATGAGCAGTCCCGAAATAATGGCCACCACGTCAACGACAGCACAGTTCTCGAGAAGAGCGCACACATGCCAATCACGAACAGTATATTGAAGACAGCGGATCCAACGATCGTACCAATGCCAACATCATCGAACGACACGAAAACGCCAATGACACTTGTGAAGAGCTCCGGGGCACTGCCACCCGCAGCCATAAACGTGGCGCCGGCCACATCGTCAGTGATGCCGAGCTTTTCAATGATTACGTCAAGGGAAGGCACGAAGAATTCATCGCAGACAATTGCCAGCGCTACAAACATATAGATAACACCGATAATATGCAGGATGACAGCGCCATTCTCAAGCTGTTCTTTCGTGAATAAATCTTTTGGAAATAGTGGCGTTTTCGTGGTGTTTGAATTGTCGGTTTGCGTTTCTGCAAGAGAGTGAAAAAAGAAAATAGATTAGATTATTTTGATTAATGTGTTATAATAGTTATTTAGTGTCAAGTGAATGCAGCTGATGGAGAAAATAATAGTTACAACTGAATCAATTATAACTAATGATAATCGTAATAATAAAACAAAATTAAACTAAAGTATATTATGATGTCAAGTGTTGTAATAGCGTTGATTTCTCTATGCTCATCTCTAATCTCAAATCATACTATTCAAGAACTTCAAACAAATTCACAAATTTCTGCAATAGTTTGCAAAAGCTTCCGTCCTCTGCACGCTAGATGGCGCCAGTGCTACTCATGTGGAGGAGCTAGGAGCTCTCATACCTTTTGCTATCATAGTTAGTTCTTTATAAACCATTTATTAAATTTATATTGCTGGTTTAAAATATGTTACATTGGTACAAATATCAAATCATTTACTACATTATTATTATTATTTTAATTTATTTTTATTTATTTTTAATTTCTAGTATTGTTTCCCTATCCTTAACCGTAATTACTCTCGTTTGTTTACGCTAATTTTAAAAGAATTTTTTAATATATTTGTAAATGTTAGCTAAACACTCGATAAACGCTCTGTGAACGTGCCAAATTTGTCATTGCTATAGTAGTGTTTAACAGAAAATGAGGAAGCCTGACCTTTAGCAGCATAAACGATCCCAAGACACTTAGAGGCGGCGCTTTTGAGTGTAAATACAAGGTACTCATTGATACTCATATGTACTTGTTAAACGTAGTCTCATACGCGTGCTCATACACGTACTAAATACCTAAATTACACATCCTCAATTAAACAGCGCGACCTTTTACTGATAATAAGCACAGAAATCACTAGCGAATCGCTTGCAAAACGCCAATTTAGCAGGCGGCACCTTTTGTGCGATTTCTGCCGATGACAATTAACCGTAAATTATGCAGCACATTTTGCAACAATTAACAGTGTGCCAACTGCAACTCCAATTGGCAAAATGTAAATGTTTATCATTAATTTTTCAATTTTATTTTTGTGTGATGTGTTTGTTGTTGCTGCTGCTGCTGCGGCTGATGTGTCGTATGAGCAATCAGTTTGGCGCGTGTTTCAGGCGTTTTTAATCGCCAGTGGCACCAGTGGCTGACGACTTCACTTGACTTCGCCTGACTGATTCATGTCATTAGTCTGTCTAAGTTGTTATTTATCTCTTTAACTTGCTTTGTTTCGTGTCCATTGCTGATTTGTCACATAACAATGCAAGTGGTATTTTTTTACACATTGTTTTTTTTTAATACTCTTACAAGGAGAATTTAACAGGTGTGACAAATTCCAACAGGTGGGTGTGTTAGGAGCTTCTTTCAATTAAAAGTAATAGTAAAATATTAGCTATTGACTATGTCAAGATGATACTCTATACGACTGTACTATTTCTTACTGTGTATAGGGTATATCAACTGCCACTTTTGCTTTTACTTTCAATTGTATTTACTTAAGAAATCGTTATCATTATTACATATGTGGCGGCATTTGCATGTACTTATACGCTTTGTACTTGTTCTATATTAAAATGGACCATCAGTATTATTGTTGACTCACATTTAGTAGGAGTAGGAGGAGGGGGGCCTTGGTCAATCTCCGTACTCTTTCAATATGAGAAAAACCGGTTTATTTTAGCTGGAGAAACAGTGGGACAAATGGCACACTCTCGATTTGCATGCAGTTAACGGGCTCTCCACACCCACACACACACTCGCAGGTATTACAGTCGGGTAATCCACCTTTCACAAGCCGCAGGTTGTTAGCCTCCCCCTTGCCCTGCCTATCAAAACAAGGGGTATGAAACGACTCAACGGAGGAACGTGCGCGATAAATCAATGATACAAATGAATCACTTGCCAAATGCTTAATGAATGACGATTGCAGCGCAAGCCGTTAATACCCTGTAATTTTAAGTACGCCGGTTATATATCCCTATGGGTGATTCATAATAGTTTAAAATGAATTTAATTATATAGTAGTAGGTTTTACCCTGTAATATGAACTGTTAACAATGAATAGTTTGTGGTTATATACCCTGTATAGTTGTAGAACTGATTCATCATTGGTTTTTTGCTTAACCAAGTAAACAAGGCGTAAGATTTTAAATTAAGTAGCTGCAGAATACCCTGTAAAATAGACACGCTCTGAAATACAATGAATAACTATCTAACGTAGTACATTCAATCACAGAGGGTATTTCTCAGTCTGGCTGCTCTTCCGCTGAATCTATTGATCGTTTCTCTTTTCTACGTTTTGTTAATTTGTTTACAGGTAAGATAATTTGTATTTTGTTTGAATGTGGGCGTTCATAGAACCGTCAACAGTTAGCTTGGAGGCAACGCTTTGAATATCAAATCAGATCAATCGAGACATTGTGGTCACATCATGAATAAATATGAACATATATGACTAAGTGCATATAAGTATAACTATAGTGTATTCTAGTCTAAACTGACGGAAGGCTTACGCAAATGATCGGGAAGCAATCGAGGCCTGAAGGTGGAGAAAATTAACATCCAGGTAAACTTGTTATATGCACTACACTGATGTAAAGTGTATAAAAATAATGTATAAATATTTGCGTACACTGAAACGTCAATAATACACTTGTAGTTAATTATAATTTAATTTATGAGCATTTGTAAAATATGCCAGCATTTTAATTGCATAATTATAAATTCTTTAAATTTCAATTATAGAATAATCTAGCAAATTATCTCTGCTAAATTATCTAATGTGTATTATTAGACGAGGTAAATAGCCAACAGTTTCTGTTATCAGCTTTATTTGCTGATTTAATTAGATAATGCGTAATGGGAAGTTCTGAAAGAACTGCAGATAAAGTAAGCAAATATGCTGTAGATAATATAAGAAGTAATCATTTATTTATATGTATATTATCTCTGTTACGAATTGAGCTGATGATGGCAGAGAACTTTTCAAAGAGAGTAGAACATAATGAATATTTAATATTTATTATTAATTTATTGGTTTATTGTTGCTGTTTTGTTTTTAACAATTTTTGTGGCAGGCCCATGTGGGCGCGCGTCGTGCCTGTCTGTCTGTGTGTCCATCTGTCTGGGCTGTGTAGCTGAGTACGCAAACGAGTTTCAAGTGCCCAAATACCACAACGATTTTTAGCTAACCGCATATGCAATCTGAGCGTCGAGCTCAGAAAGCTTCTAGAGCACACACTCGCACACACTCACACACAGATACACACCCATAAGAGCAGATACAAATAGTGAGAGAGACGTGACGAGTTATGCGTCATGTTCAAGTCAATTTGTGGAGAAAAAAACAAAATGCCACAAAAGAGTCTCATTCGCATTCACATTCGCATTCGCAGTTGCAAATTGAAACTCGAAACGTACAGATGTCAGCAGCAGCAGTGTCAGTGAGCGCCAGCAATTGCAGCCCGGAGCTGTTTATCAGTCGAGCTGCAATACAATTGAAGTTGCCACCAACGGTGGCGCCACCACGCATCTACGAATGGCGCACACAGGTCTTCAGCCAGCCGCAGGCTTCCACCGAGTTGCAAGCAGAACGCAAACATGCAAAGCAAACAGCAGCACCAGCACCAGGAGCAGCAGCAGCGCCAGTTGCAGCAACAACAGCCGCTATCGTGGCAGCAGTAGTAACTGCCACGCCCATGTACACGCCCCCGCGCATTCAAGGCAATGAGGCGAAACGCAAGAATTTGCCACAAACTTTAAGCAATTTCTTTGAGGCGGAGCGCTATGCCAGCGCCTGGAATCGCGTGACTAAGTGAGATGAATACATATACATACCCACCGGAACATTAAATATACTATATACATCAAGCCACACATAGTATATGCTATGTATACCCTATAAGTTAACCCATTATGTGCCAACAACTATGCTATCAAAGTATTCTATAAAATTCGGTTAAATTTATTCTACTTATATTTAAGTTCTTATCAAAATTATGCGAGTTCAAAATGCTATCAAGAAAATGTAATGTACTATAATGTATATATAAATACATAGCTAAAAGTATAATAATAAATTATTTTTGCAATGAGAACCTTTGTTGATATTGCAGTGATGACTAAGAGTGTGAATGCCTGACTGAATGCAAAGTAGAGCTGGTATTGAGCCGTTGTAAGGCCGAGAAGCAACGATTAAATCGATTGCAATATTAATGATGCTTTAAAGGGTGATGAAAATTGAATGATAAAAAGATGATAATGTTTAGAATACTTTACTTTATCATTTAAAACATCTATGTTCTTTCTAGCCAATATAAGGAATAATCATATCTTGTAGACTTCGAACACTAACACTTAATCGTTAGCATAGAAATTTATCGTTAGCTTCTTCAAATAACTATTTGTACCCTATTTGTACCCTATTTGTGCCCACATTTGTCCACTCATTAAGTATGAAGTTAATATTGTTTTAATACATTTACTCTTTCATTACATTTACTCTTTCATCGATAACGCAGGGTTGCCAATGATAACAGATCGATAGTACCCTCGCATAAGTACATAGATAGTGCCATCAATACTCCTTCACCTCCAGTTTAATATGCCTGAAACTAGGTCACTTGAACCAATTTACGAATTCGACCTGAACATGGAAAAGTTTCTCAAGTATACTGCAGCATTTCGCACTCAAGTATCCCATCGAGTTTTAAAAGATTTTCGGCGCTAGAGACAACTTTTATAATACATAAATTTAGCTGAAATGTTTTCGTGCATTAAGCGAATTAATGGCAGCTTTTCCATCAATGCCAATAGCCCAAATACAAAAGAGACTGAAACGCTTAACGGGTTAAAGATTGAGCGTAATTAAACGTGGCTCGATAAGAAAATCAAAAGTAAGCGAGAAAAGCAGCAACAAAAACAGAGAATTGTTAACTCGTTCGTTTTTGCCACTTTTTTTTGTAGTAAGCTTTTAGTCTTTGGTTCGTTCTTTTTTTTGTGCGACGTCATCAATGTGCATAAATCACGGCTGAACAAACGCACAAAATTACACGGACCGAGCACGTCGTTCGCCATGGCCGGAAGTTCATTATGGGAAGGGGGAAAAATGGCGAGGGCGAGAGCGAGCGCAAGGGCGATTTGGCGCCCTACAAAGCGGAAGCTAAACAGCCAGTAAGTATGTGTGTGTGTGTGTTAAAAGAGAGTGCTTCTTGTGTGTGTGTGTGTGTGTGTCGATAGTGTGGCCGCATGGTTTCACGCTTGCTGAAGCAGCTGCTAATTTATCAGAGAGACAGCGCGCTTTGGCACGGGCGCAACTTTTCAAGGTAGTCAGTCGGTACCGCGCATCGATTAGCGGCCCAAAAACACAAACACAAACAAAAGTGTAGTCGAAAAGTACTACTAGTAATATATGGGAACGGAGTGAAACGCCATGGAATGAAACGAAGCATGATAGCTAGCATCAAAATGAGAACGACAAACGAAATACGAAACGTGCAATGCACATGCAAATTGACAGTTAGCAAGGGGTGTGCGGTACGGCACGGGCCAAGGCGGGCGGAGTAGGTAATTGAGATTGTCCCTGGCCCGCTCTAGGGTTGTCAAGTGGCTGTTGAATCAATGCAGCAGCAAAAAGAGTAAAAGAAAAAAGAAGCGAAATACGTATGTGTGACAGCAGAAATGTTGAACGAGGCACTTGCAAGATTTTTGCCACATCAACTTTATGAGTTTTTTACTTTTACGAGCAGCTGTCGAATGGGTTTTAATGTAGGGTTTACACTGCGACACACGACAGTGCCAATAAAAAGCCCAAGCTCCAGCAATTTTCCCCCAGGAGCAACATAGTTATAAATTGCTTACGAGTTTGGGTTATGTTTACCTACCCGAAAACTGCACACAAATTTTTCGGGGGTATTTAACTGTTGGGATTGCTCGCTTGACTCTCTCTCTAAAGTGCTTCAAGTAATTTCCAAAAGTAGGGCAAACATAGTAGTTCAGTTTTATGCGAAACTTTCTGCCTACATAACCTTAAAAACTTATTAGCTCTTCCAATTATTTTTGGCAATTTAATAAGGGTTGAGACTCAGAATCCATCTTTATAATATGATCAATTGCAATTCGTGTAAAGAAAAAAAAGAATTGAATAAGCATTAATTAAAGGCACGTGACTGTCAGTGAGTCAAATGCAGGTACATAAATTTCAGTCGTGATTGTTAATAATATATACACTCTACTAAATCTAAGGCAGTTTGAAGTCATCGGTCTTTGAGTGAATACAGAACCTGCTCTTCATTTCATTGTTTCTATTATTTATTCAGTATAATTTTAAATGCAACTGCATATTTAAACACAACTAGTAAACAATTTATGCATTAATAATTCATGGCAAAATGAGTGCTTAAAGTGTGCTCAATTATTCACTAACAAATTCTGTTGATTGTTACAATAAATACAGAGAAAACTGTACTTATGACAGTTGAAAAAGTTTCTAATTACTTAAACGATTGTACTATTTGAGTTAAACTGTTTGCATGGCTTCGGGTTATTTCGATACACGTAATTTAAATCATTTGTCAAAACGTTAACCAGTTTTAGAATGAATCAGTTGCTTCTGACCTAGTGTTAAAAATCCCACCGTAAGATCGTCGTATGAATCATAATTGAAAGGTTTTTGCTCGACTAACGGTTTTCGATAAATCTTATTTTGATACCTTACGTATTAAAAAGAAATTTGCAAAGGCTACAGTCGGAAGGCACGAACCAAATAATTCTACATTATCATTATCATCCTTAATTTTTGCCGAAAATATAGGGCCACCCTAACTACAAGCAACGAAAGGTTCTATGGTACCGTTCTTTTGCATTCTCTTTTGTGCGATGTCCGCAAGCGCGGCTGAGGCTGTGCATAAATTTTCGTGTGCACAGTTGAAGTCGGACAAGAGTGCAATGCGAAGCAAATTTTTACGCGTCTAGTATTTGATTTTGTACTTTGAAAATAAGTCCCCACGTGGCAAATAAATATTGAAATTGAGAAACTTCGTGATAACTTCAACACTTAATATTGAGTAAAGTTTGGTTAGTAGAGTTTTTCTCAGTGTAAAACGGTAAATTCTTTTAATATCGTTGCATAAGCCAATGCTCAACTCTTTTGCATTTGTGAAGCGCTCGCGACCAGTGTCTACTCATTGTTACGTTGTGTTTTTTTTTAAGGCTCAACTTAATCCGTTAAGTTAAGATCCTTACCTTTGGCTGACTCAGCAAAAAGGCAAAAAAAATGTGTAAACAGAATGCATATGGCAAAGTCAATTAAATGGGGATTTAATGGCACATTAAATACATACAAAGATATTTATGCAGCCTGACAACATTCACTGGCTTTGAGCACGGTCACACTGGCAATTAGTGGCCACAAACAACAGGGGGAGAATGGCGAGGGGCAGAGCCGAAGAGAACTGGGGAATGTCAATAATTAAAAGTCGGCCAAATGTTGTCATTTGTCCTCAGACCTCCAAGCCCAAAAGCGAACTTCCTGCACACCCACACAGACATACTACACACACACACTCACACACACACACATACATATGTACATTATGTAGCTGCCGTGTCGTGGCTTTTAGCATGCAAGTCACACGTCCTTGCCAGCGAAACAGTGAGCAGTGACAGAGGAGCGGACGACGGGACGAGGGGCCGAGGGGACGGCGCCTTTTGCCATAGCTGTTGTTGTTTTTGTTGTTGTTAACATTTTGATTTATCGATTTAAATTTTTGTGCTCAACTGTGCTGGAGCTTTTCCTTTTTCGCCTTTTCCACATTAGCGTAGCTCAATCATTATTATTATTTTTATAATTTTTTTTTTACGTTTTGCCTTTTAAATACTCCTTTTTTTTCATTATTCTGTTTGACCGCCTGCCGTTTGGGTCGAGGTCTTTTTTCGGTAGATTTTTTGGGTTCGTAATTTCTGCTTCTTCTTCAGTTTTTGCCACCCACGACAAACGTCGTTAACAGTCACGTTAGCGTGTTACAACTACATATGTATACAAACACACACACACACACAGGGGTATAAGTATGTTTTATATGATTTTGTGTGTGTTCTCGTGTGTGTGTGTGCGTGAGTGTTCTGCTCTGTTGTTGTTTTTATAGCAGCTCGCTCGCAATTTGGGTCGATGGTAAAATAGAAAAGCCAAAAGCAAGGCAAGCGCAAACACACACTCTCAGCAGACACACACACACACTCGTACACACTGGGACGAGGCTACGTTTCCAGCAAAGGTCGTTGCGAGGCAGTGGGACCAAATGCACATTTATTTCTATATGCTACAGTAGTTGCTCGCTAGACTCTAGATTCGAGCATATACTTATTTGAAGCAAATTCAGCAAAAGAAATTTATAATTTATGGAATTTGAAAAAGAAAAAAAGGAATTATATAAATGGAAGAGAAACAAAAGCGGAGAAAATCAAATATCAAATGCAGCCTATGGACAAAAGCTAACGGACAGTTCAAGTGGACCCAAGCAAAAGCCGATTGCTATAATATATCAATTACCAAATGCAGGCTATGGACAAAATCTATGCAGCATGTCAAAAGCTGATTGATGAAGAGAGAAGTGGATGGCTGATTGCTATGTCAAAAGCTGATTGCCACAGTAAAGGGATTGATGCGAGGTAAGTTAATGTTTGAATATAAATTAATTTACGTCTTATGTCACAAGCTGATTGCTTCTATATTGTGATTTTATTTCAAGGCTAATTTTGGCATTTTAAGCATTGTCTAAACATTACTTTAATCTTAGCTCAATAACAAAGAATTCTGTAACAACTTTTACAACTTTTGCCTGCATTTCATAGGAATTCAATTATAGCGCACAAGTTGCAATTATCGAGTGTAACTTGTACACTCACACACAAGCATATGAATGTACTATTACATACACCCAAACACACCTACGTACGCCCTTATGTATATGTTTGAGTTATGTACGCTGTCCTTTTCGTCCTTTTCTGTTGCAGCTGCTCTGCTTCTGCTTCGTTCTTCCTCGTTTCTTCTGCCCCCACCTCTCCTCAATCACTCTTGCTGCTGCCAGGTTCTGCTCTGGTTTCATGTTAATTGCTCGTAGCGTCGCTTGTTCCGGCAATCTGCGTTAATTTTAAAGCTTGATTTACAGACTACGACTACAGCCAGTCGTCGTTGCATGTTGTTGTTTTAATAGTAGTACTAGTTCTTGTTTGTTTTGTTGTTGCACTTGTTTCAGCTGTCGTTTTGCGGTTGCAGCTCAACTGCAATTTTCGCCCTAAAGCACACAACACAACAGAATTCTACTTTATTTTTGCTGTTTTTCCTTTGTGTTCTTGCTGTTGCTGTTGTAGTTGTTCTATTTGGCATTACCCTGTCCCTGCATGAGGTCACATAAGGGAGCATAATAGCAGTCATGTGGTCTTCTCTGCCCTTTTTGCCATATTTACTCGAGGCGAGAGAAGGCGCCACAGAGCAGGTATTTTGCTCAACATTTTTATTTCTTCATTAAAAAATATAGAAAATGTTGTTTGCTTTTAATTTCATGTCTTAATAAATGTGTGAAAACATATAAATTATTATTGATTTTATTTATTGCTTTAATAATAAAATTAGAGCAGTTTATTAAGCTAACGAAGGCCTACGCCTAAGTCTGTTGTCAGTTAAGTAAATTATTCATTTTTGTAGATATTTTATTATTAAAATTTGCATAGTAATTGTTATAGTTTAGTGGGCATTTCGGTTTGTTATAAGTATAATAAAATATACAAAATATTTTGATAAAAGTAAGTGACTTCAATTAAGTACTGAATATAATTTAATAGAACAATACCTATAATTTCATTCTGTATACTGTTTGAAAAAAATATGTCTTCTTATTGAAATATTTATATTTATATAGACAGTTTCAGTTTCTATCAAAAGGTTAAGCTTAAACTAAGTAACTAAAATCTAATACTCATTTCCTATGCTCAGCTCAGTCTACACTCTTTACAGCGTATCTATGTAGTCGTGCATGCTCTGCACAATTTTCACTTAGCTGCTGCTTGTTTTTTCAATTTTTTTTACTGTGTTGTCAGCCGCTTTGGCGTGTGTGTGTGCAGCAGACAGATAGGATGGGAAGACAGACGGCAGCACTGGGAATCTACTCGTATGTAGGAGGTGTATGGAGCGAGCGAAGAGACAGCTCAGTTGAGTCATTAAAATGAGAAATGGCTCCAGGGTCCGCACGCCTAGGCAAACATTGTGCCACGTTGGGGTTTAATTGTTGTTGGCCAAAATGTGTGTTGCACACACACACTCACACAAATAGAGAGAAAGCCAAGTTAGCTAACAAAAAGGTGAAAGAGGTTTGCCAACTTGACTTTTCTTACGACCGAGCGGAAAGTGCACAAATGCAGTTGAATAACAGCGAACAGAGAATTTTTTATTAAGATATGCACATACTAATATATCAAGAGTGTAGAGTGTGTGTAGCCTCATCGATTAAATTCAGTTAGATACGTACATATGTACATCCGTTATTTATGCGCATCTTTATGGCATTCCTTGATAATATGAGATATTACGTATACGCAGCGTTCGACGTAAAGCCAACTAATTGTAGTTGAATACTTAAAGAATGACTCTGCATATGAGCATATGTTTAATATATTACCCCGGGGACTCTTTAGGTCATTATGAAGGGTTGTTTAACGTCGTGTAATTGCTGTTTGCCCCGCATACCTACAGATTCTACTATATGCATAAGTGAAAATGCGAATTTCTTTGTGTGTAATTAATGTCGACAATAAATTCTGCTTACACATTACACATACTGGGAATTTATTTATTTAAATAAATGCTGTTTATTTTCTGCTAAAATTAGTTACACTTGCTTAGTAGGTCATCTAATATTCTATAGTTTTCGCTGGAATTTAAAATATTGTGAATAATATTACTCATACGCCAGGTTAGCGAAGGCAATGAACCTATTTTCTCAGCTGAGCTTTTAAAACTAGATTTTTAATTTAAATAACTTAATAAAAGATATAACCAGAGGGGGAAAATATAATAGTACTTATTTTAAGCAGGTGTTCTGATAACCATTCCTTTATCGAAATTCATTTCGACCAACGATTTATCTTGATAAAATCCATAGGATGTTCAGCATGCCTATCACAGTTTCAATTTTACATGAAAAATATGCAAAATAATCAAAAGTTTTACTAATTGCCTAACTTCTTTGAAATTTACATTACCTAACGTATGATTATTGCCAAAGATTGCTCATACGTCATGTTGTATAAGACATTGTTAGAGTACTGCACAATTATAGCTTTCGCTGTAGGCTGCAAATTTTAAACTCATTTTATGTAGGGGTTTAGATAACACATTAATTGATATTTCATTTCGGCCATCAATTAGACTGGTTATATTATGTATTTACTAATTTGATATTGATGAAAGCCTGCGATTGTCAGCATAAGTGCATATACATATATATAAAGGATTCTCATTTTAAATTTCATTTGAAAATTATATAAAATATTCAGCAGATTTACTAAGCTTCTAAATTCTTGGAAATTTACAATATTTGACGTCTGTCTATTACCAAACATTACTCATACGTCCTGTTGTATAAGACATTGTTAGAGTACTGTATAACTTAGTTATAGCTTTGGATGTATGGTTCACAATTTATACTGATTTTAAGTACGGGTTTCGTTAACACATTAATTGAGATTTCATTTCGGCTATCAATTAGACTGTTTATATTATATGTTTCTTTATATAATATTGATAAAAGCCTGCAATTGTCAGCATGAGTGCATACATATGTATATAAAAAATTCACATTCCTAATTTCATATGAAAATTATACAAAATATTCAGCAGTTATACTAAGCCTCTAAATTCTGGGAAATTTACATTTAGATATACGTCTGTTTATTGCCAAACATTACTCATACGTCCTGTTATATAAGAGATTGTTGACGTGTACTCTCTGTTGAGTTTATTCGCTGCTTGCTTAAGCTTTCACTTGAAGTCTGTCTGAAATAAAATGTTACAGCCCCTAAAGTGATAAGGTTCTGCCTTCCCCTCTCTAACCCTAATATTACTCTGCTACGCCTTTGGCCTTATCCATGTGCCTCATTTGAATACAACTGCCATTAGTCATAGCTTGGCTGAAAGCGAACGAAATCACGCATAGGCAAATGTATGTATTGGCTAAATATCTGTATGTGTGTGTGTGTGAGTGACAACTGTCAATCTCTCTGCACTTACCATTGATACCATGTTGATTGGCCACATTATCCTCATCGTGGTTGTTGCTGTTGCCGCGCAGCTGTCCCCCCTCGAGCTCCTCCTCTTCGGCTTCGCCAAACATTTGCTCATCCGACTGATAGGGGTAGAGTAGCTCGGCCTCATCCTCGTTCGATGTTTGCGATGTTTTCACTTGATAAGGACTGCCGGCCACATTATTGTTATTGTTGTTGTTAACCGTAACATCGTTGTTGTGCGCCGGCTGCTGCTGCTGTTGCAATTGTTTGTGCTGTGTTGCAGTTTTGGGCTTGTGGCCCTGGACACTGCTCAGCAGCAGCGGCAGCAGGCAGAGCAGCAGCAGCAGGCGATGGCCAGGACGACGGCCAGCGGACGACGAGTTGCTGCAGTGTTTGTTGACAGTTGTTGTTGCAGTTGTTGTTGTTGCAGTTGTTGTTGTTGCAGTTGTTGCATTTATTGTTAATAATACTAAGCGTTTTAAAATATTTACACAATCGACAATGTACGCGCACATTATTGATAACAAAAGCTTTAGATTCGCATGGTGTTTGTTGTTGTTGTTGGTTTGTTGTTGTTGTTGTTTGGGTTGTTGTTGTGTATAAGCAACATTTGTTGTTGTTGCTGGCACTAGTTGGCAACATTTGTTTGTTGTTCGTAGACGACCGCGTCTCCGGCGACTGTTGAAATCTATCGTTGTTGTTGTTGCTGCTGTTGTTTCATTCCTGCTGGCATCTGCATCTCTTATGTTTGGCAACATGTTGCTCGAGCGTGTGTTGCTGAAGCAAATGTTGCTAATGCTTAGGCTGCTGCTTATGCTGCTGCTGCTGTTGTTGTTGTTGCTGTCGCTGTTGCTGCTGTCGCTTGGAGCTTTAGCTCTTTGTTGCAGTTGCAGTTGTTGTTGCAGTTGTTGCTGCTCTTGTTGCGTTTGTTGTTGCTGTTGCTGTTGTTCTAGTTGCTGTTGCTGTTGCCATTGTTGTTTGCAGCATGTTGTTCGCTGCAACATTGGACCCGTTGAATGTTGTTGTTGTTGTAGCTGTTGCTGTTGCAAAACCGTTTGTTATCGTTGTTTTGTTTGCTGAAACTTTGTTGTTTTTGCTTGCGCCGTATTAAAGTTTTCGTTCTCGCTGCCCGCGCGCTGCTTCGCTCTCGCTGCGTCGCTGTCGCTTTCACACACAACTTTTGCTCATTGTTGTTGTTGTTGTTGCAATTATCACACAGAATTTATATACACATTTTTTGGATGATTTTCTCTTGAACAGATTAACATAACAATTAGCACAACACCACACTAAGAAAGCAACCTATTGTTGTTGCTCTTATTGCTGCCGCTGTCGACGCTGACGTTGACGTTGACGTCGTTTGGCGCAGCATATCCATTAAACTGGTAACGGCTTCTGGCCAGGCCATGTGAAGGTATAAATTTTTCTCGCTTGGTATTTTGCTTTACGGTTTTTTTTTTTTTTTGGCAACGCAACGTTTACGTTTGTATGCGCGCGTCTGTATTCGTGTGTGCGTGTGTGTGTGCGTGTATGTAGTATGTGTGTATGTTACTTTGGAAAATTTCCCTGAGTTTTGCCAGTGTGTACGCGCGAATATCCCAATACTAGGAGGAGCAGCAGCAGCGACAGAACAGCCCGACTAGCAGGACAACACTGCTGACGTTGTTGTGGCGCTGCCAGCAGCGTTTACCGTCTGCTGCAGGCCCACTGGAAGCGACAGCAGCGACGCTATGCTCGGTCCCCAGCTGGAAGGCAGTCGGATCCAGTTTATGGCAAAGCACGCGAGAGAGAGAGATGATTATGCTTCCTATCGCTCTTGCTGTGGTTCTTGTTCTTCTTGCTTTTGCTGCTGCGCGCGTGCGTTATATTTGTTTACATTTTGCGAAATTTCTATTGAAATTTTACTTGCACGAGCTGCTGCTGTTCGAATCTGTGAACGACATAAACAGAACAATTAATTAACATTGGAAATTGATGGAAAATTTTATGGCATTTCATACGCGCGATCATACGCTCTCAGCTGATTCACACACACACACTCACACACAGACAACGTGTGCTCTCCCACTAGCGCTTTCACTCCTTGCAGAGAGCGAGCGTGTGTGAGAGCTTGCTTATACTTCAGTCACAGTTGCCACTTGCAAATTGAAAAGGGTATCGAAAACATATACAAAAAGAAACAATTTTATTTTCTGAGGTCATTCATTCAGTCATTAGATTAATGTAATAAAATGTATCGATATATAAAATTCTTTGTCCTAATTGTTTGACTGATAAACATTGCACAGCCAATGGGTAGGACATAAAGGTCCTTAGACACCCCTTAAGGCTGCAAATTTGCAAAAATCTACCTACAAATGGATTACTTTTGATATCAAAGGTTCAATGTTCTTGTTAAATACAATAATAATAAGTTAAAGTTAATAAGCATATTATATTTTATATTAATAAGAACAAAATACCATAGTGAAATATATATTTGTTTTTAATAAACAAACTTTAATTCAGCTAAATATATTCAATATTGTATATATTTATTTATTTACCGCCGACTAATAGCAGTTGGCATAGACTTTAATTTAAATTTGCAAAGTTGTTTCGCTTTGAATAATCATATTAAATAAAAGGAACCACTTGCTATAAAAGAAACACCACTTTTGGCACAATAGTGCGCACTGTGGCAACCCTGACTCTAGTTCTGTTATTGCTTTCGTTTTCTGCTCCTGCTGCTGCTGCCATTGTTGTTGTTGTTGTTGTGTTTGTTGTTTTAGCTTACGCTTACAATTTTTACTTTCATTTAGTTTAGTAGGTAACACACACACACACACACACGTACACGCACACTCACACCCAATTCGCTCTGGCTGTATTATACGCTCTCTGTGTCCCGCCTCTCTCACGCTCTGCTCCTCTCTGTGCCATGTCCCTTTTTTATGTAGCAGCTTGTGGCTCTGTCTATGCCTGTCTCTGGGCTCTATGTGCGGTTACGTTCATTGTTATGCTTTGAGTAGCTGCCGCTAATGTTCTGCTCCCCAATCCCTACTCCCTACATGCGTGTGGGTGTGTGTGTGTGTTTGAGCTACCTTTTTTTGCCTGTGTGTGTGTGTCTGTTTTTTTCTGTTCTTATTTTTAGACACAGGCCAAAGTTTAGCAAAGAATTCCGGCAAAGTGTGCAGAGCGGGGCATTATTATTAATTATGGTATTTGATTCTGTTGAGCTGCGTGAAATTTTGCACAGCAAATTGCGTAACATTTTTAGCTACTTATATTACAGCATTTACATAATTTCCACATTAAATTGATTAAAAGTCCTAACTCAGTCACTTGAGACTCTGCTTAAGCAGCTCAAAACTCTTTAGCCTGCCTTGCTTTCGACTTCTTCCCTCTGTCGTTATATGAGACGCTCTATATGCTTTACAGTCTTTAAAACTCATAAGGGTTTTAATTGGGAATATTTTAATTTAATTAAACAATGTTTAAAAAATGTAAAATTAAGTAAATTAAAATTAAAATCCATTGCAATAATTCATAGAATTTATATAATATCCCTAGATTTATCTGCTTATAAAACCAGAATATTTGAAGAATATCTATAATTAATATTTTTATAGTGTAAATAATGAGTAGCCGAATCTTTATATATTTTTAAAATTACTACATTTTAAAGTTTAATATTTGTAAATTTTAAATTTCAAATTGCATCAACATATTCCCTTGCAGTTTTTTAAGAAGCTTCACACCATGCACTCGGTTATGATTTATAGCATTTCTTGCAATTTATTATCATGATTTCCTTTTTCTTGAGCTCTTTATTTGCATATCATTCGCAATTCTCTGCTCGTCACTTTATTTCAACTTGCGAAACTTTCTTTTACTTTCATAACTTTCATGCTTGAGATTCAGCGAAGCACCCAAAAGTATGCTACAAAAACTCATCTCGCAGCTTTTACAACACATAGTATTTCTCTGCCCCAAACCGACCACTCGGGGCAAACAATTTAAAGTCCAATTAACAGTTTTAACACACACTTAATTAGAGTTTTTTGTGTGCTCTCTTTAAATTGGTTTAATTATATCATTTAGTCCTGCACCACGCATAGAGCACGCTTTAAAGAGGGGCGGTGCCGAGAGTTCTTTCTGCAGCAAGTACAAACTCACTGCCAAAATTTTGTTGCCTGCCAGTTAAATTTTTCGTCTTGGCCATGCCAACAACAACAACAGCAGCAATGAGAAACTTTTGTACACTGCAAAAAAAGAACGTAGAGAAACGAAAGCAACGGCAACGTTTTGACCTCTTTATGAAAGGCCTGAAGGCATGAGAAATACACACGCACACACACACACACGCACGAACGCACACATACAAGGAGGCACAAACTCGCACAGACACAAGCATACAACTATACATACATACATACATACATTCACGTACACATTTGATACAATGGCATTAACATTTCTGCACTCGCACACAGAGAAACACGCAAAGACATACACACACACACACTGGCACAGTCACACACACAGAGAGAGGCGCTTACTGCTCTGTCATTTTTATTGCTTGATTATATAAAAATTGCCTTTGCATTCATTTTTCTAGCACAAATTCCAATTGGCTTTTGCATTACGTTCGCTGCTTTGATTTGCCATTATCTTTTCTGCGCCAATTCTCAGCTTACGTTACTACGATTTTCTTTTCTGTTTCGCTTTAAAGTGCAATCAATTTTCAACACCTCACACAGACGCAGCACAGAGGCAGCACAACACACGATTAAAACTTTCTGCACACACACAGACATACAGACACTCGCATGCACACAGACACAGAAACACAGAGACAAACGCAACGCACCGTCCGCTTTTTGGTTCTGCGAGGATGTTGTCAGCGCAGCACACGAAAACGTTTTGCGTCCTGTGCTCAGCGACCAGCCGCCACACGACTCTGGGGCCATGAGCCAATGGAAGCCGAAGTGCAGCCGACAACCGACAGCCGATACTCGCTCGCCCGACTCGGCCGAACGGACGTGTGGACGAACTCTCTTCCAGTTGTTGTAGGCGCACACAGTAGCTGGTCACACACTGCTCCTACTCTCTATGCTCTCTCATTATGTTGGATTTGCCTTTACTCTTGTTGTTTCTTTGAAAATGAATATTTATTTATGCTTTAATAGTATAAGCTTGCGTTTGTCCGCTCTTATACGCCTGCAGCCTTTGTAGGCGCCTTTCCAGTTTATAGCAAACGTTGGAGCGCAGCTGAGAGCGCTGCCTGGCACAGGTAGAGTTTATGCTCCCAAACAAACAGCACGCAGCTCAGCACGAGGATATGTATATATATATCTAACAGAAAAAAGCCAAATGTTGTGCACGCGTTACAACACTTACAAACACTCGCACACGCGGTTAGATATTTCTACGCACAACAATGCGACGCCGTGGACCCAACTCACTCTCACTCTTACCCAATCCAAACCCAATCCCAATTCTATACCCTCCGTTCTATGCCCCCACTCCAAAGCCAGTTCCATTGATAGCCCCAGTTCGCCATATCAAATATTTATAGAAATAAGCAAAGAAGCGAATGGTATGCGTAAGTATTACACTTAATGCAACCGAAACAACTATACACTACCCTACATACAATGATCTGAAATTATGGTATCCCAATTATACTATTTAGAATTCTATCGACTTTTATTTACCTTAAGGGCTCAATGAGTAACAATCGAAATTGATGTGATATACGTTAATTATGTGGGCAAGGGAACTGACTTTTCCTTACATAGATAATACACTTTCGTAGTATCTTATGCATAATTTAATTTAAATTTTGAATAAATAATATTAGCTAAATTAAATAATAATTATTCATAATAAAGCAAAATAATCATAAAATATTTAAAGCTAAATAACAAAGATATAGTTAAGGGAATTTAAATGCCTCAGCATATCTAATTTGTAAACTTAAAAAAAATAAAAAAAAGTATTCTCTAACTAGACAAACTCCATGCAAAATCTCAGCATCTCCTTTTTCGCAGAGTGTAGACCACAGCAGGGAAAAAATGAAAGAACAACAGCAGCAGGGGAAAAAGTTTTGCACGTTTGTCATAGAAGTAAAGCGTTTTCTCTAATAGGCATTTAGATCATTTATTTTATGCACAGTCTTCTCATAATAAAAACGCCAAAAATATATCATTTGTAATTATAATTTGTGGGCCGAACCGACGGGAATTGAAGTTCCCCCTTGGGACTAGGCCAATAGGATGATAGAAGTGGTATATCGGCGGGGCAAACTGTTCGCCCTGACAACATGTGGCCCTGCACTTGTCAGGCGTAGGGCAAATGATAAAGATATTTTTGTGTAGAGGCAAAAAAAAATATATTATCCAAACTGCCAACTACTAAACAAATGGCTCAAGTCAACTGTGGCTAAACAAAAGAGTTATATAACAATAGACGGACTGACATAAGACCGTTTATAACTTAACTCTATGGCTCAATGAGCTGCTCTACTAGCCAATGCCCTGCAGTCAGCGAAAGGATACAAAGCAAAACTTTACTTTCTAAAGAAAAACTCTGTAGAGCTAAACAATGGCTGATTGTTTGAAGTTTCCCCACAGTAACTACAAATATAATCTATAATCTGTAGTTAAAAAATAAATGTATATATTTTCCAAAGAAATTATACAGTTTGAGCTGGCAGTTGAACGAAGCCATTTTGTAGGGAAATAATAAAAAATAATAAGAAATTATATAGCTCATTTCATTTATGATAAAAAATTATGAAAATTTTGTACAAAAATTCTTTTTAAATCTACAATTTAAAGTAAAGTATATAGCTAATATTTGTGATAAAAAAATTCACGAGAAGCTCACTAAAATGTATACAAATTTGGCTGACAGTTAAAGGATATAATTAAGTGAGAAACAGTTAGAATTATTTCATTAAAATATAGTTAATTTAATAATTGACATAAGTAATACAAAAATTCAAAAGTAATACCACTCAGTTCCAATTTAAAATAAAGTATGAAGCCCATTTTATTTATGATAAAATTATGAAAAATAGTTCAAGGAATTCCTCTCAATTCCACAAATTGTTATCTTTAGTCAGTTTACTTTTCCTAATAGATTAATATAAACACAATACTAATACAAATTAGCAATGAATTAATCTCTATTAATTTAGTCAGTTGTGAGCTCAATCTACGACAATCATTAGTAGAGGGTATATAAACTCTAGCCCCCTCTCGACTCCAGATCAAATTTCTCGCTGGATTCCTTAAAGCGTGCTGGCTTTGTTTTTGTTTTGGTCTGGGGATGCTTAATAAAGCATATAATATGATTATTAATCAAATGCTGGCGTATTGACTTTTCATTTCAGCATGTGGACTCTGATAAGGCCACTGAGAAGCAGGGCAGGGGTAGCCTATATATCATAAATCAGTTTGTGGTAGGAAAAAGTCCAAAGAAAGTAAGCAGAAAGTTTTGCACTCTCGCTGAAACTGTGACTGCCACTGCTATTGCCACTGTGACTGCGAGTGTGACTGTGACTGGCTTTTATGGCACTTTGTTTGGGGATTGTAATACGCTTGACAGCTCAATGCTGTTTAATAGCATTCGATGTGAGAGGGCAGGGGCAAAAAACAAAACTAGCCTGAGAACATTTTAATGAATGACGTCGTCATCGTCAAGGACGTCACCTCATTGCCACCCCCTCCTACCACCCACCGCACCGCATACCCAAGGACGTGTACGAAAATTCGTTCGGTTCGTGGCGGATGGTGCACAATTTCAATGAACTTTGATAAATCGACCCCTCCCCCACATATATAGTAGAGAGGCCAGTCCAGCACACACTCACACAGACTCACACACAGATATGGCTCAACATGGTTGGTTGAACTTCCTATTTTGGTTAAGCCTCCTCCTCCTCCTCATGCCTGCTTAATTCCCTACCCATTCCACCCCAAAATTAAAGCAGTAAATGCTAAATCTTATTTTTAGATTCTGCGATTGTTACTTTAGCCCCAAAATTATTGTGATTATGCACAAAATGATTTGCTTTGATTGCGCCTTTTTCTTTCTCTTCACTGCCTTCTTATATTTCACTAAATTCGCTTGGTTTGGCTTCAGTTTGCTTATTTTTAGACTGCATATCTATAATTATCCATCATAATTTAAATCGATTGAATCCAGTTGGGCGCAGTTCAGCTTAGTTTTTTTTATTTTAATCGGATCACAGCAAAATAGGCAGAGGACTTGGCATAGTTCCATAGTAATTCAGGTTCATCTTATTTTTAGTATTTTATGGGTGAGTTGAGATACTAAAGTTGATATATTTATATATATAAATATCAGGAAATTAAGGCTTGATTGTGAATAGAATAAGACTATCACATTCAACTTGAATTTGAAGAATTTATAAGTATTAATCCCTTCCTACTGGCATTAAAACCGTTCTCACTTTTATTCCTTAATCATTCCACTTCTCCTTCCTTTTTTCTCAGTGTAACAATAATTTAGTTTCCTACAGCAAACCTCATAATTTTCCAATGAACTCTGATTTCATACTAATCGCTTAAATTATGCAAATTACTTGTTTCTTTTGCCGTAGATAAGCAACAACATCTTTCTTTCTGTCAGTTCAATTTGCATAACTTTTTTCCCCCTGCTTTTTTAACAAGTGTATACAATTCACTTGAACACACAGTTTATCAGGCAAGTTAACCACACAGCATGGGTCTTATCAGCTTTATAACATGGCTCTAAATATGTAAACAGTGTGTGTGTGTGGGTAGGTGTGTGTTTGTGCCCCATAATTACCCAGACACTTGAGCCACACGCTTGAATCCTTTTGCCTTTAAGCGCAACAAACAACAAACAATTCCAGAAAATTATACACCAACAATGTGTACACATACTATTGCTGTGTTTCCCTCGTTTTCTGTTCTCATACAATTAGCCACTGTCTGGGCTTTGTTGGCCATGTTTAATGCATTTTTTTGGCTGGCTTAACACACGTACATTGCGCATACGCCACGTTGTGCGCACGCAATGCATAAAAAACTGAAACACACACACACACAACGACATATAGTGTGTGTGAGTGTGGCTAATGTAGAGTAGCAAGCGCGTTTACTATCCACTTAAAACGCAACTCCCTTGAGAAAGTCGAAAAAACACACTGTAAGCTAAATACACACGCACACATAACTTACACACATACACAGCAGAACGCACAACAACGGGGCATAAAAAACTGTATAAAATGTTGCAATCAGTTAATTTAAGTGCAGGCCCAAAACCAACAACAACTTGACAATTCATAAGCCCTATCAAATACCCTGTAATTTTCAAATAATTAGCTTAACAGCTCAAGGCAACAAAATAGAGATGAAAATTTACTGTGGTGAAAGTTACTTTAATTTATTTTGTGTAATTTTTAAACAATTTTGTTATTGCCAAGTGTAAATAATGATATTTTGTAGCTGAAAATAGTTTTAATATAAATAAAATATAATTTTTATTTCACTTTAATTTATTTATCAATCAAATTTATTTTGGTTGCTGTTAAAATAAGAATAAAATGAAGAATAAAATTAAGAATTAACTTTAAATAATATTTATATACATTTATAATACCCTGCTCTCTCAAACTTATAGGGTATATAAACAGTAGCAAGGGCAGCCACGAGAAAAAAAAACAGAAAAAAAATGTAAATTTCAATGTGCATACATATGCGTGTGTATGAGGGTGTGTGTGTGTGGTTGTGTGCGTATGTATAAACAAACACGCAGCAGAAGGCAAGGCAAATCTACGGGCTGCTGCTTCGATAGGTGCATGCTAGGGTGCAGGGGGCGTGGCTGGAGGAGAGCCTGGGCAGCTTTGGCTCAAGTTGCCTGCGGGCAGAGCAAGCGTAACTAAACGCACACACACACACACACAGAGGGCACAAGTGGCTACTAATGCAAATAATTTACAAGTAGCAAATGTGGGCGTGGTGGGAGTGGTGGACGGGTGGGGGGCGTGTAACGTGACAGCAACAGCAATGGCAGACGCTGAGGCGAAATGTCGTCAACAACAACAAAAAAGAACGGAAAACAAAAATAAAAACGAAACAAAACGAAATGAAACGAAACGAAAAGAAAGCACAGAAAAGAGAGATGAAGCAGCTGAAGGCGAGGAGGAGGAGGAACAAGTAAAAGGACATTATGCGTCTTTTCACATTCGAGAAAAAGGACAAATTTGTAAGGACAAGTGTAAGTGAAGGAAGCAAAATACACCCAATGTACCACCCAACACAATACATACACACACACATACATTTATCTGCTGTCTGTGTGTGTGCATAGCGGTCGTCTTTTTGATGATGTCGAGTGAAAATCAATGCGCTTAATTTGTGCAAAACAACAACAACAAAAGCACATAAAAATGGTAGTAAAAACTATAAAAGGAAATTGAAACTAGTTCAGTTTGTTTGCTGGAAAGGGTAGCTGAGCTCTTTAATTTAGATTTGTGTAGACGTACCTAGCAATCAATCAAAATGAAAATGAAAAAGTTTAAATAAGTCAGCAAATAGTAGACACGTGACAGGTTCTGTTTAAGTTTCATCTCGCCAAGTGAAATTTAGCATTTCTTTATGAGAAAAATGTGGGACAGAGCGAAAATTATGAGTAAATTCAAAACAGGTTTATTTATTCAATAAAATGAAAAAAAAAAAAATATAACTTATTAACAAGAGTTTATTATAAATGATGTATAATTTACGATCAAAAATGCTATAGTAGTCAGCAAATATAAGAAAAGTAATATTGGTAATATTAGTCTAGCCTCGTTAAAGCAGTGTTCAAGTCTACATTTTTATAGCATACTTTTGGGGTGAAATGAAAATTATAAGTGAAATTGATAAACGGACAGTTATGTTTAAATGACAATATCTCAGGCGTCTCTTTAACGATTTTGATTATTAATATGTTGAACGAAGCTTAGTCAACGCACAAATATAATAAATATATTGCCAATATCTACGTAGAAGTTTTCGAGTTTTGCCAGAATTATAAAGTCAACTAATCGTTATACATACAGCACAATAAATTAGCTTTTCCCTAATATAAATAAAACAAATTTAATTCAAATAAAATTTTGTATATATACTAAAAATATACATAAATATGCAGTTAAATTTTTTTTTCAATTAAACAATATTCTATATAACTCTTTGATAGTTTTCTATGCTGCATAATTTGTCGCTGTTCATAGAACATTCATCGCCAGTCAGAAACACGCTGCTCACCATAAATCAAAGCATAATATAATAGTTTGACGTGAGATAAAAAAACACAAACTAAAATATAGAAAATGTGAAATGTAGAAAAACATGCTTTAACTTTGGCTCACTGACTTTTCACAATATTTTTTCTGCTGTGGCGACATCAGCGGCGGCGACGGCGTTGGCGCGTGGAGGTAATTGAAGTGACGTTTATGAATGTCATCCGTCAAGCACTCAAGGACATTTACATACTAATACACGCACACACACACACACACACACACACATACGCTCAAGCACATAGAGAGAGGACGAGAGACACACACATACACACACCCATGCGTGGGGCGTTTGGTTGCTTGACAGATGCGCGTTACACAGATTTCTGTTTTGTATACTACACTAATACACACAAACAAACAAACACACACACACACACACACACTCTCTCATGTGTTAGTATGTGAAACAATTTAAAAATAAATACAAGAAACTAGCGCAGTACGTGGCGGCTATGGGTCGCTTGGCTGTGGCAAGAAGAGAGTGAGGATGCCGAAAGACGGGATGGGGCAACCGCGAGGGCAGCATGATAGATTGAAGAAGGACTCCCAGTAGAAGCTGTTAAAAGGACTGCACTCACTGTGTGTGTGTGTGGTGTACTGTCTCTTCCACACTATGCCTTTCACTACACACTACACACACGACCGCAATGCCTGGACATATTTGTTTGTTTGCTATGCGAAATTGGACACGTTTGTTCGAGTGGGTGGGGATGGTGTGAGGGGTGTGAGGAGGGGGGGGAGCGTGTAGATCGACATTGGGTATCTTTTAGTTTGTTTCGGTTTGGTTCATATGTCATTGTCTAGTTAACATTCGGCATCGTTTTTCATCATCTTAATGATTTGCGTTTTCCCCAAAGCTATTTTTCATGCGCAATATTCTTTCCACCTTTCACAAAACTCCTCTAGAGTGTAGGCCAACAATAAGCTGTCTAAATGAAGTGTATCGTATTAAATTATTAATATTTTTTCATTATTTTTAATCTTGACTTTAAGCCTTACTCTCGCTGTTGTCAACATTAGAAGCTACCCATGTCGAGCTGGATTTCATCTTGTTCTTTAGCTGCATACCTACATACAGACAGACATGCTCACACCTACATTCACACACACAGGCATACATATGTGGATGCCACAGAGGCAACCCACTTGGCTTGTCTACTAATTAAAATGCATGCAATAACCTGAAGCCTTTGTTGCCACATTGTTGTTGCCGAGGTTGTTGCTGCTGCTGCTGCTGCTACAGTTTTTGTTGTTATTCCTCCTGTTGTTGCTCGTATGCGTAGAAGGACGCACTACGTTGACAATTTGCACAAAGTACTTAGACTAGCTTAGACTTTGGCCAGCAAGATGCAAAAGGCAAGTCCTCGGGCGGTTTCTTTTAAGCCGATTCTTTTTTTGATAGAGCAATTGCCCCAGGCCCAAAAAACTATTGATAGCTCTATAAGCCACAAATTTGTTTTCTCTTCTGCTTTTTAATTGTTTGCCATACACAGATTGCTATTTAAAGCACAAAAAAAACCCCATTCTATAGATATGTCCTGAGCAGAGAAGCCATATAGTACTCGGGGCACACACACATGCATATTGCACGAAAGCAATTTAAAAGCGAAATGCAGCAACAGTTGCTGCTGCCAGTTGCTATTGCTACTGCTGTTGCTTTTGCTACTGCTATTCCACGTGTTGCAACAAAAATTAATGCTAATTTGCATAATAAATAAACACAATAAAGTGCAGAGCAGTGCGCAACGGCGCAACACAAATTTTTGCGTGACTAACACAAACTGCTGCGCATTGCAGGCTCATTTTCAACTACCCTGTACCACTACTCAGAATGGGTATATGGACTGTACACTATATACACAGTATAGTAGAGACTTTACAGTTTAGAATTCGTTATAAACTTGTGTACTGAATGCTTATTTTATTATTTTATATTTGTCACAAAATGGGCTGAAGAGAATTGGGTTTGGAAAAAGAGCGAATCTATTACAAAGCATTATATATGAGTAATTTAAAACTCTTGGACTTGAGTCTAGAATTCGGTACTTATATTCTTATATAAACTAATTCTCAATTATCAAAATTCTACCTTTAGATCTTCCCAGTTAGTTGCCCATAAAAGACTCCGACAGCAGTTAACATCCGCTTGTTTTAATAGGCCAAAGAAAAAGAAACTTTATTTTCTAATATTACTTTATACAATACATAAAATTTATTTTATTTATAAAAATAGTCTTTGGCTTGACAAAATAAATAGAAATTTGAATACAAAATTGCTTAATTTAAATCTAAAGATTTATATCTTATAAAGAAGCAAGGCAGCTTAAATACTCAACAAATTTAATGCATTACAGACTCTGAATTTAAGCTTAAAATAGATAGATAGTTTTATATATTATAGAGAAGCACTAATTAACATTATATCTACTTAAATTAACTTTAATTCCACCTCATATTAACTCGTTGCTACTTTACAGGGCATTAATTTAGTAGAGCACATCAAATTGTAAAGCATACTCACTTGTTGTTGATGTTATTATAGTTGTTTACTTATGTAAATTTAACGACTGGATACAGTAAAGTGATTTAGGAAATTGGAGTGTACTCCATGGGGTTAAGAACAGATTGGATTTGCGCTGCTAAAGGGCACATCGAAAGCGCTTTTCTACACAACTGATTAAGGTTATTTCGACAATAACACTAAAATTGCAAATAAGCCAAGGGGAAAAGATTGCAAATTTGTCTACTTAGTAGAGCAACTCTTTCTACGCCAAATAGTTTAACTGCCATTACGTTTAATATTATTATTATTACGCTGAATTTGAAATTAACTGACTGTGGATAAAAATGAAATACCTTTGTATTATGAACTTAACCTAGTTTATGTCTGGACAGTTAAAGTACAAGTATGTCTAACGTGCGTTTTTAGTTATTCAGATTCTAGACACTACTGTATGTCATAATGTCTTTATTTACACAGTTACACATTATTATTTTAACGACAGTAATGGGTTAATTGTGTGGCCAAAGCGCATAAATTACGCAAATAACCTTGAAATTAGCAAAAACAACAAATAACAAAGTGATGTGACTTTAAACGAAATGTTAATGTTGGTTAGAGCTCAAAAAATGCAGTCAAAACATGTTTACTTAGACAGTGAAAAAGAAACCGGTTCGCTTGAACTTGACCCGTTACCGCTGCGCCCGTTTTCGGCACAGATTTGCAACACAGAGAGCTTGGGGGTCTCTTCTCCGCGCTTCTCAATAAGTCGCGTGGGTTTTCGCGTGCAGCAATGCGGTATTAAGCAATTGTTTACAAACAAAACTTCTAGAAAATCAGCAGCAGCAGAGGAAAAGGTAGAAGAAGCAGATTCACAACAAAACCAACAACAGCTGATGCGTGAGAGCGCACACCAGAGAGAGAGCGAATGTGCGAGAGCGAGCGGCTTTTGTTTCCGTCATTTATTGAAAGCTTTTGCACACGATCGTCCGGCAAATAAAAATTGTGAAAAGCTCGTGTGGTCGGCGCGAGAGCTCGGAGCTTTCACGCTTTATGCAGACCAAGTGCGGCAAGTCTAAGCTAGTTTTAGTTTGGAAATTAACGCACAAGCAACGCGCGGCCAAACGATCTATAAATAAATTTAAATAATAGACAAAACGAAAAATAAATTGTTATGATATCGTCGTGACATTTGAGCGAAATATATATATTTATTTTCATTTCAAGTTTTCCAAGTGAGTGCCAAGAAAAGCAAAAGCAAAATCACAACAATCACCAAATCAATACACACAAATTTCATTCAACTCTTCTTCGCACGTTCCCAGTGGAATATGTAAATAATTTGGAGTGAACCTGTCTGGCGTTTAAACATATTCAAATAAAATGTTTATAAATTACCTTCCAATCGGCACAAAGAGCTTACCTCATTTACTTCATATGCATGTTTCGAGTGCGTCATGATGACAGTCGATGAAAGGCGTGAAAAGATCAATACTACTATAAGATCATCAATTGCCAATTTGTTCAATTGAATCATCGCGCATAATAGAACCGTGGGCAGTTTAGTTCATAAGAAAAGTATCTCTTGAGTCAACTCTCTTATCCTTGCTGGCAAAACCACTCTTGACCACTTTTGACAGCCAACACTAAGCCAACTTTCCATAGCAATAGACAGTTTCAAGTTCAAATTACTTCATCACGTTCGCTGCAAAGTGAAATCTCTGCAGCATTTACTTGATGTTGATGTTTGAATGCGAAAATGTTGTCGATTTTATCAGCAGAAATCACTAACAACAGTGAATTCGAAAAGTGATGAATTAAATAAGTGAGCTAATTAATCACTGCTCTAAGTTTTTTCAAATTTAATTTCTATTTTTTTCTTATACATAATTATGTCTCTATAGCTAGACTTCGGCCTTTCCAAATGTTTCATGTCCAACAGGTCGTATACTTAATCTGCTCTTACTATATTAAGTATTACAAAATTTCTGCTGTGTCAGCTGTTAATTACAGCTTCTATAGAGAGATCAATAAACTGTAGCTTATTTGTTTTTCCTAGCAATAATCATAACAAAATGAATCAGCTACGCTTGGAGTCTTCTACAATTATCTGCTCTAAAGATCAAGCACCTACTACTTGTATTTTGTTATTGTAGAAATGGTGTATTAGGCAGAACTACGCAAATATTTAAAATCAACACATGAATGTCAAGCTGATAAGCAGACAAGGTTTAGAATGATTGCGTTGACCCATTTCGGGAAACCAATTTAAATGCAAATTATACGGAATCTTCCAGATGAGACATATAGAATATAAAGTCTTGTTTTAATGTTAGTACTTTATGCATTAGTTGAAGCTTTCTCTATTTACATATTTTGTAATCATTTGTCAAATATAAATCATATTCATTTGACACCACATCCAAATTCCGAAATGTGCAACTTTAGCTGAAATTATAATAGTATTTTATACTCTTCCGGAGCTGTTTTAATACTTATGTTATGCCTTTGATTTGTTTTAGAAACGCAGCAATTGACGTCACCGAAACACATGTATTACAATCAGCCCGTGGAACTTAATATACAGACTACAAGCACAAGTACGAGTGCAAATTTCCTGAAGTTAATCGTCAGAGCACACAAAGAGACAGTGGGAGAGGAACCTTGACTAATGGCATAATTAGACAAATGAGCACAAAAAAAAATAATAATACATATCTGTCGCATCTGAACTATTAAATACAAGCCAAGACATCTGTGCTCACTAAATAATTACGCATAATTAATATGAATTGAAACAATCAACAACAGCGAGCTGATCAATATTAAGTACCATATACCATATACCTATACTATATAGATCACTTGAGGCACAACAAGGCATTGCAGCTGATTAAGATCCATACATACTTACTGTACTTACAATAAACACGCAAAAGAATTGCGAAAGAAATGTAAGTGAATATGAAATCATCATCGTAATTCGAATCATAGAAAACCAGTTTCCATTTTGACTAGTGTTCACTCTAAATTATTTGTAGTACTATTTTACACAGTTTTTATTTAGTATTTATTTTATTTTATATCTTTTACTCACAGCATTTTCCTTAGTTTTCCGCCAAGTGGGTCAGCGGCAAGCAAGAGTCAAAATTACAAAATATGTGCACAAAATTGTTAATGCAACAGCGGCCAAGTGGTTGCAACAGCAACAATCACAAAATGTTGCCAATGTGGCTGCTGCTGCTGCTGCTGTTGTTGCTGCTCAGCGGACACATTGAACCGGTGGATGGCCACAAAGTAACGGTAAGTTGAGTTGTTCATACCACTATTTGTTGTTGGCCAAGTCCCCAGATTGGCCATATACCAGGCATCTTATTAGGTAATCTCCAGTTTGAGTTTTTCGAGAGGCCAAAATTGATTAAAGAATTTGTACAGAATTAGAATTTAAAGATGAAAAGTATAACCACAGTTGCTATATTTAGACATTGATTAATTCCCATATAGATTGACATTTCGAGCCGAGTTGCAATTATGATGTGTCAGACAGTCTGGCCGCCATAAAGATTGGATCGATTTGATTAGATAATTGCAACTTACTCATTTTAATTTTGGACTTTGGGACTAGTGGGTGAGAGCGAAAGTTGCGAAAGCCAAGATACTTAAGATACGAGTTCGATTCAGCGATTACTATATTGCAATCATAAACTGCTCAATTTTTTTATAGCTGCACCTGTCAAACAAAGCGTTTAATGAAATCATTAAAGAGCTAAACGAAAACGAATAAAACAAAGGCACAAGAGCGTTTGCCTCAAAGATAATGAATGACTTTCATAGAATGAATTACTTTTTACTGATTAGAAAATTTAAATCATAGACTTTTATTACGCAACTTTAACTTAATTTTCATTCAAATTGTATTTAGTTTTCATTTGTCTGCCAATTAGTTGCCATGATTCATAGATTACTATCTATCTATTGCAACTATTGAACTTATAATCAGAAATATAGAAAGTGTCAAAGTCACATTTTCATTTGATAACATTATAGTTCTTGTCCTAATCTTCGCTCCTTAATTTGTTTATGCGTAGGGGTAAACTTCTTTTATAGGCCCATAAATAGTTTGACATAATCTGACATAACTATTCCACAAATATCCCAAGTTCAAGTTATGTAGTGCTGATAGTGAGCTGAAGGTTGTGCAAAAATCAACTAACGAAAGCTCCAAGAACACGCGCAAGAACTAAACATTGCGAAAGCAGAAACAAAACAATAACAAAGCTGAACTAGTAGTATAATCATAATACCCCATTTATGTAGAACTATACGTATGGAATAAGTATTATAAAACGCTTCCGTACGAACACGCCCGATTGGCGCTAGAAACGTCAGCGGAACACGATTATAAAATCTATACATGTACGAAAAATAACCAAACGAATATAGAGAAAAAACCCTATCATAAGACCACATAGAATAAGCAAACACATATTCATAATTTGATATAGGCGTGTGTATGTGTTTATAGAGGCCACGTAGTGTATTATGTTGCCCCTATCACCCGATCACCCGATCACCCGATCATGCTATCAACATCAGCTGGTCGTGCCTAATAGTAGTAGCAGCACTCTCTGCTGATAACGCACACCATAGTGCAGAACGTTCTATTCATTATCTCAATAACTATAGCACAATAACTGTAACCCCACTCGATCGCAATGAGCGAAAAGCTCTCCTATTGTTATTGTTATTGTGCCACGCCCCGCTCAAGATGAATGGCACACGCCGTGTGGGCCGAATTCAAAGTTTGACCGGTGACGCGCTGTTCGTGCTTGGACTTTGACTCTCAGTCGACGTCGACGTCAGCGTCGGTGCTGTGTCGCTGTTGTTGTTGTTATCGCTGCTGGTGGCTGATGCGTTCGCCATGCGCAAGCTTTTGCCGCCGTTCAGCAGTGGGAAAGCTTAGCAGTTTATTTGCTTGTTATTTTGGCTTTTCCTTAACACTTTTCGTGAAATAAAAAAAGATCATCTAATCATAAATGTGCAACGTTTATGTTATTGCTATAAAGCGTATAATCGTTTGGACTTTGATTTGAGTTTTTCTTTTTTGTATCAAATTGCCGCACATGGCATTAAGTGGGCTAAACTCAAGCGGGTAATTAAATATTATTGGCCGTGTGAGCCAACTTGAGAAAGCCTTTTAAAAGGTAATCATCGACAGTACAGTAATTATTTAAATAACAAGGCACTTGACCATCCCCCCGTATGAAAAGTTCAGTATCCGTAAAGTTATTATCATGTTCTAAGCGTAACTAATACTATGCAATTTTATTCTTTTCATTTTGCAGGCCACTCTGATTACAAATCATAATTATCCTGTGGAGGAGCACACTGTCCACACACCGGATGATTATATACTAACCATTTACCGCATCCCAACCTCCCCGAAGCGCCAACAATTGAATGAGACCGCCCAGAAGCCGGTGGTATTTCTGCAGCATGGCATACTATGTGCCTCGGATGATTGGATTATCAATGGGCCAGAGGCATCGCTGGCATACATGTTCGCCGACGCTGGCTACGACGTTTGGCTGGGCAATGCGAGGGGCAATACGTACTCGAGGCAGCACAAGCATATACATCCGGATACAACGGATTTCTGGAAATTCAGTTGGCATGAAATTGGTGTCTATGATTTGGCTGCCATGTTGGACTATGCTCTGGCTGAAAGCAATGCCACTTCGCTGCATTTTGTTGCACATTCCCAGGGCACAACAACATATTTCGTACTGATGTCATCGCTGCCATGGTACAATGATAAGGTGCGGTCGGTGCATCTGCTGGCGCCCATTGCCTACATGCGGAATCATTCGTTTATCCTATCCAAATTCGGTGGCATGCTATTGGGTTCGCCGTCATTCCTCAGCTGGATATTGGGTAATATGGAACTGCTGCCCATTACCAGCATACAGAAGCTGCTCTGCGAGCATGTGTGCTCCGAGGGATCAATGTTCAAGTTTCTGTGCTCCGGATTGCTTGATTTTATTGGCGGCTGGGGCACCAGGCATCTCAATCATGTAAGCATAACTGAAATGAAAAAGTATTTGATATTTTACTAATGAATTGAATTTTGTAGACCCTGCTAACTGATGTCTGTGAAACGCATCCTGCTGGCGCATCCACCACACAGATTATACACTATCTGCAGCTGTACACCTCGGGGGATTTCCGGCAGTACGATCATGGCAAGGAGCAGAATGAAATCATCTATCAGCAGGCGACGCCGCCCTCGTATAATGTGCAAAATATCAATAGTTGTGTTCATATGTATTATAGTGATAACGATTATATGTCGGCGGTGGAGGATGTGGAATATTTGGCAACATTACTACCCTGTGTGGAGCTATATCGTATACCCTACAAAGACTGGAATCATTATGACTTTCTCTGGTCCGTCAGTGTAAAAGAAGTGATAAATAATAGAATAATTGATAAAATGCTTAACTATGACATCGAACACGCAGCGGGAATAAGTTTGTAAGTAGTTCTTAGGTAGTCGCCAGACAATTCTAAAAACAGATAAACCAAAATTATCTTAGCCAAATGAATGAATTATGGAAATAGTGTAAATAATATGGTTAGCTACGAGCTTGTGCGTGATATATTTGATAATAATTAGCTTGTAAGTCGCAAAGGTTTGTGAAATGCTTGTAGAACAGTAACATAGCTTTTAATAATACTCTGTTAAATAAACGACAAAATTTGTATCGATTTTTAAATATATTTTCAAACTTTCCGCCAAACAACAAACGCAATACGAACGTTTCTGTTCGATGTATATCGATAGTTTTCACAGTCAGTTAGCGCGACTTTAATTAACATTGCGCTTTTAACATAACATTACACTGCCAGTTGAGCTGATATGAATAATGATCAAAGTAATTCAGCACAAAATTTAGTTTCTCTACGTATACTTGTTTCATTTTAGATAAACTAATTGAAATCTTATAATTTACCGCGGAACCAGTGAATTTGCATTTGAATTTCGACGTTGGCAGACTCTGTTCATTAACATTACGAGAAAAAAAGGAACTTATTAAAAAAGACCCAATTTTGCCGCAAAAACGCCAAGTGTGGCATTTGTGTCTCTGAGTGTATAACACAGTAGTTAAATTTTTTCACAGTGCTGATACACAACAACAAATACGGTGTTGATGTACATACGCGAATAGATTCCTTAATATTATTTGCATTTTATCTAATAAGCATACTGATTAATTCATATGTAGTTGGATAAGACAACTTGTGCACCGAAAATGGGTAAGCAATAATGAAAAACTATTTTATTCATGTCTAAGCCGCAGTGTACCCTCCCCCCACCAACTACTTGGTCAATCAACCTTACCAGGGATGAACACCAAGCAACCCAGGGAGGCATTGCTCGCAATTTTGTTTATTTTAAATTTTTAGCAATTCTTACAATATAGGAATTCCTGAAACTGATTTTGATTTGATTTTGATTTGCTTTTAGATAATCAAAATCAGTTGACGGAATGACCTTTTTTGCGCACTGATTTGATTTTGATTTGCTTTTGATTTTCAGAACATCTGGCAGCCTTGCCATGACACTGTTCCCCTTTCTCTTCAAATTCTAAAACATATTTAAAACTTTAAATAATTCAGTAATTTATTATAACATTGCAGAAAGCTTAAAAGTATTTCATTTTCAAATAGCTGTAATAAACACCAAGTGTTGCCACTAGTTTTCTACATAGTAAACGGTCACACAAGGGTGAACGGTCTCACAGCAAGATAATCAAAATCAAAATCAGCTTCGAAGCTGATTATGCTAAAACTTTTAGTGTGACCGTCATTTCCGTACTTTCTTTGGTCACACACAAAATTTTGTATGGAACAGCTGCGAACAGCTGATTGTCATAATCAAAATCAAATCAAAATCAAATCAAAATCAGTTTCAGGAATCCCTATAATGTTTTTTTTTTATTTCTGTCATTTAGCTACACAGAAAATGCTAGTGGAAATCACAACAGATGGCATTCCAAAGCTCCATTGCCCTGTTTGCAACAAGGCGCTTGTGTCGCTTGCCGGCTATGTGAAGCATGTGAAAAAACATGAGCCGCCGGGTGGCTTCCAATGCCGCTACTGTGATGCCCAATACTGCCACGATGAGGAACTGAAGGACCATATTAAAACCAGTCACACATCTTTCAGCTGCACTGTGTGCAAGAGCGATGATCTCGCATTCACCACTAAAGAGGAGCTGGATACCCATATGGAGGAGGCGCATCAGGATCGCAAGTTTAATGTGAGCTTGGACAGTAGTCCAAGGCCTTCGATGTGTGAGGTAGTACTTCAAACTAAATCTATTTTATCTCGATATTAATGTAACTTGTGTTCTGCTAGATTTGCGGTAAATCATTTCCTGATCGCGAGAGCAGCCTAGCACATCAAGCGGAACATGAGGCTGCACTGACTGTATCGTGCCCCGTCTGTGCCAAGGGCTATTCCTCGCAGTCCAATCTGACGAAACATCAACGCAAGAATCCGGATAGCTGTGGACGTTTGCTTCCTAAGCGCAGTATGTTGTATTATCTCCCACACCAACAATTAATTTAATAGTCCTTTGTTCACTTGCAGCATCAGCGCCTGCAGCGCCACAGACTATTGGCTCCGCCAAGAAGAAACGCGGTAGACCGAAGAAAATAGTCGTAGCTGAATCCTCGGAGGATGAGGATGATGATCTTCCTTTGGCGAGCAGAGTGAAAGTGGTGCTGAAGCAGGAAACATCTAGTAATAAGGCACAAAGCGATTCAGGGGAGGAATACCCTGACTTTGAACCCAACAACAGTGATGATGAGCCAGATGCCCAACGATTTAAATTACCAACTCCTGCCACAGTCAAGGTGGAGGCGGTTGATCCAGACTTTGAGTATCAGGACGCAAGTCTTTATGTTAAGGAGGAGGGAAACACCCCGGACATCTATATCAATGAAAAGGACAAGCTGCTTGACGTGCTGCTCAGCACGGACGAGAGTCTCAAACCATTTGAAAACCTTAAAGTAGAACATGCCACGGGAATATTGGATGAAATCGCTGCGGTCCCAATAACGAAGGCAAACAGCTCCGAGAACATGGAAAAGGATGTGCTATCACTTCGGGACATAAATACGGATAGCGACGAAGAAGACGAAGACGACGACGATGATGAAGATGATGAAGATTACAGAGCCGCCAAACAAAAGGCAACCAAATCCACTGGCAAACGAAAATATCGTAAACGCGGAACTGGTAAGGTGGCAGAAGCAGCTGCTAAACGTGTCGCAAAAATCTCCAAAAAAGAGCTCAAGGAGCGTCTGAAGGTGTTGAACAAAATGGAGAAAAGCTGGAAGTGTCCGCACTGTGTTAAGGTCTATCATATTCGCAAGCCATATGAGAAACATTTACGGCTCGATCACAAGATCAGCGAGGATGAAATTAAGGAAATCTTCAAGGATGTGGACGGACACGTAAAGCTTGATGAAGAGGTCTTTAAATGTAAGATTTGTAGTAAAATCTACTTGGTGGAAAAACGACTGGAGACGCACATGAAAGCCCACGGCAAAGATGGAAACCTAATATTTAAGTGTCCCTGCTATTGCAATATCTTCTTCGCCACCAAGGAACTGGCCACCCAACATGCCCACGAACAGCACAAGGAGTTGCTCTACTGCGAGAAGTGCGACAAGTATATGACCGCACACGACAGTCTCAAGAATCATGAACGCAATTACCACGCCAAAAAGGAGCCAAGGAATCTGGCACGTAATCTCATTTGCGATAAATGTGGCAAGAAGTTCAGTGGTCGGACTTCCCTCTCCGATCATGTACGCTCCCAATGCGGGCGTGTACCACTCTATGAATGCAATGTCTGCCGCAAGCGCTTGTCCACGGCAGGTATTCTCAAAACGCACATGCTGCTGCATCAGGCAGACACGCCATATCAGTGCGACAAATGCGGTAAGACCTTCAAGGTGAAGGCACAATACAAGACTCATCTGAAGACACGTCACACAGACTACAAGCCCTACAAGTGCCATGTGAGTAACTTGCTTAGACAGATGTTTATGAGATGTTTAATCCCTGTTTTACTTTCTTTACGTACAGCTCTGCCCCAAGGAATATCCATATCGTGAAAGTCTACTGACCCACATGACTGTGCACACTGGCATCAAACGTTTCCTATGCAACAACTGCGGCAAACGCTTCACTTGCATCTCAAATCTACAGGCGCATCGCAAGGTTCATGCCGACACCTGTGGCCAGCTACCGCTGAACCCCAAGGCCACACAATATATGGGCGTACAGCGGGGCAAACTGCTGATGGGTGCCAAGCCAGAGGCAGGCATGGAATATGAGGAGACTAAAACGTTGATTGCACAGGATGTCATTGATCGAGATATGCCCATTGCACAGGAGCTCAACTTTCCATCCGATGGCATAGCACCGTTGGCCACAGTGCCACTTAACTATGCCTCATCACATCTGGTACCACACATTGTGCTGCAGACCATGCAAGCCGAGGCCCAGAGAGCACACCATTAGTTTAGCCATTGACTGGCGTAAGTATCCGTATAATATATCTCTAAGAATAAAGACGCTTTTGTATATTGATGGACTGATTTACTAAATTATAAATTACATGCTAATCGTAGGATAGAAACTTAATTTAATCTAAAGTAGGGATTCTGGAATCGTCCGATAGGCATGCGTCCTCGGGTTCGTAGTCTTCGAACTGCCTCGCGGATAAATTTTGGTTGTAATGCGCCCGTTTCGCCCTGGGCTTCCATAACGTCAAGTGCTAGGTAGAAAATAAGACTCATAAAAATATCTGTAAAATAGAGTAAAATCCATGTATCTGCTTACCCTCCTCCACCACTTCGCCCACAAATACTTTAGCAATGCCGGACATGGCTATCACTACGTTTTGTGAGACCGAACAACCTGTTATGGTCTGCATCAGTCGCTTGACCGCGGCTTTTGGAAAGGCTGACCGACGGTACATCTCATAGCGATCCAATTGCTCCTCTGTGAAGTTGGACACCAATACTCTGAAAAAATAAATTAATATACCGACAGTTATTTTCAAATATAATGGACTTACTGCATGCGTTCCCGTTCCTCCTCTTCGAGTTCCTTTTTAGTCTTTAGTTTCTTTTGCGCTGGTTCACCGGAATCGTCTGCATCACCCTCTTGTTTGGTTTCTTTGCTATTGGCGGCATCTGCATCTGTGCCTTTTGTATCTGACGAATCATTGTCTTGGCGGGGTTCAGAGGCTTTGTTAAAAAACTTTAAATCAACATCATCGTTGTCATTCAATGTATTTTGAGTTGGAAACAAAATTTCGTCCATTGTTTTACAAAAATCAGTAAACAGTAAATAAAATCGTCATAAATTATCGGGCGACCACCACAAATTGCGAATGATATCGTTAAAAACGAATTCGATGTACACGGTATGGCCGATGTTTTTGCTACGATTTGTTTATCACAATTTCATTTAATAAACTTCAACTTTAAAGCGTGCTAAATCAACAAACATTAGTAACAAATATTTTCGAAAATGATATTTTATGAACTGAGTTGCTAAGTGAATTGAATGGAATTTTTACAAAATGCCTACTCTTTGGTCTAAACTATCGCATTAGCAGCCCCTGAACGATACGACATATCGTGCGTTTAATCGAGTACTTTTCGTGTGTGACCAGCATAAGATTGTTAACCTCGTGTTTTCCTTTCATCGCCATTGCTTTTGTAGCCGCAACTTTATTTCGCATTTTAGCTCATATAAATAATTATGTCGGCCGTAGAAAGTGAAAATATTGAAGCAGTCACCTCCGAAGTGGCTGCTGCTGCAAACGGCGACGATGCTAAGAAACAAAAGAAGCCAAAGCCAAATAACAAGAAGCTCCGACAAGGTGAGTGACCCGCAAGTTGCAATTGCATATGAGAGTTTATATGTATGTATGTACATACATAGTTTGTGTGTACATATATATTTGTGTGTACCATTTTCACATGCGCAATTCCTCTTTGCAGAAGCTGCAGCTAAAAAGGCCGCCGAGGGCGGAGAATCTGAAGAACCTACAAATGGCGAAGCAGAGAAAAAGGCGCCAGTGCAGTCTGCAAAGCCGAAGAAGAAGGGCAAAAAAGCCAGTGGACAAACCAATCCACCAACCATTCCCATCTCGGAGCTGTATGCCAATGGTGACTATCCAGAGGGTCAAATAATGGAGCATCCCACTCCAAAGGATATGCCCGATGATCGTACAGCAAAGGACCGTTTTACTTCGGAGGAGAAACGTGCTCTTGATCGCATGAACAACGATATTTATCAGGAGCTGCGACAGGCTGCCGAGGCTCATCGCCAAACACGCCAATATATGCAAAATTATATTAAACCCGGCATGACCATGATACAGATTTGTGAGGAGTTGGAGAATACCGCACGCCGTTTAATCGGCGAAAATGGTCTAGATGCCGGCTTGGCTTTTCCGACCGGCTGCTCGCTAAACCACTGTGCTGCTCATTACACGCCCAATGCTGGCGACCCCACTGTGCTTCAGTATGACGATGTGTGCAAAATTGATTTTGGCACACACATTAAGGGGCGTATTATTGACTGCGCCTTTACGCTGACCTTTAACAATAAGTATGATAAGCTGCTTCAGGCTGTCAAGGAGGCCACCAACACTGGCATCAAGGAGGCGGGCATCGATGTGCGTCTATGCGATATTGGTGCTGCTATCCAGGAGGTAATGGAGTCGTACGAACTTGAACTAGACGGCAAGACTTATCCCATTAAGGCCATACGTAATTTAAATGGACATTCTATTAGCCCGTACCGTAAGCGATGAATGATTACGTTAACTTATTCGATTATTCCACATTTAACCTTTAAATTTTCTTAGGTATTCATGCTGGCAAAACCGTACCTATTGTCAAGGGCGGCGAATCCACACGTATGGAGGAAGATGAGTTTTATGCGATTGAAACTTTCGGATCGACGGGACGTGGTCTGGTGCATGATGATATGGATTGCTCGCATTACATGAAGAACTTTGACTTACCATTTGTGCCGTTGCGTCTGCAGTCTTCCAAGCAACTGCTGGGCACCATTAACAAGCACTTTGGCACTTTAGCCTTCTGTAAACGTTGGCTGGATCGCGCCGGCGCTACCAAATATCAGATGGCACTGAAGGATCTGTGCGATAAGGGTATTGTGGAAGCCTACCCACCGCTATGCGACACCAAGGGATGTTATACGGCTCAGTACGAGCACACTATTATTTTGCGACCCACCTGCAAGGAGGTGGTTTCGCGTGGCGATGATTATTAAGAACAAACAACTCGATACAGTATGGGTTCGGTATTTTTGGCATTATATTTGCAGAACATGCAGGAAACACATCTAACTGCAAGTACTCTTTTATTTGATACTAAAATAAGTTCGATCGATTGTTGAATTTGTGCGTATGACTAAGCATAATGCGATTTCAATATACTGTAAATTGTACTAAGCATTCACATCAAATTTAATTCGCTCTTTTTATCGAGAACACGCGGTAATAGTTCTTTCCAATTTAAATGATTCGCGTGTGGTTCATCCTTACTTTTATCGTTATCCTTGTGTTTTTTATAAGCTCTATAGATGTGAACAAACCATTTGCCCGTCAGATAGTACAGAATTTCTATATAACTAATTATACTAAAGCCATACATCAGGGAGAGAATGCCTCCAAAGCGATCTGAAAGAATAGACATTGGATTATAAGAATTGGCAAGATGTAGACTACATGTAGCCACTCAACTCAGAAGTACCACCCAATCGCCAACCATATCCATTTGCGTGGACTGTGCAAAACGCAGCCTAAAGAACAGCTTTATAATGGACAAAGGTCGATCGTTATTCAGTCCCTTGCTATGAAAATAGAACTAAGGTAGTATAAGTTATTACATTAATCATAAAACTTACAGCAAACCATGAAAGTAGCCTGAAGAGTTAAAAGTTTGACGCAATGGAGCCACATTGCTAACGATATCAAAGTAGACACCATCACAGGTGGGCAGACAATGCGAGCACTGATCATTAATGCTAGGCACATCCTCGTCGTCCGACAGCTGCACATAAGGATACTCCGTGTAGCCATACCAAATACGTTTCCATTTCATCAGGCAAGGCAAGTCCAGCAAAGTGCAGTAAGTGACATTGATGGAAGAGCCCGCCATGGGCGAGGAGGCGCAACCACAATGCTGCACCATGCTCTCGATGCGACATAGCAGCAGACATTCATCCAAGGAGTAGTACGATCTTTGGGTACAGGAATTATGTGATAAAATATAGATCAGTTTTCATAGCACGCACTGATTTAAGAGCTTTTTGCCTTCTTCGGGAAAGTAACAGCGCCGAGTTTGAGGTGTGACACTACGCACTGCGGCACTGGAGTCGAAGAATGTGGGCTGTATGGGTATCTCCACAATGGTATTACGATCCACCAGAATTTCTCCATTTGTGTTGGATTGCACGTTGGCATAGTCCCGCTGTGGAAAGATTTGAATCTGAAGGGCAAAGTGAAATGTTAATAACAAAAATGATGACTGATTCTATTATCCCACCCGAAATGCAGTATTGCTGAAGTATGTCCTGGTAAAATCATCATCTGTTGTATCCTGCAGCACGAACTGTATGCCATTCAGTATGGAATTCGACTCAAATATAACCTCTGGCAGAGCAGCCATTTCAGCATCATCATGAGCTCGCCTAGAACTATAAAAAATACATGCATATATAATGCGAATGGAAAATTACTTGAGTAATGGATTTCTTATGCTCACGGCAATCGCGAATAGCTTGGACGTCGATAGTTAAATATGCAGCACACACTCGACGCGGTGGCACGTTTGAGGAATAGTTGACTGGTGTTCACCGGCGAGCCATAGACGATTCCACGCAGCACCAAGTCCCCACAGTCGGGCGATAACTCCCTCAATATATCATGTACCGAGTACTCACTGCCATTGTAGTAGCTGCTGAGTAGTCGATGTAGTTGACCCAGTTCCACGGCGTCCAACAGCGGCTCATCATGGGCATTAAGGTAGAAATTAGTCAGAACCAGCAGGCGTCGCGCCATGTCGTCCACATCTAGAGCAAGCCGAGGGGCGGTGGCCGTGTCAGCCGCAGTTTGTGCTGACTGGTGTAGATAGCTGTCGATTAGATTGGCATGCAAGTCGGGCGCAAATGTCAAGTGTATTCTTGCTCAAAATTTATGATCCAAGATTGAAATAATTGAAAATAATACTATAGTATTGTCTGTGCAGACTGGAGATACTATGTAAAGTCTGCGAATTTTCTATAACATAACTAAAGAGGAATTAATCGCAATTCTATGGTGGTAAATCAATCGAGATGCAATTATTTTCTGTACTTATACTTTCTTTGTTTGCTGCATACGTCACGTGGCAATGATTTATTATGAAGCTGTTAACTGATAAGCAGCTCTAACCTGATTATAATCTCTACCTAAACCTCCATACTACATATAAGATCGTCAAATTGCAAGGACTATAAATATGATTTGTCTAACTCACTTATCAGACAATCAACCAGCTATCGCATACTGATTCCAATGCCCAGGGAACTCTGGCCTATATAAGGCCACAACACACCTCTGCAGACTTCAAACCGACGACAACCATGTCGCTGAACAAGTCACTTCTATTCGCTTTCTTGGGCCTCTTGGCCACCGTTGGACTCAGCCAGGCGGAACGTGTCCGATACGATAACTATCGTCTGTACAAGGCCAATGCTCAGGATGAAAAGCAATTGGCTGTGCTGAAGGAACTGGAGGGTGCCACCGACTCCATTATATTCCTGGATGGAGTTCACGTTGTGGGCGCTGAGGTCAAAATGGTTGTGGCCCCACACAAAGTGAACGATCTGCTGCAGGTCTTGGGAACAGCTGAGATTAAGTATGAGCTGACTTCTAAGGATTTCCAAAAGTCTATGGATGAAATCGATGAGACTGTGGCCATCAAGGGACGTGCTAGCAGCTATAACTGGGCGCAGTATTATGTACTGGACGATACCTATGAATGGATGAGATCCCTGGCCAAAGCACACCCAAGATATGTTACCCTAATTGAGGGTGGCAAGTCCTATGAGGGACGCTCTATTCTGGGCCTGAAGATCTCCATGAGCGGCTCTGAGAAACCCGGCATCTTCATTGAGTCCGGCATGCATGCTCGCGAATGGATTGCTCCTGCTGCCTCCACTTATATCATCAATCAGCTGTTGACCTCGAATGAGAAGGACGTTAAGCAATTGGGTGAGAACTACAACTGGTATGTATTCCCCCACACCAATCCCGATGGCTATGTGTATACCCACACCGGTGATCGTCTGTGGCGCAAGACCCGCACACCCTATAGCGGCAGCTGCTATGGTGCTGATCCCAACCGCAACTGGGGCTTCCACTGGAATGAGGCAGGCGCCAGCAACAGTGCTTGCTCCGATACCTATGCTGGTCCCAAGGCATTCTCTGAAATCGAAACGCAATCGCTGTCTCAGTACATTGAGTCGATAAAGGGCAAGATCAACCTGTACATCTCGTTCCATGCCTACTCCCAGTACTTGCTGTATCCCTTTGGCTACGCCAAGAATCTACCCGACAACATCAATGACTACAAACAGGTCTTCAACGCTGCTGTCTCGGCCGTCTCCCAGCGCTACAAGACCAAGTTCACTGGAGGCAACATCTATGATGCCATCTACCCGGCAGCTGGTTCCACCGTTGACTGGGCCTTTGGCACCCAGGGTGTGCGCATGGCCTTCTGCTATGAACTGCGTCCGTCTTCCACTTCGTATGCCACCGGTTTCAAGCTGCCCGCTGCACAGATTGTGCCTGCCAGCGAGGAGCTGCTGGACTCCATCATCGCCATGGTGGCTGAGGTCGATAAACTGGGCTACTTTTAGGCATTGTGATAAATAAAGGACTCACATTTTAGCAGCATACTCCCGCATTAGACGTTTACTAATCATGTTCGCACTGCAGACACCCACAGCTGGAAACGGGCTATTGGCCACATGCACCAGATTGGGTGCCATGTGAATCTCGGTGGGCTGCACGATATACTCAAGTGTCAGGTTAACGATAACAATGTGGGTTGAGACAACAATCACGGCCAGAAACGTTAGCCAGAGTGCTCTGTCAATAGATACGAGTACTATTAGAGAGCAGGGATTACGAATCGCTTGGGAATAGCTTCTCTCACTTGGCATAGCGCACTGGCGTATGGAGCAGAAATGGTTGCAGTCCACTTATATAACTGTTGCGCAGAAAGTCTTTAAAGAGTCGTCTCTTATTGGACTCCACTTGAGTTAATTGGGCCATCTCTATGCCAACTACGGCTATGAAATGGGTTCATTCCGCATTTTATATAGATGTCTCTGGGGTCAGTTTGGACAATCAATCAAGCTGTAAATGGAACTTGTCAAAAGCAGTTTAATTTCAGCCCAGAAATTGATTGATGTACTCTAATGGGCATGCGAGCCTTGGGCAGATTCAGAGTGGGTCTGTGAAGAACTATATTATTATTTCAGTTATTATTCATATTATAATTAGAGAATAATTTTATAATGTTTTTTATTGCAGTTTTGTTAAAAAAAAAATGGAAGTCCCCGTTTTTTAAGCCGTTTGTTGCCACCAGGATCGTCAGGATCAAGCAGGATATGGCTGAGTTATAAGGACTTTTATATATACAAAAAAGTCCTTTTAACTCGGCTGTCTAACGGACCTTCGTCCTTTTGATCATAGTTTATGATTCTGGGATATAAGTTACACCTCTGTGCAGAAGGACATCGCTCTAGCTCCTTAAATGGCCAGGATACGGCTGTTTTATGTTTCGAAATCCTGTTTCGAAAATCCTTGATAACTCCGTTATTTGATGGACGATTTGCATATCCTTTGGACAGTTTGTAGTCCTTAGCAATGTGCGTTCGTTGACACCGTTGAACGTCAGGATCAAGCAGGATATGGCTGAGTTATAGCGAGTTTTCATTACACAAAAAAGTCCTTGTAACTCGACTGTCTAAAGGACCTTTGTCCTTTTCATCACAGTTTATGGTTTTAGGACACAAGTTGCACCTCTCTGCAAAAGGACATCGCTCTAGCTCCTTAAATGGCCAGGATACGGCCGTTTTATGTTTCGAAATCCTGTTTCGAAAATCCTTGATAAATCCGTTATTTGAAGGACGATTTGCATATCCTTTGGAAGGTTTGTAGTCCTTAGAAAGGCGCGTTCGGCGACACCGGGATCGTCAGGATTAAACAGGATATGGCTAAGTTATAAGGACTTTTCTATTTACAAAAAGGTCCTGTTAACTCGAGTTTCTAAAGGACCTTCGTCCTTTTGATTACAGTATATGGTTCTAGGACACAAGTTGCACCTCTCTGCAAAAGGACATCGCTCTAGCTGCTTAAATGGCCAGGATACGCCTGTTTTCTTTTTCGAAATCCTGTTTCGAAAATCCTTGGTAAATCCGTTATTTGAAGGACGATTTGCATATCCTTTGGAAGGTTTGTAGTCCTTAGAAAGGCGCGTTCGGCGACACCGGGATCGTCAGGATTAAACAGGATATGGCTAAGTTATAAGGACTTTTCTATTTACAAAAAGGTCCTGTTAACTCGAGTTTCTAAAGGACCTTCGTCCTTTTGATTACAGTTTTAGGTTGTAGGACACAAGTTGCACCTCTCTGCAAAAGGACATCGCTCTAGTTCCTTAAATGGCCAGGATATGGCTGTTTTGTTTTTCGAAATCCTGTTTCGAAAATCCTTGATAAATCCGTTATTTGAAGGACGATTTGCATATCCTTTGGAAGGTTTGTAGTCCTTAGAAAGGCGCGTTCGGCGACACCGGGATCGGCAGGATCAAACAGGATATTGCTGAGTTATAGCGAGTTTTCTTTACACAAAAAAGTCCTTGTAACTCGACTGTCTAAAGGACCTTCGTCCTTTTCATCACAGTTTATGGTTTTAGGACAAGAGTTGCACCTCTCTGCAAAAGGACATCGCTCTAGCTCCTTAAATGGCCAGGATACGGCTGTTTTTGTATTTTTAAATAAAAATATGTAAAATATTTCCTTGATAACTCCGTTATTTGAAGGACGATTTGCATGTCCTTTGGACAGATCGTACTTCTTGGTGAAGCGCGTTCGGTGACATCTGGATCGGCAGGATCAAACAGGATATGGCTGAGTTATAGGGACTTTTCTATATTCCGAAAAGTCCTTTTAACTCGGCATTCTAAAGGACCTTCGTCCTTTTGATTACAGTTTATGGTTCTAGGAAACAGGATGCACCTCTGTGCAAAAGGACATCGTTCTAGCTCTTGAAATGATCCGGATACGGCTGTTGTAGTTGTTGTTGTTGTAGTTGTTGTTAAAGTTGTTGTTGTAGTTGTTGTTGTTGTAGTTGTTGTTGTTGTTGTAGTTGTTGTTGTAGTAGTAGTTGTTGTTGTAGTTGTTGTTGTAGTAGTAGTTGTTGTTGTAGTTGTTGTTGTAGTAGTAGTTGTTGTTGTAGTAGTAGTTGTTGTAGTAGTAGTTGTTGTAGTAGTAGTTGTTGTTGTTGTTGTTGTAGTTGTTGTTGTAGTGCCAGAACAATCCAGAACATTCTAGAACATTCCATGACGTTGCATTTTTGTATGCAATTTCCATATCAAAAATTTGCAGGGTCAGGGTCGCAAATTTGACCCTAAAAACACAAAAACCGCCGTATCCTGGCCATTTAAGGAGCTAGGACGATGTCCTTTGGACAGAATGTAGTCCTTAGCAAGGCGCGTTCGTTGACACCAGGATCGTCAGGATCAAACAGGATACGGCTGAGTTATAAGGACTTTTCTATAAACAAAAAAGTCCTTATAACTCGGCTGTCTGAAGGACTTTCGTCCTTTTTATTACAGATTATGATTCTAGAGTAAAAGCTGCACCTCTGTGCAAAAGGACATCGTCCTAGCTCCTTAAATGGCCAGGATACGGCCGTTTTTGTGTTTTTAGGACAAAAATTGCGACCATGAGCCTGCAAATTTTTGGTATGGAAATTGCATACAAAAATGCAAAGTCATAGAATGTTCTAGAATGTTCTGGACCTACAAAAACAACTACTACAACAACAACAACTACAACTACAGAAAAAACACTGAATGATGTTCATGACTTTGCAGTTTTTTTTATTGAAAATATTTACAGGGGTAGGCTCGTAAATTTGATCCTAAAAACACAAAAACAGCCGTATCCTGGCCAATTAAGGAGCTAGGACGATGTCCTTTTGCATAGAGGTGCAGTTTTTGTCCTAGAATCATAATCTGTAATAAAAAGGACGAAGGTCCTTCAGACAGCCGAGATATAAGGACTTTTTTGTTTATAGAAAAGTCCTTATAACTCAGCCATATCCTGTTTGATCCTGACGATCCTGGTGTCAACGAACGCGCCTTGCTAAGGACTACAAACTGTCCAAAGGACATCCAAATCGTCCTTCAAATAACGGAGTTATCAAGGATTTTCGTAATTTAAGCAAAATTTTCTTCATTTTTGTGGATGCGTTTTCATTGCATACTTTCAGGAGTACATGGAGAACATGAGCAAAAATGCGTAGCAGGTGACTCAGAAATTTCAGAGCGCAACCAAAAGTATGCAACACAATTTTTGAGCTCAACTAAAAGTATGCTGCACAATTTTTATATTCTGCGCGGTTAAATTTAAATTTAATTTCTGAGCGCAACCAAAAGTATGCTACACAATTTTAATACTCTGTGCAGTTCAATTTGAATTGAAATCGTTAACAGTTAAACTTTAAACTTAATTTGTTACTTTTCAGCCAATGTGCTTGCGGCTCAAATGATGCTTGTTAAATCTTAATTTAAATTCAAATATTACAGGTATTATTAAATAACTTCTATCGTTATTGTCAATTGTCAATATTTTCTATGAAAATTTAGTAAAATACAATTGTATGATAAATATGCACTTTTAAAATTTCCACAAACTTAATGGACCCTTTTGTCCTTTTTTAAAGTACAGGGTCTAAAAATCGATAAGTAATCTAGGTTAAACCCATAAGATTTATAACCTGATTAAACATAACTTTTGTTTTGGGAAATCTCAATCAAACATTTTTCAATGCGAAATATTGAACGAGGCACAAGAAGAGTATTTGCTGTGATTTATACTGGAGCAGTTGTGGCAATGATAAGCGTCAGTCGCAGATAACCCGACTTGATATTTATGCTACTAAAGAGCTGACAATGTAAGCCTAACGGTTATAAATAAGATTTGGCTAATTGACTTATCAGCCGCTTATCAAGCACGTTAGCTATATAACTCAACCATGCGACTGCAGAAATCCTCAAATCGACGGCAACCATGTCGCTGAATAAGTCGCTTTTCTTCGCGCTCCTCGGCCTTTTGGCCACGTTCGGTCTCGCCCAAGCAGAACGCGTACGCTACGATAAATATCGCTTGTACAAGGCCAATGCGGAAAATGTCGATCAACTGGCTGTGCTGAAGAAACTGGAGAGTGCCACGGACTCCATTCTGTTCCTGGACGGAGTTCATATTGTGGGTGCTGATGTCCAGATGGTTGTGGCTCCGCACAAGGTGCCCGATCTGCTGCAGGTTCTGGGCCGGGCTGAGGTTAAGTATGAGCTGCTGACGGACGATTTCCAGAAGACTATGGATGAAATTGATGAGAAAGTTGCCATCGTGGGTCTTGCTGCTGAGGATTACAACTGGACAGCATATCATGAACTGGATGATACATACAAATGGATGATGAACCTCGCCACCCAATACCCACATGTTGTTACGCTGATTAAGGCCGGACAGACCTATGAGGGTCGCACCATTCTGGGTGTTAAGATTTCCAAGAGCCGAAGCGAAAAGCCCGGCATCTTCCTCGAGGCTGGCATTCATGCTCGTGAATGGATTGCCCCTGCTGCAGCCACATACATCATCAATGCTCTGCTGACATCAGAACTGGATTCCATTAAGGAATTGGCTGATAACTACAACTGGTATGTGGTACCTCACGCCAACCCGGATGGATTTGTTTTCACACACACCACGAATCGCATGTGGCGCAAGACTCGCACACCTTATGGCAGCTGCTTCGGTGCCGATCCCAACCGCAACTGGGACTTCCATTGGAACGAAGTGGGCGCCAGTAATGATGAATGCACAGACACCTATGCTGGTCCCAGTCCATTCTCTGAAATAGAAACATACTCGATGGCCGAGTACATTGCTTCGATAAAGGATAAAGTTCATCTTTATATCTCTTTCCACGCCTACTCACAGTACTTGCTCTATCCGTATGGCCATACCAATGATCTGCCCGATAACGTCGAGCATTATAAGCAGGTGTTCGATGCTGCCATCGCTGCCATTGGGCAACGCTACAATACGAAGTTCACCGGTGGCAACATCTATGATGCCATCTATCCAGCAGCTGGTGCAAGCGTTGACTGGGCCTATGGCACTCAGGATGTGCGCATGGCCTTCTGCTATGAGTTGCGTCCCGGTCCCAATTCCATCTTAACTGGTTTCAGACTACCCGCAGAACAGATCATACCTGCCAGTGAGGAGGTGCTGGACTCCATTGTGGCTATGGTCGCTGAAGTCGATAAACTGGGTTACTTTGTAAAGAAATAATAATATCTAATCAGTTTGTCTTTTATGAATTGAACATTAAATTAAACCATTTGATCAAAATCACATCGGAGAACTTTCAATGAAGCGTTTAAAATGTTTTGTTAGATAACCACAACTACTTAGTTAAGGCATACTAAAACTGGTCAAAACTTGGTCACGATTTTCATAGTTGAATCAGCTTGAAATGTGAGGAAAAGCATTCATCATATTTGTAATCAGGTGATACAAAAAATTAGTAATAGTTAATAATATTTTCTTGTATGAAAGAAATGCTTTACATAATTAGATATTGATTTACATAAAAATACTTGTGATACGCTAACAGTTTTCTAATCACCTTTTGCTATAGAAATATAGTGAAAATACCTCAAACCATTACAACCATGTCGCTACCCAAGTCGCTTTACTTCGCTCTCTTAGGCCTTTGGGCCACGTTGGGACTGAGCCATACAGAACGTTTACGCTATGACAACTATCGCCTGGTCAATGCCAATGCAGAAAATGTCAAGCAATTGGCTTTGCTAAGGAAATTGGAGGGACTTACCGACTCTATTTTGTTCCTGGATGGAGTTTATACTGTTGGTGCTGATATTCAAATGGTTGTGGCTCCACACAAGGTTCCCGATCTGCTGCAGTTGCTGGGCAAGGCCAGTGTCAAGTATGCGCTGCTGGCTGAGGATTTTCAGAAGGCTATGGATAAAATTGATGAAAAAGTTGCCATAAAAGGCAGCAGTGTTAAGGAGTATAATTGGACAGTATATCATGAACTGGATGATACTTACAAATGGATGACTTCTCTCACCAAGCAACACCCCCATATTGTTTCGCTGATTAAGGCCGGAAAGACTTATGAGGGTCGCTATATTCTGGGTGTTAAGATTTCCAGGGGTAAAAATTCAGTGAAAAGGCCTGGCATCTTCCTCGAGGCAGGTATCCATGCTCGTGAATGGATTGCTCCTGCCACAGCCACATACATCATTAATGAACTGTTGAATTCAAATCTAAGTTTGGCCGATAACTACAACTGGTACATTGTGCCCCACGCCAATCCGGACGGATATGTATTTACACACACCACGAATCGCTTGTGGCGCAAGACTCGCACACCTTATGGCAACTGCTTTGGTGCTGATCCGAATCGCAACTGGAACTTCCACTGGAGCGAAAAAGGTTCCAGCGACAGTGCCTGTGCCGATAACTATGCTGGTCCCAGGGCATTCTCTGAAGTCGAAACACGCTCGTTGGCCAAATACATAGCTTCGATTAGGGATAAAATTCAGTTGTATATCTCTTTCCATTCAGCCTCTCAGTTATTGCTTTATCCGTATGGTCACACTAATAAGCTGCCCGACAACGTGAAAGATTATAGGCAGGTCTTCGATGCTGCCATCGCTGCCATTTCGCAACGCTACAACACCAAGTACTCTGGTGGCAACATTTATGATGCCATATATCCAGCAGCTGGTAATAGTATTGACTGGGCCTATGGCACTCAGGGTGTGCGCATGGTCTTCGGCTATGAGCTAAGACCCAGCCGCAGTTCCATGATTGACCACCGATTGCCTGCAGATCAGATCATACCCACGGGTGAGGAGGTGCTGGACTCAATTGTGGCTATGGTGGCTGAAGTAAAGAAGTTGGGTTACTTTAATAAGTAAAAGTTTGTAGTGATCATTTTGTATTGAATACTCGTATAATAGGTTTTAAATATTTAAATAAAATATCTAAGTAGATAGATAAATATTTAAAAAGAAATAATAATCGAATGCATTAAATAATGAAAATAAATATACAAACACTTACATTGTATTACTTTTTGTGTTGGTGTGGGTGTGTGTGTGTCCTCACGCTTTCCAGTGGCTTATCTTGGCAGCAGCTGAAGAGCCAATTTAGATGACTGCATCGATTGTTACCTATTTCCACCTGAAAAAGCAAGTGAAGTAATGGCAAATATAATATTATTATAGCAAATATTTACACAAATAATACACTGTACTCTACTTACTATACTTATTGTAGAGACGCTTCAGTCAATTGGATTTGAATAAACGCCATGTGATTCGGTAACAGTCTTGTAATCAGCAGGGGCTATATAAAGTCGTATCGTTGCAGTAAACTTTATATCGTCGACAGCCATGTGGCTCAATAAGTCGTTTCTCTTCGCGATCTTCGGGATCCTGGCCACGTGTGGATTAAGCCATGCAGAACGGATACGCTATGATAACTATCGCCTATACACGGCCATTGCGGAAAGTGATAGTCAGCTGGATGTCCTGAAGGAGTTAGAGGGCTCTACGGACTCCGTTTTGTTCTTGAATGGAGTTAATATTCTAGGACGTGATATCCAGATAGTTGTGGCACCACACAAGGTGCCCGATTTTCTGGATCTGCTGGACCAGGCTAATATCAAGTATGAACTGGTCACAAAGGATTTCCAGAAAGCCATGGATGAAATTGACGAGCCAGTTGCCGCCAAAGGTGCCTCTGTTAATCAGTACAATTGGACAGTGTATCATGAACTGGATGACACCTACTCATGGATGATTTCCCTTGAGAAGAGGCACCCACGTGTTGTTACGGTGATTGAGGTCGGAAAATCTTATGAGGGTCGCGCTATTCTGGGCCTTAAGATTTCCAAGAGTCGAAGCGATAAGCCGGGGATTTTCCTTGAGGCAGGTATCCATGCCCGTGAATGGATTGCTCCTGCTGCAGCTACATTCATCATTGATCAGCTGCTCAATTCAAGGCAGAATTTCATAAAGGACTTGGCTGATAACTACAACTGGTATGTGGTGCCCCATGCCAATCCGGATGGATATGTTTATACACACACTACGAATCGATTGTGGCGCAAGACACGCACACGGTATGGGCTCTGCTATGGTGCCGATCCCAATCGCAACTGGGACTTCCACTGGAATGAAGTGGGCGCCAGCGACAGTGCTTGCTCCGACTATTATGCTGGTTCCAAGGCATTCTCTGAAATCGAAACACGCACGCTGGCCAACTACATTACTTCGATAAAGGATAAGATTCAGTTGTATCTCTCATTCCATTCATACTCACAGTTATTGCTGTATCCTTATGGTCATACCAGTGAGCTGCCCGACAATGGCAAGGATTATAAGCAAGTATTCGATGCTGCCATCGCTGCTATTTCCCGTCGCTACAATACAATATATACTGGTGGTAACCTATACGATGCCATCTATCCCGGAGCTGGTTCTAGCATTGACTGGGCCCATGGAACTCGGAGTGTGCGCTTGGCTTTCTGCTATGAACTACGTCCCGAAGCGAATACTTCCCGCGTACTTGGTTTCAGACTGCCTGTAGAAGAGATCATTCCCGCCAGTGAAGAGGTGCTGGACTCAATTGCAGCTATGGTAGCTGAAGCCAAGAAGTTGGGCTACTTTGGCACAGATCCGGAGCGCTCTGGATTGGGAGGATTAATTGGAAACCGAATCAGAGACCTTTTTGGATAATTATTATGTTAATTTTTCATTAAATTTTTGTACATGTAAAAACTCACCTATGTTATAGCTTTGTTTTTCCCATAATCATGCAGTGAGCACCCCTGTTATAGTCGTTCTTTATGCGAAGAGGAATCGCTAGCATATGGTTTCCCATATACGATATGTATGCCAACAGGTCAATGCATCGATTGTTAGCTTTACCAACTGAAAAAGCAAATAACATAATGGCAAATACTAGAATATTGTTGTAGTAATTGTTTACAGCAATAATATTTCCTCTACGTACATATTTAGGAGAATAAGTCAAATGGATCGTTAGCCGCGTTTTCATCGACTATAGCAGCTATATAAAGAAATGTCGTTGCAGTAAACTTCTAACCATCAGCAAAGATGTCTGTACTCTACGCGTTCCTCGGCATCTTGGTCACATTTGGCTTGAGCCATTCGGAACGCGTTCGCTTTGATAAATATCATCTGTACAAGGTAGTTCCGAATAATGTCCTGCAATTGTCTCTACTAAAGGAATTGGAGGGTGTATCGGATTCTATTCTGTTCCTGGATGAAGTTAATATTGCGGGTGATGATATCCAGATAGTAGTGGCACCACACAAGGTACCCGATTTTCTGCAGATGCTAGATCAGGCCGAGGTTAAGTATGACCTGTTGACAGAGGATTTTCAGAAGTCTATGGATGAAATTGAAGAGATAGTTGCTGTTAATGGTCGCGCTGCTAATGAATACAATTGGACAGCTTATCATGAATTGGATGATACTTACAAATGGATGAATTCTCTCGCCAATCAATATCCAGGCGTTGTTACGGTAATTGAGGCTGGAAAGACCTATGAAGGTCGCTCTATTCTTGGTGTTAAGATTTCCAAGAGCAAAAGCGAGAAGCCAGGCGTTTTCCTCGAGGCTGGTATTCATGCACGCGAATGGATTGCTCCTGCTGCCGCCACATTCATCATTAATCAGCTGCTGACATCAGAACAGGATTCCATTAAGGAATTGGCCGATAACTTCAACTGGTATATAGTGCCCCATGCGAATCCAGATGGATATGTCTTCACACACACTACGAACCGCTGGTGGCGCAAGACTCGCACTAGGTATGGCGTCTGCTACGGTGCTGATCCCAACCGAAACTGGAACTTCCATTGGAACGAAGTGGGTGCCAGCAGCCGTCCCTGCTCCGATAGTTACGCTGGTCCCAGGGCATTCTCTGAAATCGAAACACGCTCGCTGGCCAAATACATGAGTTCCATTAAGGAGAAAATTCGATTGTATATCTCTTTCCATGCCTACTCTCAGTTATTGCTTTATCCTTATGGTCATTCTAATGAGCTGCCCGCCAATGTTAAGGATTATAGCCAGGTTTTCGATGCTGCCATCGCTGCCATTTCGCAACGCTACAACACCAAGTACACTGGTGGCAACATCTATGATGCCATCTATCCAGCAGCTGGCTCTAGCGTTGACTGGGCCTATGGCACTCTGGGTGCAATGGCTTTCTGCTATGAGCTGCGTCCTGGCCGCAATTCCGGGAATGGTTTCAGACTACCTGCGAGTCAGATTATACCCACCAGTGAAGAGGTGCTGGACTCAATTGTGGCTATGGTGGCTGAAGTCAAGAAGTTGGGCTACTTTGGCACAGGATCAAAGTTGAATCGCTTTGCAGTAGGAGGGTTAGCTGGAAATAGCAACCAAACTCGAACGGAAAACATAAACATTTTAAGAAATGGTCCCTGAATCGAACCCTACGAAATTTCATTTGGATTTAGTTTAATATTTTATTGGTTGTTTATTTCTTATTAAATTTGTGTAGATTTAAAAACTCACATAAATAAGTATGTATTGATTCAAATTTTTCGCCATGTATTATATTTTTATTGAGTTTTAAAGTTAGTCTCTTTCACGGTTTATATAGTTAAAAACTGGTCGAAATGTGAGAAAATACACAAACTCAAAAGCAGTTACAATACTGAAGCCAAGAATAAGACCTAACAGGCCGCCAAATGAAGCTTGCGATAATAAAATTCATTTATGAAATACTTATATTAGTTAGTCTTTAAAATGCTTAACTCACCGAGTGCCGAGAGCCAGTTCTGAAATATTTCCATGCGATATCTTGTGGACATAAGATCACTATAGAACACATGAACCAAAATACCGTCTGTATTATTGGTGCTACGGAAATGGAATGTTTAACACTTGTCAGTATAGGAAACTGCTGTAGTAAACAACTGATTACCTGCTACTTATTTTGTTTGCGTAATTTACATCCAGTCTGCCCATAGTGCTCTCTGAGACGTACAGATTCGACTCGCAATCCGGCAGACAGTCGCATGGAAAACTGACCGTATGACGTACAACGGAGAGCGGCGAGTCCAGATTGGCCAACGCTCGAGAAAACAAACCTTAAGTAAAGGAATTTATTAGTTTAATATTAAAAACTCGGAAAGCTACAGTCGGATTCAACCGACAGTAGAAGACCCTGTACTTTGATTTACCCTGGGCGTCGATAATAGCAGCTGCATATATGTACATACTCACATACATACACACATACACTTATACATACAAATATACACGCAAATACAAACAATAACCAATACTCATACAGAAATTCATACTCACAATCAAAAACCACGTATACGCCCTAGTGGCCGCATACGCTGCGGCTTCCCCCTCCCCTAGCCAAATGCATAGTACTGAAATTTTTCCAATATCTAATTCCAATATCTCCGGTGTTTATTATCCGATTGGGCTGGAACTCGCACCAAACATGCAAAGCATCTAAAGCTTTAATCCTGAAAAAAATGAATCCAGTGACTCTAAAACTGTATATACTAAGGACATTTTTGCAAATTTGAGGGGGAGGGGGATGAGATATCAAATTAAAAACATAAACTTGGCCTGCCGATGTAATACACGAACCAAACAAAAAAAAATTACGTCTCTAGCTTTTATAGTTTCCGAGATCTCGGTGTTCATACAGACAGACGGACAGACAGACAGACGGACATGGCTAGATCGACTCAGCTCGTCGTCCTGATCAAGAATATATATACTTTATGGGGTCTGCCACGCCTGCTTCTGCCTGTTACACACAAATGTCATTTGCACAAACTTAATAGACCCTTTTGTACTTTTTTAAAGTACAGGATCTAAAAAAGATCATTTTTATCACTCACGTTTACTTTCAACCAAGCAGTTCAAATTGAGTATTCCGCAGACCTTAATGGTACCATTGTTAACGTACGCTGGCAGACAACCACAGATCTTAAAGGTCATTCGCAGTCTGCACTCGAACATACAGTTTATAAAGGAATAACGCCTAAGTCCATCCAGACTGCGTTCACTACCAAAGAGGCAATTTCTCCACTTTGAATCCATTCGTCGTATGTCTCTAGTGGCATAGGTAGATTCCGGATTTATACGCACAAAACTCTCACGGGTCGATGTGACCACCTTGGTCTCCGAGTTTTCATCCGGAAAATTATAGGCATTATGTATGAGCAGGCGAAACCCGAAGCCACTGAAAAAGGTGCCATAATAGTCGTTCACCATGGGATCTAGCAGCACAGACAGTCCAGTGGGATATCCACAGCCGGTGACTCGATATGGACGCTTGGGCACCTGATAAGCTATTTTTCTATAAGATATTTAAAGCTTATAGTATTATAAAATATCATATCTGACATATAATTACTTGGGAAAATTATTGGTCAGGCCACCGAAATAGTTGAAGCTGCAGCAAATCCCTTCCAAGGTGACAATACGTTGAAACAGGCTCTCACAGCGAGTGTTGATTCCCTTCCAGATGCAGCGTGAGATCATCTCCAGGCAGTCTGGTGCGAGTTGTCGAGCGAGTTGTGTGAAAGTGATGTTATTCAGATTTAAGATACTGTCATAGGTCTGCAACGAGCTATTGCTAATCGGGTTACCCACGGGCAGCAGCGTGAGATTGAACAGTTGCCGCAGATGTTGTTCGGTAACATTTGGTGGCAACAACCTAAGTTAGAAATAGTTGGGATCAGTCATCATTAGTTTATATCCAATTCTTGAGCTCGACTTACATTTTCTGTAGCATTTCCAACGCTTTTGTTCTGGATATCTTGTTGAAATTACAGATAGTTACAGCTGGAAATGGTATATTCCAGGTGGGAAAGTGGGAACTCTCTATGACGGTCACCGTAGGTGTTTCCCGATTCGCATAGAGCGAAACGAGCACCAGCGATATAGATGCTATGACGGCGGCGAACACAACGGCCAACCAGAAGTAACGCTCGTTCCGACTGATGTCCTGTCTGGTTATATAGCTGAATCCATGCAGCGATGTGGTCTGACAATAGTTGCGCAGATTATCCATAAACCAATTCTTGATCTGTTGCATTTTATATAGTTTCTGATTGGTATGATGGGGTACATTTAGGGTTGCAGTGGTGCTACTGCTAGACCTGTGCTGGTTGTGGGGTGGTGCAAGCTGTTGTGTCTGCACCGCCCGCATGTCAAATATGCGTCGCTTCTTAAATGCCATTCCATACACCTGGAAGTTCCATCCACTACTGCCTGAACTTGACCAACAAAACGAAAAATAATCGAGTCCTGCTAATGAGGGTGCTTCGTCCTAATTAGCATTTGTATGCGTAGCTTGTATGCGTCGACGACGTCGCTGTAGATACCGTATCTTCTGTCGGGTCAGCCAGTAGCAAGTGGGTCGCACACATGTGAAGAATATTAGCTCGAAGACCGAGACGAAACTGCAGCCCATAAATAGACCAGTTATGCCGCCAAAGGTGCCTAAAATGGATGGAAACCATGTCAGACGATACACAGCTATTATATTTGTAGTTAAATATGGGTTCGAGTGGATCGTTAGTGCTAGACAGTGGTGCTAGCCTATAGGCAAGAAATTTATAAACAAAGTAAACTTTTAATAAACGCATTGGATAATAACAGAATGATCGTGAATGAACTTTGTTATCGGTATACTATGAACTGCGCTCTGTTAAATAGGAACAGAACTGTTATTTAACAGTTTTCTGTGCATTTAAACCAAAAGCTCCTAAAGATAGTCAAATATTATATGTATTTTAAAAAAGTAGGGAAAGCTGCAGTCGGACGCAACCGACAGTAGGAGACCCTGTACTTTGGTTTGCCCTGGGCGTCGAGAACACGTGAACACATGAACTTATATACACACACATACACTTATACATACAAATATACGCGCAAATACAAACAATATCCAATACTCATACAGACATTCATACTCACAATCAAAAATCACGCATACGCCCTAGTGGCCGCGTACACTGTAGCTTCCCCCTTCCACCGACCAACTGCCTAGTATAGAAAATTGTTTGTCAAATATCTCCGGAGTTTATTATCCGATTGGGCTGTAAATCGCACCAAACATTCAAAGCACCTAAAGCTTTATTCATGCAAAGGAAAACAGTGACTCTAAAACTGTACATGCTGGGAATATTTTTGCTAATTTGAGAGGGAGGGGGTGACTTTTCAAACATTTGAAACAAACTTGACCTGCCTATGTAATACACAAACCTAACAAAAAAAATTAAGTCTCTAGCTCTTATAGTTTCCGAGATCTAGGTGTTCATACAGACAGACGGACAGACAGACAGGGCTATATCGACTCAGCTCGTCGACCTGATCAAGAATATGTAAACTATATGGGGTCTGCCACGCCTCCTTCTGCCTGTTACACACAAATGTCATTTGCACAATCTTAATAGACCCTTTTATACTTTTTTAAAATACAGGGTCTGAAAATGTATTAAATATAAATTAACATCCTTAACAACCATCTTTTCTTTTCTGTTAACTAACAGTTCGATAAGTAATCGATATCGATATAGCGTGATATGCCGCCATTCCAATTATCGATGTCGATAATATTATTACACAGAAATTCAATTCTATTTCTTATAACAAGTTTTTACTGTACTTGCCTATAAAACTCAGCCAATTCTGATGGACATCCAAACGTAGCTGTTCAGCACTTAATGAGTCCAAGTAAATGTGTATTACCAGCTCATCGGTGGCATTGAAGTTGTTGCTGTGATAGAAGTATCGGTGAGTAGGGGTACGGGTACTTTAACATTCACTTACAAGAAATTGTCATTAGCATTCGGCATAGCATGGCTGACATCCAAATGAGCTACATCAGAGTGTAGTTCATAGCGATTGAATTGGCAAGGGGGCCAGCAGTGGCACAGGTATTCGAGCTGCTGCCATTTGAGATCTAAATGATAAATCATTAGTGGACTCAAGGTACAGTATGTAAGTCTTAAGTACTCACCCTGTTCCCGTAAGCATTTCAAATCTTCTAATTTACAGACAGGCCAATTCAATCGTCTGGGCATATAGAACGGCACACAACTGCAATTCTTATAGATCAAGTTGCTATAACACTCCGCCTGGCAGTTATCCTGACTATAGTCGGAGAAATGGAACATTTCCCTTTCATGTGGCATATAGCATTGACGTTGCTCTATTGGCAGACTGGCCAGATAGGAGGTGGCATGTGTCATATATGATTTCAACATCAGTTGGGATTCCGAGCCTCTTGGTAGCAACACACGTTGTGTGGTTGGGCTAAGCACAGCCTCTGCTTCATGTATAAGCACTTCGAATCCCGCAGCAGATGTCCAGGAGCTTGCATAATCCTCCAGCTGTGTAGCTAGACGCACAGTAAATCCTGCACCTGTACTGCAGGTGGAGCTGGAGCATGTGCTTGGGTTCTTAAAGGTACAACAGCGTGCTCCACTGTAGCTCCATGTAGTCGCAAAGTGTTTCTTACAACTTTGCTTTCGCCAGCTGCAGGTCAACAGCTGCTTCTCGCACAGTTGTGGGGATAGCTCATCCAGGAGCTGATCCCAAGTGGAATTGACAGAGATCAACTGATTCACTATAGTCTGATTAATAGTAACTAAATTGGGATCAGTGAGCCAAGGAATCTGTTGAAGTACTTGCTCCGCCACATGCCACTCCTTTGATTTACTTAACATCTTACTTCTGGAAATTCGATTCAATCCACAAATAGTGACACTTGGAAATGGCAACGGTCTCTCCTCACTGGGTCGACTCATGCTTTCTATATAGCGTATGGTTGGAGTGTCCGCGGTCTGGCCATACGACATAACAACTACCAGAAGGGAGAGCAGCACTGAGAGGCATATGAAGAACCACCAGAGCACCCGTTGCCAGGTCTTTGCGCCCACAAATAAATGGAATCCATGTATGCTCGACATCTCGCAATAGATCTCAAATCCAGTCTTTGGCTTGCAGAGACCATCATCGTTCCGAGCACGTAGGAAGTTTAGAAAACTTGGCAGTGGCAGCTGGTCCAGAGATTTGGAGACTTTCAATCGTATTACACGTAGCCAGCGTAATATCTTGAGGCGTTTCATAGTTTTATTTAGTTTATGACAATTATTTGGCGGTTTTGACGGCTTATCGAAGCATTGTAGTGGCCTTGACTTATGTGGTTGTTTGGGTTTTAGATAATCTTCAAAATAGATTAGATAGATTGGTTGTTCGGGCACATCGATCGTCATTTTAGTTACTGTTGATTTATGCACTGAGAAATATAAAGTTCTATTTTGTAGTACTTAAAGTTAGTACTTTTAATGATAGTAAATCTTAAGCCAAATACATAAAATGAATATCATATGAGAATTAAATTATTGTAGCATACTTTCAGGATTGTCTAGAAATTGTATACAAAATTATAAATAATTTTTATAATAACAATATAAAGAAAGAATATATAGATAATTATTTTAAGAAATTCTTTTATTTGAATTTTTGAGAACGTATTTATGGTTCTCTTCTTGGAAACTGACTTATTGAAAGTACAGTGCATTTTGATGGACCTATTTGAAAGTTCGAAATGAGTTTGCTTTCTAAGAAACAATGGTAATTCGAGTTGCCAGACGCGTTATTTAAATGTGATAAAATTAAAAACCGAAATAATAAGTCACGTCAAAGACATAAACTCAGGTTATTATTTTAGGAAATAATTTAATTTCAATTTATGAGTTCGTATTAATAATTCTCTTCTTGGAAACTTACTTGTCCTATTGTATTGCAGTGCACCTTTTTATAAACCCCGATTTGAGAGTTCGAAATGAGTTGGCTTTCTAAGAAATAAAGGCAATTTCATTTGCAAGACGTCCAAAATATTCTGGCCATATAAATATATAACATACACAGACACGCCCTTTAGCTGTACTTTTACTATCTAACAGGAATCAATAGCATATGGTTTACCATATACATATTTAATCAGTAGAATGCATCTATTACCTTCACACCTCCAAAAGCAAATAAAATAATAAGAGAATTAACCAAATTGTTTGCTAGTGGGCATCGGGAGCTACCCAAACGATAAGCATGGCAAATAGAATATTATTAGAGTAATTGTTTACAGCAATAACATTTCCTATCCGCATTTAAGAGATGCATAATGTTGTTATTGTTGCTGCCAATATAACAGTGCTGCATTGTTTAATTAAGTTTATTGTTATTGTGGTTGTTGTTGTTGATATTAACACTTTATCAATATTGATATTGTTAGAGCCATGGGTAATACACAGTAGTTAAGTATGCAATGCGTGTCGCCACATGGTATGTGTCGTTGAGGCTACCCCGCCTCGCCTTTTTCAATCTGCAACGACCCAACTGAAAGATATAGATATACTATATAGATGGTATCTCTAAATACAGATACATCAAAGTCACGCGCAAATTGGGCGTTAGAACTGGATATGGATTTGAATAAATGTGATTGTCATGTGATTTTTTAACGGTCTTCTAATCAACTACACAAATATAATATTGCATAATGCATATACACACAATTTTCTTTCAGATGTGTACTCGATTGAGCAGCAGCTCTCTATAGGTTCCCGACCTTTAAGTAATGTTTGATATATTCAATTTCTTAGTTCAAACACTCATTCGATTACAGTTTATTTTGCATAGACATGAGTCACTCTTAAGTTAAGTTTCCCGAGGTTAGGTGTAGGTTAGTTATATTTACTCTACTACTCAAGGCTTGTCAACCTCTCCCGCTACTATTCTTTTGTAGTTTTGTTAAAATGAAAAATATAAAAAAAATTGTTGACTACTTTTAAGCGTGGCATGAAAAAATGTTAATTTTCAAGTCGTGTGCACGCAAATATTTGCGCTCATAACATTTACAAAAGAGTCTGCTTTTTTGACTTGGAACAAATATTTGGTTACTATGAAAACCCAGTGAGCTCCATAAATTTTCGCCGAAATTGACGTTCGCATGGCTTTAATTAATTACATTTTTTTCGCAGTTGTTTTTGAGTTTAATTTCTTTTTTTTTCTTTGCTGCCAGCACACATGTTGCCCAAGTATGTACACGAGGTGGATCTCTAATGATATTTTAATAAGTATTCCGTGAACATATCATTCATTTGCTAGCCACGTGCCGCACAAACGTTTGTCTGTCTGCCTGATATACCTACATACATATATTATAATCATAGACATACATACAAACATATATGTAATTTATTACAGAATGCTGGCTGTTCTGTATTGATAAGGCCTTTTTGAGAGCTGATCGATTTGCAACTGCACTGACAGAAAAAAGCAACTGATTTGCTATTTATAATTTCACTTGATTTATGTTTTATGACAATTTTATTTTTAACATTTTAACAGCTCTTTATTCATATTAAGAGAATGAAATATTGAGCCTACATCACGGGCATTTTTTAGCTCCATTCGTAATACAGCTGGTTTTAAAATTAAGTACAGTCTGTCGTAACGGTAAACACAATGCCATATATACGCATCTTGCGTCACGACAACGGTAAAACCTGCAGCTGACCGACTGACGTGTCGCCTTTCGGGGCGGTACTTGGGCTATTTTTGGATGTGCGGTGCGACTTGTAAATTAAACTCTTGATAAGCCACATCTCAATTCGAGATGAGTGCCTGTCAGTTCCCAGTTTCGATATGTATAGTACCTATATTATTTTCAGCTGCCCCCCAGCAGCGTATGTTTGTTTGTATTATCAGGCGCCGATTTATATGGACGCCTGATTATAATATAAAAAAAACTAGAGCGAGGCTAATCTTTTGGTGTAATTGACGCAAATTGCAAGTGATATGATTTTGGTTTATATACACTTATTTTTTGCTGATTTTAAAAAACGATTCATACATCCATCACTGACATCTCTGGGCAACGCCATTTGAACTCGTAACCGAACGCAAACCTCGTGTCGTATCGAACCAGAACCTGAGTCAGCCGATTTGAAAACCCTATAGGAACGTGCCATATTATATGTAACAAGTAATCCCAATCGTGTCATTGATTTCCTTACTGAAGGTCGGCACCTTTCAAATCGATTCTTTTGTTTATATATATTATGAGCTGATTGGGTCTCTGAATTAAACAGTTTTCCTATTCACACGTACTACGGAATCAGATCAGATTGCACGAGTATCACGTGGGATTTCCACTATAAACATTTTCCCTTTCCATGCGAACTTTGTTTTGATTTTTATGCTTTATTTAATTGCTGGCAGTTGTAATTGGTAAATATTGGAAAATGCCTTTAAAGTTTGGCCTCCCACTAGACAAATAAATATTACCCTCGGGATGACAAACGAACAATTAAAAATTGTTTTCGCAATTTTTATGGGTTAAACAATTGAAGCGTAAATTCAATATCTGTCTTTGATTTTCGTCTAAACAAAATGGAATTCGACTGTTAAATACTTGAAATTGTTCGCAATACAAAAATGAGAAAGGTATTCCAAAATTATTTACATTAAAATGTGAGAACGAAATGTTAACATTTGTTGAGCCATTTGACATGGATCAATCAGAATGTGTATATATAAATAATATAAATATAAACGATCTGTTCTAGATGCTCTACTTGAAAGATTCAAATGGTATATTAGTTCTGTGTAAATCACAAATCTGCCTTCTATTTTACTTGGAGTTCCACTTGATATACGCCTTGTGAATTTGGTCAGTACTCGTCGAGCACACCTGACTGGAGTACCTTGGCCTTTCTGCTCATTTCGTTAGCACATTTAAAATTGTTTTCTTTTCATTTAACTGCCAATAAATTTGAGAGGTTCCTATTCTAGCGTGACCTTAGATAAGCAAATCATTCGGTGCAAATGTACATATATACAAACATACATATACTTCTTCTGTATATAGGTTTAGATTTATAAATATGTAGAAACCTTATCAATGGCTCGCGCCACTCACATGTTACTAAGCTATTTTTAATACCTAACAATAACAATATTTATATCAATATCATTCATATTTAGTGCTGAAATTGTGCTGAGTATTGCTACGACAAAGTACGAATGAAAAAAAGAAACAAAAACAAATTAAAATAAAAAAGAAATTAGCAGGTTGATAGCCTCTGTGGCAGGAAAAAACAAACTCAAGAATAGTTTCTTTTTATCAGTTCGTACTGTTACCAAGTTGAGATTTAGCAAATAATGAATTTAGTAAAAATATTATTACATTAATAGATTTGTTTTGATTTCAGTTTATATAAATAGTTTATGGAAAGAAACTGGTAAAATGCACTCGGTATAATCCGTTATTTGTTTTAACCCCTCTCTGACGTATTAGCTCTACTTGTTTATTGTTTTTTTCCTTCTGTAAAAAGAAGAAGCATCACAAATTTTAGTGCTAATTAATTTGCTTATCAATGACGTTAATATAGTGTGACACTTTTCCATGGAATTCTAATTATTATGGTTCGATCCGCTTTGTTTTCCGCTTTTTGCTTGGAATGACTCAGCACCCTCTTCCTAACATGTAATCCCTAGCGTCAAAATAATGCATAAAATTCGAACGGTTTGCGTACTTACGGTTGAAGTGCGTGCACACCCAGCTCAATCTTGATCCAATCCATGTGTCATCTGTCAGAAAAATCATAATAATACTGCTACTGTTGTGTGCTGAAAACCATGGGAATGTCTAGTTGAAAAGAAGGCAATAAATAAGAAGATTTATGGAGGTAGAGTTTAATAGAATTAGACGAATTTTGAAGTAGTTAGTAGACAGATATAATCCAGTTCGAATTTCTTCTAAGAGACAACAATCTAAATAATTTAGAATATAAATCGAAAACTTTATAAAACGAAGCTCTCATATTATCAAAATATTTTTATAACAAATAACAGATTTTATTAGAATTCTTAGCTTAATCGTACTTGTTTGAATGCCCTTGAATATACTGTGTATATTCTATTTTAACTTTGCCAAAGAGCATTGTACCTAAAACATCAAATATTATTTAAACAGATTTTTTACTGTTAAACATTTAGTTATTTACCTAAATGATTGTGTATTTAATTTTTTTATACGCTTTAAAGAGCGTAGAGACCAAATCAACTGCATGGCGCCTGTATAGCAGACACACACTAGATATCTGTGTGTGTGTGTGTGTATTTACAGAGGCAGAGATCACGCACACACACCCACGCACACACACAATGCGCACAGCTTGACGCTGGCACAACAAAGCAAACATGTTAATGAGGCAACGTCTGTTTACTGTTGTTGTTGCTGCTATTGCTCCCATTGTTGTTGCTGTTGTTGCTGCTGTTGTTGTTGTTGGTTATAGTTACTGCTGTTGAGCTTAATACTATGACGTCAGTAAAGTCATTGAATTATAAATTAATAACGAGCGCCATGTCAAAATTATAACAAACATTTTTGTTCAGCTGTGTGTACTACCGACGAAATATTTACGAGTCCCCGATAAAAAAATGAGTTTGTTTTTAAATTAACTTAAAAAACGGTTGGCAGCAGCGCGGAAGAATTAACGAAGCGTCTCACACTACCTGAGCAAACTATTAAATTACATATTTGACGTATGGACTAGCCCCTCTCCACTCTCGGCTTGCCCAATAGTAGAACCTACCAATACCGTTTGCCTGAGTCCAATTCCGAATCGGAGTCGGAGTCCGATTGCGATTGCGGCGATTGCAGGTCCGTGAGCTACGATAAAGTCGCGACTTGCGAGATTAAAAAAGTCAAGTGACACGCAAATGCGTCAATCGAAAAGCGCAAAAATACAACAAGAAAAAACATAAAAAATTAAAAAAAGAATATAAGTATAAAGAATCAATAGGCAGCAGTTGGATTAACGAAGAACCAATGCTCTTGGTAACAGATAAGAAGCAATTAAAAAAGCATAAATTTGAGCAAGAAAAAAAGCAGAAATAATTACAGAAATAGCATGAATATATATCCATAAAAATGCAGCTATAAGTACATACATATATCGACAATTTGTATACCCCATAATAGTAACTATTCTGTGTCTTGTTACATCTTCAAGTTAGACATTTTTATCTCTATCAAATCGTCACATATTCATTCACATAGTTATAGTAACTCACCTCTGTAGAGTAAAACAAACGTCAGAGCACATCTTGAGGGTAGCATCAGAAGTGGGAGCTGGAGCTGTAGCTGTAGCTGACGCTGGAACTCTGGGATTCAGGCTCTTTGTCTGCCAATGGCCATTGAGTCGCACTGCCGATTGCCACTTCACTGATCCCTCTCTCTTTTAGTGCTTTCCCGTTGCTGCAGCCTCTTCATCCGATCATGACAAAAGAAATGTCAGTAATCGGCGATCTTCTGTTTGTTTGCCAAGTCTACTCCCCCCCCCTTCCTCGCTCCACTCTCTGCCCCAAGCAAGTTGCGCGTTTGACGTCAAATGTGGCGAGGCTTACTTGGGCTTTTCTCGTCAGCTTCCACGAAGTGTGATGATTGTTACGAGTCAGAAGCGATGGCAGTCAATCAAATGATCTGAATCAGTGATACAGCTGCACAAATTGAAATGCAGTGCCAACAAATGCACTCAAAAGAAGAATGTATATACGTGTATACGCATAAAGACATCAAGTATTATGAATGAATTTCGCTTTGCACTGTTTTATGATGAATTAAACTGCACAAATTGCCACATGAATATTTATTTGATTCAATATTCCAGCGAATTATGACGCGTGAATAAAAACCATGCTATAGTTGTAGAGCAAATGATTGTACTACATTCACATTCATGCACTTCATTTCTAGTTGAGTTAGGTTACATTAAAATTTAGTTGTTTGTCAGGCAAAACCAAAACTATGACTTTGAAATTCCAGTCATTATAATAAATATGGAAATCTGTATTGCGTTTGATGCTAAACAAAACTGGGAATTTTTGCAGCTGATAATATAAAGTGTTTGTCTTATGAAATTCCAGTTATTACGCACAGTCTAGTTAATATGAATATTATCATTAAATTACTAGGCATACTTAATATTTGATGATATGATTAACCTCTCTTCTCAGTCTTCACTTTATTTTTACCTTGACTCATTCAGTAGTTGAACAACTTTGTGTAGTTCGAAGAGGAAATATTACCATTAATCCTACTACGTACTTGGCTTTCAGTCACGTGTTCAGTTGTTGTTGTTATTGTTCGCTGTTTATTGTTACTCATACGCCGCGTTGCCACGTTGCAGTTTGCACTAAAAAAGTAAAGTTCAATGCATTCTAAGAGGGTTGCTCAGTTGGGTTGCTTGTGTGGGCCTAGGTATAAAATTAGCATTGCCATCGCCATCGCTTCGCATAACAATTGAAACCGGCTGACGTATGTGTTTGCCATGTGGGGCAATGGGAGCACATCCATGCATAACATGCAATTGCACAGAAGTCAAAACAGAAACCGAACCGAACCGAAACATATATCAGATTTGGGGGTTTGTATGTCACATAAAACATTGTATCTGACGCACGACTCTGGCCATGCCCCATAAATATGCCAATTTTGCACTCTCCCTTACATTGGCCATGAACCAAGCAGCTGCCCTGTTCCCGGAGAGGGGAGGCAGGAGTCAGGGGTGGAGAAATCCCAAGAAACTGGCGCAGATTTTATCAAAGTTTTGCATAATCCCCAGAGCAGAGGCTGCGCAGATATAACGAAAAAGAAATAATGCTATTTGCATTGCAGATCGCGCATCAGATCGAGGCATCTGGTCCCCGGGGCGATTCCGAAAGAAGTTCAACAGAATCTGGATAAACAACTCCCTAGACGGTTCAATGCCTGTTTCTGACCTTAGGATGGCGCCATTCTGCTGCCTGGATGACGGCTTGTTATTCTTCTCTAACAATCCGATCTTATCTAATTGCGACGATACCGAACTACGCAATTCGAATAATCAGGGAAAGTACATACATACATAATATGTACGTACATATATTTCAGTTTGTAGTAAATAAACGTTTGCATGTTAAACTTGTGATAACATTGGTAAAGTTTAGCAAGATCATGTGGAAGTTGATTAGATATACACACATATCTACTGCTATGGAACGTAATACAATGTTCCAGAAGAGCGAGCCCATAATCCGATACGACCCGATTGAGTAATACGATGATGCGATCAACATCTATTATTTAGACAGAAATTTAAGCTCAGAAACGGAATTCCACTCGCATTCATAGTCAATATTTATATTTTATTCATAATAAAATATTACGATCAGTATGCATCATCAAAAAAAATAACAAACTGGATCAAAATTTTTGGTGTGCCAAGAGACATTTCACAACCATAACTAGAGGTGACGATAGAATATTTAGCTTGACGATTTTATTAAAGAAATTGATTCCCACACCATTTAGAGGCATTTACCATACATTCGGTTAACCCGATTAAATCGAAATTTATTCATAACTTACATAGTATATTTTTATTTGGAATCAGTTCTGGTTTTTGATCTGGTTGTCGGCGATAAATAGATCGTAGTAGATAATCCCTTATTGAGAACCAACCGATTGCTCACACCTTTGCTTATCACAGTGTGCTCTCTTCGTGTGAACTCTCTCACACACTGTACACCCACAATAAACTATCACTCTCCCACTCGCGTCACAGCTAACCAAACTGCTGACCCTACCCTCTTCTGTTGTCGCACCGTTCCCATTCACTGTTCCCATTTGTCAGCAAGCGCTACGTAGCTGTTCTCATTGCGCTCGTCAACTGTTCCCCCTGCACTTCCACTCTATGCTCCATTTCGCTTCGCTCTGGCTACGATCGCGAACGCACACCTTCGGCTCGCACATCGTGTGTCTTCGTTGCTTTGAGCTCCAGCACAAAACTGGACGCCATATGGCCAAACCAGTTAGTCGCCCCACAGCATTGAACGCGCAGCAACGTTAAGCAAATTCTCGCAAGAAAGATAAAGATTAAGAGTTTGACGCGTAAAAAAAAACACAAAAAAGAAACATTGCAGACGAAGCAACTGTAAATGAAAAGTGCAGTGTAAGAGAAATAGAAGAAACCTTGAGCAAAAGGCACTCATAAAGAGCAACGTGGTAGCAAATAGTTCAATTATAAAATGCAAATTTGTCAAGCTTAAAGCAAATAAGCCAATTTTTTTACACGCGTGTACCACTACACATTTAAAGTGCGATAACTAGAACTCGATAAATAAGCCAAATGACTATGACTTCTACTGTGCTGCAGCGCCCACAAACAACAACACACACAACAACCACAGCGACAGCGACAGTGGATAAAAAAGCAACTAAAACGGGCAAAACAACAACGGCAAGAAATCGCAATACAATGGCCTGGTCCCATGAGAAATTGCGTTTTTCGTGCATTGATAATATTGGCCTGAAGCAGCTATGGAAACTGATTGCATTGGATACGGCCAGCAACAGCAACAGCCACGGCAACACTAGCAACAATGTAGAGCAGCCAAAAGGCAACAACAATAATAATAACAATGAGGTAAGTAACCTGGTCAAAAAGAAAGCTTCGTCAGCCAGAGAGAGGTTTTGTGACGTCAATGCAGTTACATCCGTGTAGAAAGCAACAACAAGACAACGCACAACACACACGCCAGAGAAAGTAACCCAAACACACTCCGCCCCCTTGGCCCTATCCCACTCAGAAACACTCGGAAAATAAACACATGACTAAAAAAAATTCCATGCCAGACAACGTCTGGCTTTATCTTAAGAAAATATTTTATTTATTTTGAATGTGGTCGTTGTTGAAACAACTGTTCGAGTATTCTGAGTGCCCCAAAGCAATGCGGCATGTACACATGCGACCCAGAGACAACAACACACAGTCATCTGCATCAGAAATTCCAGTAACCCCCACACGTAATGTCAATTTGCATACGGACTGACTGGACGGACTGGCCTGCCCTGGCATGGTTTGGGTTGGGCGCTAATTAAGACGAAAACAAAAACAGTCCAGTCGAAGCTGCCAACAGGCAGTCTCTCTATCCTATAGTGTAGGGGCTTACGATGATGACTATAGAGAAGTCCATTTAGTCGACAACAAATCAATTCATTTTATTGAAAACAATTGAAAGGCTTTTATATCTTTGTTGTGTGCACACGAGTATTCATCAATTTGGCAATCATTTTTGCTCATTTTGCTTTGTCTTGATAAAGTCCTTTTGAATGGCTGTCAGTTTAACAGTTCATTTGCCTGTCAGTTATAATATTCGAATTGAACAATGCTATACACATTTCGCACAGTGTAGCATAACTTTAACACATTTCAAACACTCAAGTGCATCAGCCCACGCTGTCATCAGCTGCTAAACTATTATCAGTCCCAGCCATAGCAATTATATTTTGATTTTATTATTATTTATTTGTGTTTGAATTTTTCGACATGGATCAAGGCTCTTGATAAGTGCGCTTAGACTTTTTGAGACTTTGTCTGCTCTGAAGGCTGTCTAGCTGTCTGCCAGTCAGTGTGTCCGAATCTAGAGCGAAGTTCATGGCAAAATTGTTATTAATATGCTTACAACAGTTAATCGTAGTCGTAGTGAATACCCCTACTGCGTCCGGACTTTTACTTGAGTCAACAACGCGTCAGATCAGTAGTTCGTAGAGCCGGAGTTTTTGGAAATTTATTCAAAGTGATTCACCCTAGTCATTCAGCGAATTGAGTGCTTAAAAAACGCATGCGAAATTAATCATTCCGTTGCTTAAATTAAAAGACTAATTAAGTGCTATTAGTAATGCGAAGAGGGGTGCTATTTGTTCCGTTTTGTTAAACTCTGGAATTTGACGGAATAGATTAATGTCTTGAGCAAAGCCTAAGCTATTAATAGAATCGATTTCGCTGCCAATCAACATTCTCAATTCTTCGCACTTTAATTGGTTTTCAGCACTTTATCTTTTAGCTTTGGAGTCTTTTGACAGTTTCTAATGTTAAATGAATGTTATTGTGTCCGTAGGACTGCCACGAGCCGTACTCCGTTGACCCTGCGCTCATCTTCTTGCCTCTCGTGTTCGGATATCGTAACTACGATGCGTTAACTTGGGGTTATGTTTTATAACCCATAACTGGTTTTCGGTTAGAGTCATATGCCTGCCCTCCCCTACCTATCGGTGGTACCTTCTCCTGTCGTCGAGTTCCCCCTCCCTGGTTGCATTGACGTCAATGCAAATAAAGCTTGAACTTGCCGAGCTTTTTTTCTTCTGCAGACGACACGCTGTCTTTCCCCATTACTGAGTGTGCGAGTGTGTGCGGAATACGAGGGCTGGCAACGCAGCCTCGATCCTGTTTCACAATGTCAGGGTTGTGTTCTAGAAAGAGTACTGACTGACTCACCTACACCTACAGGGCCACACAGCAAACGAGGAGGGAAACTAGTTTCCACTGGCAATTGCCGGCGAGACAAGTGTGTAAAGGGATAAATTGGGGATATGAGACATCTAACAACTCAAACCGCGATACAGAAAGTTTGAATTATAACCTTTTTCTGCTCATTCTGACAAATTTCGGCAAGTTGATTTTGTTTAATTAACAGCTCAACTTGCTTTGACGTCACGCGCATAAATTTATTCAAGAAAACGTTTTTTTTTTATTGTATCATTTTGTATTTGTTGTTTTTTTTTTTTTTTTAATTTCGTTGGTTTCTGTGAGTTAACACGTTCCCCGCAGTCAATACAAAGGTTTTAAGTAGTCATAAATAAACACTGCTAAACTGTTAACTTGGTTAAACAGCGCCAGCGCGGCAGTTCCTCCCTCTCTAGTCTAAAAATAACGGAGCGATTTAAAACGCGTGCGAACTCCGCTTGCGTTTTTAATCGCGCTCATCCACTGAAGCGTAGAAAAAATATGCTGTAATTTGTAATTTGTGTTTACAGTTTTTTTGCCCACATTATTTGTGATTATTATTATCAAACGCAAACGCGTCTACGAAATATGTCACAGTGAGTTATTCGACTTGTGGTCGCTCGCTTGTCAACTGTTTTAAATGTAATTTTTTGATGAGCTGTCAGAAAGTTTCTGAGGTCTGAAAACCACATGAAAATAATTATGAAATAATTGCATATAAAAATTGAATAATAATGCGGCTCGGCTTTGATATATATTCCACGTGTTATTGTTGTATTTAGCATTTAATTTAAAGCCTCGTGCTAATTGTGGTCTTCAAATCAGTTCCAAGATCTTACAGCCAGTCTACGTGAGAAAATGCAAAAACCTATACGTAGTCTCATCCTAATTAAAGGTTGAAATTCCATTTCGTGTAATACATATACTTTTATTATATTGATATTTTAATAGATTTATTATTAGTATTCCAGTTTTAGAATAAAACAACAATCTTTGTGACGTCCATAGAGCGCGAAATCTATAATTAAATGTTGTCAACTCGGCCTACTTCCCCCTTCTCTCACATCTGTCTAACTGTCACTCTATCTGTCTATCTAAAGGTCAGTGCTGACGACACAGCTTCAATTCTGTACTAATAATACAGTTTTTAGCACTTAATAGAATACCTAATTTCCGTGCATTTAGATAAATGAAATGCCCATTGATTGATGCGTATTTAATTAGTTAATTAGCTTAGATTAAGATGTCATAAAATGAGTTGAGCATTTCATGAGTTTCAAACTAGTTTACGTTTGCAGCGCAGCCAACTTAACAAGCCTAATCTCTGCACTCGCAGCCAACTTAATAGGGGCGTTGAGCTCCTAATTGTTTATCTACAGTAGAATTTCCCTGGCAACCAATTAAACAATTTCAAATGCAATTAGAGTATCTTTCCACAAAGTAAGCCCTACCGTGCCCTACTTGAGTATATTTACCCACTCAAGGTGTTTGTTGCACCACTGTGCACATAGCAACATTGGCCTAACAACAGGTGTTATCTGTATGCCAATATGTGTGGAGGGATAAGTGCATAACTTAATGTTAATACCATATTCTTAATAACATTTAGAGCTCTCATATAATCAGCTGCTCCACTGCAGCCACAGTGGGTTGGGTAAGGGAGCAAACGTGACGAATCTGTGCGACGAATGCAAATTTCTTGCCTTACGTAAACAATGAAGTAAATTTTTAAATAAATCAACGCAAAGCAACAACCAAACACAACTCGTGCCATGTTGACAGACGCATTGCTATCACACTGTTATCACTAAAGATATAACAGCTGAGAGATAAGAGATAACAGTGATAGATAGCCATGCTACTAGTACTAGTAAAGACCAGAGGCAGCTCTCGGGGTATATAAAGATGCTGTGCATAATTAATTCCAGCATCCCGTCTAGTTTAGTTGCATTAATTAAAGCATTTCGAGTTCTCTCGGGTTCGTAAATTTGACTTATATACATATAACTCAATTTAAGCGTCAACAACAACAACACGATCATAACTATAAAACCAACTTTGCATACTAAGTGCCTCATTAGCGGGGCACATTCGAAGAGCCACACACGTTGAATATTTGGAATGGGAATGGAAATTGGTATGGATATGGATATACTATAGATGGCATAGGAGGCAGTGCCATGGTTATGGTAGACCCATAAAACAATGAGCCGTTTTATAAGCCATATACGTACTTGAAGGCAGCGCCAGCAAAATTGTAAATAGAATTTTTTGCACTTTGCTGTTGCATTTTGATTGTATAATTAACAGCTTGTTGCCTTGCTTTGCTTTTCCTTCTTCACTGTTGCGTTACGTTTGCTTTACGACTGAGTCACAATATTTTCATTTTCGTATACTAAAGACTAATTAAAAGGGGTGTGAAAAGTGGGGTCTGAGTAGTACACTTGTTAACAGCGAAACAGTATACTAAGCATGGGGAATAACTTAAATGGTCTATGGTATTAACTTGAGCTATTACGTGAACTGAATATTACGTGTTGTTTAGTATAGATTAATACCCAGTTCATTAAATGGTTTTCTCACCTGCCTCTCTGTTGGTCAAACACTTTGTATAATCTTAATCTCGGTTCAAGCAGTGCACTGACCTCCATTCCAACACTCTGCTTGCTCTATTCACAGCGTCTAACACTAGCCTACGAGAACTGTACTAATCTGGCCGACTATTTGAGCTTGCAAAGGGACGATCAGGATCAGACCACAACAATACCCACGACTCAACAGCACATGTCACTGCTCAAGTTTTTGGCCATTGTAAGTAGCACTCCCCTCCCCCTACTCCCTAACCACTACCCCTGCCGTATAGCTTGTTTTGATATTATGATCTTTATGATCTTTATGATGATCGGTGCAGTATTAACTTGGCTTAAACACTTCCTGCTTGCAACCTCAGACAATAAGCGAGCGATTGGCATGCTGCTTACTTGCATTAATTTCACATTATAAAACCGCCCCGCTCCACCCCTTTTCCCCACGGGGAATGGGGGGCGTAGGGGTACTCGTTTCGTTGCATATAAAATCTTTTGTTGCTGTTTTTGCTTATTTATTATCATCGATCAGCAGGCAATAATCATTTCAATATGTGCTATGGCATAAAGAATGAAATTTTTTATATGCATTTCGTAAATGTCGTTTCATTTCGGGCTGTCGATGTCTGATTGTTTCATTTAAACCAGTTTCATCATCTCCATCAGCTCAAGATCCGCCTCTGAGGTCTCCTTGTCTGGGCTGTCTGTCTGGCTGTCGTCTGTCTGAGTCTGGTGCCCTCTGTTGCTGGGGCGTGATATCGCCGCAAGTGTGAAAATTGTCTTAATCTGCTTAGGTTTTTGCACCCTTGTGATATACTACTATCGATGTCCACATGAATAATTTCATAATTATACTATGGCTAGAGGAGCTATGAACTTGGACAGCATGTGACTGGCATAATAAACATTCAAGTTGAACACGCGCGTCGTTCGTTATTAAGTCTTTAAATAAATTCAAATTTAATTAGGGGTTAGGAGGGATTTTCTACACAGACTTTACCTCATAGTTAATAGACCATTAAGTAATTATTATTTATACAATGTGGCATTTCCCTAACTAGCATAAAATACCCATAAAGTATTCTTTTACTTAATTTTCCCTTATCTCTTCTATTCTCTTTCAGAATGCGCTGGAACTTAGTGCACCTGCCACGCCTTTGCTGCTGCAGCAACAGCAACAACAACAGACGCAATCAAAGCCACACGGCTGGATGCAGCTCTCCGGGCACCCAGAAAGGTGAGCACTCATTGAAAACACCCCGTAAATAACTTGAATAAACTTACCCATCTTTATTCACTTTGCAGCATTGTGCCGACTACAACGGGCATTGTGAGGAAAAGAATCGCTGGCATTGAGGATTGCGAGGTGCTTGCCTATCAGCTGATCTCACAGGAGCCAAAGACAGCGCAAATTGTGCCGGCGTATTTGGGATTGAGGGAGATGCAGTCGCAGCATTATATCGAGCTGCAGGATCTATTGGCTGGCTTCAAGGATCCCTGTGTGATGGACATTAAGCTCGGCAGTCGTACCTTTCTCGAATCGGAGGTCAGCAATAATACACTACGTCCGGATCTATATCAGAAAATGATAGCCGTGGATGCCAGCGCACCGACTCAAGCAGAACACGAATCTCAGGCCATAACTAAGCTGCGTTATATGCTCTTCCGCGAGTCCTTGTCTTCCTCACACTCCAAAGGCTTCCGCATCGAGGCACTGCGTCTGCGTGGTCGCCCTCCACTTAAGGATCTGAAGACATGCCGTACCAATGAGCAAATCTCCCAGACCATTGAACAGTTCCTGGCTGCACGCAGGTCCGTGCAAAAGGAACTAATTAAACGACTGAAACACATGCGTCTCGTGATGGAACAGTCGCCGTTCTTCAACCGCCATGAGATCATTGGCTCCAGCATCTTCATTGTCTACGATGATCAACGTGTGGGCGCCTGGGTGATAGATTTTGCCAAGTCACGCCAATTGCCAGCCCAGCTGAGTGTGAATCATCGCAGTCCCTGGACACCTGGCAATCGGGAGGAGGGTCTGTTGCGCGGCATGGATGAGCTGATACATGCCTTCGAGGAGGTCTATGCACGCAGCGGCAGTCATCGCAGCTGCTTGAAGATATAAACTCCTTAATTGCCACGCCCTCGCTATATTTATAATCTAGATGTAGGCATATAAGACTGATTCGCCCAATTCATTAATGTGTACAGTGAGCATCGCCATTATCCACACACCCAGCAGCGCTTTGACTATTTTCCATATTGGAAGTAACTAAACTAAGCGCCTAAAGTTGACACTTGTAGAGAAATATATGCATATATATACATAAGTACATCTGTAGAATGTTATTAAGAACGATTAGTATTGAGCACACCAAGCAGCATTTTGTTTGATTGAAAACAGGTTTAACTTGATATAAGTATTGCTACAATGCATTTAAAATTTTTATTTAAAATTGTATCCACTGTGAATTTGTACGCAAGAAAAACTAAATCTCAAGAGAATAAGTTGAAAAAATATATAATTATGAAGAAAACAACAAATTGTTTATATTCTTATCGTATACCAAGGGCAATTTTCGGAACTAATGAGGACTGATTTTAAAGTTCTCACGTCGCTTATCAATAATTACGTTACGTATTTCAGAAATACTCGGAACTGGAAGTCGTTCATCATCTCAAATGTTTGAACTATGTGAATTTAAATGATATTTATTTACACAATTATATATGTCGTAAAATTTCAAATAATAGTTATTATAGTGGAGTTCAACTGTCATTGCGGAACTGATTCAAGTTCCGTAAATATTGAAGCGCTTTTGAATTCGAAACAGGTCTATTAGTTGGCGCTACGTGTTTTCATTTCTAAATCTACTCCACAAGTGCAATGTCTTATACTCATTATGTGGAATTCCAATTAGAATAGCATTGAAAAATATATTTCATGCATATGAATACTTAGTTTCTATTGTAATTCAAAAATTATTCAATAATGAATAAAACTTATACAACTTTGGTATAGCAAATTGATTGTATAAGTTTTATTCATTAGTTAAATTCACTGTTTTTTAAATATACTTAATTAGCAGTTTATTATGCTTACATGGTGCATATAAAATGATCTGCATCGATGCTTGAGTAAATGTGGCCTTCTGATTGCATGAAATCCAATATGGAGCTAGGAAAAATATATTTCATAAGTTTTGCAATTCAAATATGATACTTGTATTAGTACTTACTTCATTTCGCTGGCGTTCATGTGCGAGAACTTGGCCTGCAGCTCGCGGCGGTGTATGCCTTCCTCGGAGCAATTGCTCTTGATGGCCTGGAACACAGCCAGATGTTTAGAGTCCAGCCCGGCAACAATGGCATCGCCCTGGCTTGCCGAGATGCTGGGCATCATGCCGGCGCTGCTAGTACTTGAACCTGCATTGCCCTTCACATGATACTCCTCTGCCTTGTAGCGGGAATGTAGCGCCTCAAGCACATGTGTACATAAGTCATTGGGATCTAGCACATTTATCAACTTAAATACCATCAGTACGCGCTGTCCAGCTTGCGAGCGCACTGAACCGAAGATCTTTACGTAATTATTTATCATGACATTGGGTGCTTTGATGGCATCGCCCTCTTCCAACCAGTAATGTGCATCGACGCGGCCACTATGATCCTCGATGGAGTACGTGATCTTTGTAGATGACGTCTCAACATTTCGCACAATACCAACAACGCAGACCAGAGCGTACGTCACATCGAACATTTTGAAATTGCCCTCGGACGAGTCGAGAACTTGTTTCACCAGAACGGAGATAATACCCTGTAATCAAATATCAATTAACCTAACAAAATACAGATTATAAACAACCAACAAACCTCTCCGGATGATTCCTTTGTGGCGCCGGCAGTGGCTGTTTGTGTCGCATTGAAATCGCCAACTGAAGCAGAAGTTCATGTAAAGCATGTGTTTTGAACAAAATATAGTAGTACTTACAAGAATCGTTCATTTTGATGCAGGTATTATAATTACAAACTTGCAAGAACAACAAAATATAATTTCACAAGCTGCTGCGCACGAAGTAAATTGCGCCAAAATCACACTCAGCAAAATACACGATGCGATGGTGTGATGTCTGTATCGATACCATGGTTGCGCAGAGCATTATCGATATTTTCGTACTGCCAATACACGATGCGATGGTTTCGCGTCTAATATTTGATATCGATACCATGGCTATTCAGAGCATTATCGATATTTTCCAGCTGTGCGAAATACCAGGGCTGCCAACCTGCGTCAAATATCAACACTGCTAAATTCCATATTTATAGCTGATATTTTTATAGCAGTGGAACAAGTTTAGTAATTTGTAATGAATACACTGCGTCCTTGTGGTTGCAAGGGCGTGAGAACCTGCCTTTCATGTGAGAAGGATTTTCAAATATCCAAACCATCATTGCAAGAGCAATTTCAACAGTTAGACCCTTGGTCGTATTGCGTGCAATGTGAAAGACTTTATCCAGGCTGGGACACGCAGGAAGTGCAGGCCGCGCATCCTGAGCACGTTAACACAACGGAAAGCTTAACGTTGCCGGGTATATTTGTGAAGGAGCAATTCGTTTCTAGCGACGAAGGAACTCAGCTAATGTCAGACTTGGATAAATTGCCATGGGCAATTTCACAAAGCGGACGACGTAAACAAAACTATGGACCAAAAACAAATTTTAAGAAAAGGCGCTTACAGTTGGGTGCTTTCGAGGGATTTCCTGCCAGTACACGCTATGTGCAGGAACGTTTCAAGTCGGTGCCGTTGTTGCGAAATTTTCAATCAATCGAGCAGTGTTCGCTGGAGTACGAGCCAAGCAAAGGTGCCAGCATAGATCCGCATGTGGATGATTGCTGGATCTGGGGCGAGCGTGTGGTGACTGTCAATTGCCTGGGTGACGCCGTGCTTACATTGAATTACTACGAGCAGAAGCAAGCAGATAAATACAATTTGGATTTAGTGCCAGAATATGAGCAGGAACTATTGGCGCCGTTGCTGCAGACTAATGAACTGAAGGCTTACAGTGGGAAGGTGATTCGCATACCCATGCCAAAGTAAGTAGAAGCAGGAGTAGATGTGTCGATACAAATAGTTAATGACGTTCAATTTCTTCGTAGTTTATCTCTCATTGTGCTCTATGGACCAGCGAGATATCAATTTGAACACTCTGTGCTGCGCGAGGATGTGACCGAGCGACGTGTCTGCATTGCGTACAGAGAGTTTACGCCCATGTATATTGATGGACTGCAGAAAGACCTGGGCGAACCTGTGCGAGAAAAATCACAATTATTTTGGCAAACAGCAATAAAAACAGACTAATATAATTTACAATATTTTAATTAATTTGTTGAACTCGAATCGTATCTTTGACGTGCGTTTTTATGGGCAGGCCGATAGTCAAGCAGAGCTACTTGTGCAGGGAGCTGTACACCATGCATGCGCTTCAGATGGGCACGGAGGTTGCTGCTGGTGCTGAAGCTATTCATACATACCACACATTGATGGCTATTCGCGTGTTTGTCCCTGATGTGGGCATTGAGGTCCTTGACCTTACGAAATGCTGTGGTACAATATTTGCAAACGTGCGTCCGCCGCACATGGGTTTTCAAAAATTGCTGAGAAGCATAGGCTATTGGGCAATATTTGCATTTATAGACGGCCTGACTGCCACTAGGTTCGACGTTAAGCAGACGATTTGTTTCATTGTACTCGTCCAGGTTGTCATGTTTCAGCTCAATGGCTGCATAATCCAAAGTGCGTAGCTCATAATTGGAAAAATGATGCAAATTCTGGTCCATTTCAGCTTGCTCCTGTTCATCCAGTTCAGTGGCGGGCAGGAATTCGGATACAATTAATGAATCCTCACTGGCTAACCTGTGAGGGAGACGCCGCTCCTCTGTTTGTAGTTCTAAAATTTCATGTTGCTGCGTTTCTTCCTTAACATTGAGAATGTCCTCCAAATCATCTTGTTCATCTGCTTTTAATTCTTCTATTTGTTGCTTCGCGAGTTTCGCTCCGTTGTACAATTGACGCAGCTGGCGGTTAGCGAACAACAGCTTGTTGAAGTAGGAGTAGTGCAATAGACATTCCTCCAGACAGGCATTGCATATCATGGGCACCTCGTTTGTTAAATCCAACGTAACGTGATACTGAATAAAAGTTTAGGCTATACTAACAAAAACTCAATAAGTCGCTTGCATACATACAAACATCTTTTGCATTATATCGCAAATTGTGTGCTCTTCCTTAGCGTCTTTGTTTTGTCCACCTGTGGTTACTTTGTGATCCCTTATATCGATATCTGCACTGTCTACAAAACAGATGCGGCAGAGTTTTCGCAAGTCCAGATTCATGGCTTTTTATTATTTCTGTCATTAAATGAAAATCACAATAAGTTTGGCACAGCTGATGTCATGCGGCATCACGATACAACCCTGGATATCGAAACTGGAAAACTCCGCTTATCGATTGCTTTTAACGCAAAATGAGCGCTGTTAACGCAAAATGAGTGAGTGCAAATAGAGAAAGGTTTTCCCGGTTGCCACACTTATTTGAAGTTGTTCTTATTACTCAATGAAAATACGTTTTATTCTCTTTTCAAAATAAATTTTATTCAGTTTTTTTTTGTGTTGCAATCATTTCTCTCGATTTTTAAAGTTAATTTATTATTTAAATCATTTAATTCCGTTTCAGCTTACAATTAATTATTATCGTCAATGTGACGAAAGTTATTTGTCTGTCAATAATACTTATCGACAACAGACTTTTTAGCTAATTTTTTCGGTTTTTGTTTCTTTACATGCTTAAATTGGGTTTCAATTTGCAATTTGCGGTAACGGTTTAATTAATTATGCAAATAGCTATTTAAATTGAATTGGTAGTTTTCGTTTTTGTCTTGTGTTCAGGGATATATTTTGATAGGCGTTGGGATTTATTTAACGGTTTGGTTTTTGTTCTTCTTTTGTTTTGGTTGGTGATTTTTTATTAGTGCTTAACATTTGGAGTTTTTAGACTAGTTTTGTGTTTGTATTTAGTTAAATGCTAATTAGAATTATATCGTTAAAAATGTGAACCGATCTTTCTGGTTTATGAGATATTTAGTTGTAGTTTAGCTGCACAGACATGCAAAATAATAAAACGGAAGTCACTGTTTTTGGAATTGTTCGAGTTGTTCTTTATTTCAATAAGACAAACGTGTGTGAGTGTGTGTGTGTATGCCTGTGTGGGTGAGAGTGTGTGTGCCAACCTTTATTAATTAGCATAAGCATTTAGTTAGTATCAACTCTGATCTGAAGAATTAGGTATATACTTCTGTTATTCATTTGTTCTTTGCAAAGTAGTAAGTTGAGTTCTTATATTTCGATCATTTTGTTTTTGAAATGATAAAACAATTGTTTACTACGAAATTGCCGTTTGAGATGTCATATTTCATTCACCATTAAACGTATTAATTTCTCGTGTATTATTAAATTCGTTTTTTAAGTTGCCCTCTCCTAATGTAGGACGCTTACTTTATAGTTCATTTTTTGGGGTTTCTTTACTTTTTTTTGCATTTCCATCATTTGTTTCTTCATTTTATAATTGCCTATTTAATGCTATAGTATTATAATACATACATGTAGACTTCATTCTTTTAAAGAGTGTAGAAAATGGTTTTGCTTTTTTAAAATAGCTTCTTTTTATCAAAAAGACATTCATACACATATAAGTATAAGTACATAGTAGTTCTAATTATGCGCCTAGTTGCTCGAAGATTAGCACTAAATTAACTAGAATACCCAAAGTAACAAAAACTCAAAGCCTTGTGCCTTCCTTCCTCTTGCTACGCCTGATTACAATTGAATTTCATTTGCTAATTACTCGAATTTGCAAATCAATTACAAAAAACTAAACGTAAGAACTAAGATTCTCTTTGAAATAGTTCTCTAAACAACCTTAGGGGGACAGACCAGTTATCGGTAGGATTACGCATATTGGGCGTAAGTAAAAATTACATTATATCAAATGCGAAATAAAATATATATAGAAAACCAACGAGTGCCCCTGTAGTAGCTGTAGTCGTATAACTTTCAGATCTTTAGGTTTGTTTTAGCTCACAATTATATTAGGATTGATTTAGCACTCATATCGGATATTGTGGGATCTTTAATGGGATTTGGGTCTAGTGCAGATTGTGTGATTTTCAGCTTTTGCTTCTATTTAAGTAAAATTCTCGTCTGGTAATCAAATGATGAGAGATGTGGCACAATTCTGTTAGAAATACTGTATGTTAGTCAAAGATCAAGGTAGACTGAGAGATAGTAGATAGATGGGGGATAAACGCAATTCAGAGTCTGGTATATAGAGCGAGTACGTGCGAGTTATACGGCAGTGTTTATACGATTACTTTGTGATTTCTTTTCATCATGTGTTCGTTTTAACAAGGAGGTAGGTTTTTTATTTTGTGTGTTGATTTTGTCGTTTTGTTTTTGTGTAGAAAACATGTACATTAAAAGGTCTTATAGGTGGGTTTCTTTTTTTGTTTTATGTTTGAGAAAGTTTTACAATCTGGGAGCATTTTTATACCGTAAATATCACTGTTTCGCTTTTGCTTCTTCCGTTTTGCAGAGTAAAATTGAAAACTTGAGAGCTCATATTAGTTGTACAAAAATGGGAAGAGGAGCCTACATGGAACTGAAGTTTCTATCGAAATTAAATGCACGAAAAGAAACTGTGAAATTTCCAACAAAATTGTGTTAGTTTTTGGTTGGGTTTCTTCTTGGGAGGAGGGGGAGTGTCGTTATTTTGCTAGGGTGTGTTTAGTTGTTGCTTGTTTCCGTTTTATTAAAAATATATGTATTCGTATTGTATGTATACGAGAATATGCGGTGATATATGTGTCATAAAATATATATACACCTGTTTTCTTTATGTTTATACTTATTATTTTTGTCATATTGCTAGTTTGACTAATCCTCCTTTAATTTGTTTTTGTTTTGGTTTCCTTTTTGCAATTTATTTGGTGACTATAACTTGGCTTTTTTGGGGGTTTCTTTTGCGTTTTAGTAATCTCTCAATTTGCTACAATATTTCAACAATAAATTTTCTAAAAACAGCTTTGTTCAATGAACATATTCTCAAAGTATTCTCTTTCCTTTTGGTTGTATGTTCTTTGTTTGTATGCGCACTTTAAAAATTAATTATACGGTACTATATCCAATATATATTTATATATATATTTAATTATAATTATTATTATGTGTCAGTTTGATATTATTTAAGCCCCACCTAGATGCTAACCTAACCACACACGCTCAGTAGATAAAAAAGGAAAGTATTTCAGCAAAATGATTGTAGAAATAATTGATGTAAGATCTTTGTAATAACTTATTTGTTAAAATCAAATCATAGTTAGATTTATTTACTATTTTTTCTTTAAATATGCCAGAGTAAATGAAACATTTTTGGTCCACATGATGTAAACACAAAGAAATAAAAAAGAGTAATTAAACTTGCTTAAATTAAAGTGTAATTAATACATATTTAACAGAAAGTCCGTTCTGAAATTCTTATGGCTGTCCCTTGTCTTCTTTTGCTCTTTGTATTCGACAATTAAGTGCTTGAGTGTGTGTGGGTGTGTGTGAGTGTGTTTTAAATACATATCTAATGTCTCATAGGAACAATCTCTCTTATATACATATATAATGTATGCGCCTCCCTCAGTGTGTGTGCGTGTGTGTATCTTTCTAACATAAATTATAACAACTCAGCATAATTAACTTATAAGTTTGTCTATTGCACACACATGCATACACATACTCATATGCATGTGTGTACCTAATTGCAGTATCCTTTCTTGTCCTTCTTCTGAAACATTTTCCTTGATGTTTGTTTTTTTTTTTTGTTTTGTTACTAATTTGCCTTTAATATGCAAATGCTTTTTGTGTTTTTTGTTCTTTACTCGTTAATTTATCGTCTCTTTGTAACTCGCTAAACATTTGCTTCTTATTTATTTCGGTTGTACGGCAGTAATTTTTGCTTTGCTTTGTTTTGTTTTTCATTTCATAAAATATTTGTATTTTTAGTAGATATTTCTTCTCATCATTTCTCTCCCGAAAGAGAAACTTCTGTGTGTTTAGTATTTATTCCTTGTTTATCTTATTTCGACTTAAAAATGTAATTAACAATTTTTTTTTTCATTTCTCTGCTTTTGTTTTACTTTAGGTTTACGTTTTGCTTTTTTATACTGAAGCAGCTTCGCTAGTTTTGTTTTTATTTTTTGAAAAAGAACTTAACTAGGCATTCTCTCATATACAGTATATATATTTGTGTGTGTACGAGATGTGTGTGTGTGTGTGTGTGTAGCTTAAGTGTCTAAATTGAGCGGCCTTATTGCACGATTATGTGCGGAGCTGAGAGCAGCACGGTTACCGTTGCAATAATAGTAAAGAGCGTAAAAACAATTAAACAAAATCTGTGAAGTAGAACGAAGAATACACGCATGAGTAGGAGCAGTAACAACACGAATTACCGTTACACACACACACAAGACACAGCAGCAGCAGCAGATACAGGCCTAACGTGCGGCGTCAACTGTACGCCATCTTTGTTTATTAATGCCACGTGCGGTGTTTGTCTATGCACAGTACGTGTGTGCCACACGCTTTGCAAACAAACGGAAGTTGTGTGTGCGGGTGTGTGTGTGGCATTGCGGCTGCCTGCCTTAATTGTTTGATTTAGCACACCTTCGCCTGCCTCTAGGTAGGCGCAGTAAGTAGTAATAACCGCATTTGTGTGTTGGCAAAGCTTTACACAGTTATTGACTATGATACAGTAATTTAGAATATGAAGTTCCCTATCCCAACCCTGACATCCTTTGGTACCTAGTATGTATGTATTCCCACTCACCTATCCACAACCATTGCAGCGAATTTCCAATCGCTTATCAAGTCCGCTTCATCGTCAGCTTTGCGCATGCGCGCCGTAATAAATTGCAATTCTTTAAGAATTAAATGTAAATCTTTATGATTGCAGCCTATTGCAGTATGATGCTCCTCCACCGTTGTGGGTCGACCAAAGCTACTGTAAATCGAATAAATACATATATATTATTATAATTAATATTAAGTATAGTCTACTTACGCCGACGAACCGATGGCGGTTTGTGAACCCGATATTGTATGACGAAAATCGTCATCGATATCTAAAACATTGGCTAGTAAGGATTTGGAAGAACGTTCCTTCAATTCCAGCTCTTTCATGCGATTGCTTAATAATATTGATTTGCGCGTGATCTTACGACCCGGCCGACCCATGCGCAATATCCAGGGTAGCCATTGTAGGAAAACGGATTTTATCTATGGGAAGAAGTAGTGAGTGAAATGGGATTCGGTCCAGTTTGAACTGTGTACTTACCCACGGAGGCATCTCGTGTATATCCGCTGTGCGATGATGATAGTTGAGCACCACAACCGTTAGCACCACAGACGATGCAACCATGAACATGATACAGTTGAAATATGTACCTACAGTGTCAACAGTGTCGCAGGGAAGAGAAAGATTCTACATTAGAATGCTGTGCATGGGGTCTCAACATTTTGCGCAACAGTAAAAAATGAACAGAAGCTTTGGAAATGATAAATGTACAGTAAAACAGCATTTACATTACGTTAGTTTAGTTTAGTTTTGATATCATGATAAGTAGTAGAGTAGAGTTTCTTTTATCAGAGTTTAGTATTTACTGTGTCAATTTTTGAGACAAACAAATGCTGTGATTTTACTGAATGCTTGGTTACTACTACACACAATTACAGGGTATTACAACGTGCAGTGTGTTTAGCGATTGATGTTTACAGCAGGCTTTAACATGCAGTTTAAGTTTATGATTATGGTACACACTTTAAGATCATTGCATGCTGGATGTGTCTTAAAATAAAGGACAGTCGAGTGGTCTGTGCTCAAGGTAAACGAATGATTTGCCAAAATATATTTTTGATATATTAATAATAATTAATTTCTTTGTAATACTTATGCCAATTTTATCTGAATTATTTCTTCAATTTCAATTGCAATTTTTTAAATATTTCTTAGTCAGTTGACTACAAACTACGCGACTGTCCTCTAAGGCTCACAAAGCATATTAATTAATTTAAATAAAATAGATAACATGCATAAAATGAAAGCCAGTTTTTTGTTATTGTTATTGTTATTTGGGAACAACTGTAAAATGTTGTGTAAATGATTCTATTTCTCTGTTTGTCTACTTCTCTATTAATGTTTTTATCTTTTAATGTTGCAGTATAATTGAATAGGTGTACTTTTACTGAATATTTAGTACTGGTTTTTTTAAGAGTTTTTATTTATTGGAGAAAAACATTGCAATAGTAATTCGTTTAAGGCGTTTTACGGCTCATGATTACAATATTTGAGTTATTTAGTCAACTTTTGATACTTGGATGTGAGGAATTTACTTTATCAAAAAATTAGTAACGTGTCTCATTTTCGATTAATAATACAGGTATACGTGTGTATTTGGTTATACTTAAAGCATACTTAACTTGCATTCGAATATGTACTTATTTAGTTTGATTTAAGATAGGGATGGATCTAGTTAAGTTAAGCAAAGCACCCTCAGAAGCTAGCGTCAGTGTGGAAAGATATTGGACTTTGTGATACCCTAGCAGAACATTTAATAAATATTATTCAAATATTAAAAAAAATAATAAAATCACCTAGTTATATTCAACAGATTTCGGACAAATTTTGTATAGTTATTTTTTATAGAAATTAAATGAACTGCAAAGGTATTTTATCGTTGGTATTCCAAAGCATTAATATCCCATTTTTTAGTTATATTTGTAGAGATTTTTCTACCTTATGTTAAGTATTAAAATAGGTTCAGCCAAAGTCTAAAAAGCATTTGATACAGATTTTGGGAAGTTGTAATATTATCTAGTATATTTTTTTTTTCGGGTAGAACTACGGCAGCCATAGGAAAGATGTTGGAGATCCTTGGAGTTTGTTGTAATACTTCATGCTCACTTTATTTTGTTGAATTTTGATTTTCAGTTTTGATAGTTCACCTACTTTAAACGTACTGCAGAGCAGCCTGCAGTCGTGCTAAGTTTTAAATTTGTACACATTTTGATCATAATTCGATTTAAGCAGCTTTTTTTTATTGTTTGGAAACGTTTCATTTTGCTACATTCGATATTTTTATTTGTTTAAAATCAGCTAAAAGAGAAAAGATTTTTTTGTTGGTAGTTTTTGTTTAATTTTTAATAGCGCTAAGAAATTCTGGAGTTGTTTATTTAGTTAATTTGTTATTGTAAATGATAAGGCATAACAGTTAGTATTAATTGGAGATTGAGATTGTACTAGTACCTAGCAGCGGTACGGCCTCGCTCGTCTTTGTTATGACATTGCCGACCAATAAAGAGAAAACTGTTTGCGACAGTAGAATTGTAACACCTGGAAAAATTTGGTACCAAAAACGAGTTGATTGATTGAGTTTCAAGTTCAAAATCATACAGCAAATGACGTTTCAAGGGCCGTTCTGAAATGTTCTCAATAGAATTAGCTGCCAAAGAGTTGTGTAATTTAATAGGGATTTATAGAAGAAGGCACTTTAGACGGGGGAAAGACAGATGGAGATAACTACGGGTAGAAAATCTGCTGAGATGAGCTGTAAATACGTATCTTTAGATTACTATTTGTATCTATATGGGTTTCAATTCATCATTCTCAATTTACAGCTCTCTCAGTCAGATAGTACAATTTCTAAATGATATTTTTTGGCTGAACCTTTTTTTTTTAATACTTCTACGGTTTGTTTTTCTGTTCGGTTTGCATAGCCTATGCGAATGCATTTGCTAGGTTCAAGCATAAGTACATAGTTTACATACTTTTAGGTAAATACTAGTTAATGTTCTTGCTGTTTATTGTAGTAGTTATTTGTTATGGCAGTGCATTATTTAATTGTACAGGAGCGCTAAGCCGGTACAACTCTCGGAGAACTGGGTTAATACGATACGTGTATCATCAATCAAAAATGGAACAGCAAGCGAATGCATAGATACAATTTTCTGACCCATTGCACAGCTTACAAAATAAATATGTATCTATAAAAATATATATTTGTTTTCCTTTTTTAACGAAATGATATTTTTTTTGCTGTTTTCAGTTGACAGCAAAAGATAATATTTGTATGTAGAAAAGTTTTGTATTAATTTGTTATTTTATATTGATCAAAAAGGTTCTCGAGCAAAAAATATCATTCCGAGAAATGGGTCAAAAAGTGTAAATATAGTAGTAGTTGAATAAACTTGAGAAGCTCAATGACTGCAGGTGATTGAATTAAAAGCGAGTAGTAGTAGTTGGGATTAAAAGATAATTCTAAGTTATTGAAATATAGCATGTGATTTGAAAAAATTGAATTTCTTTTGTGGGTGTACGATTCTTGAGATACTTTGATCATTACTTGAATTTTTGTGGTGGGGTGGAACAGTGGGGTGTACATTTAATATAAAAGATATATTCTTTTATTTGATATCGGTGATACTATGCGTATGCAGTTAACTGAACAAAGGTGAGGCATGAGGTGAGGTGAGGTGAGTTGAGTGATAGAAACATAATGAATAATAAGTTCAAAATCAAAGCTATTAGCAAAAATAGTTAAATAATACCAAACAGAATAAAACAACTTCTTTCTTTCTTTCATCTTCATCGATCGGTGACGTTAGCGGCGATAAGAGAATTATCGGGCATTTTATTTCTCAAAATATTGACATAGGCATTTCACAAGTATTTTCCCAAATCAGCTTGTATTGAAATCTGTCTCATAAGTATCTTTTGTAATTATTGTTTTTGAAAGAGTTACATAATTGCGAAGTGAAAGTAAGTACAAACCATGTGTACTGCATTAAAAATATATATAATATTTATATAAATTTGGAATATAAGATTAAGAATTTTTGTTGAATGATAAAACGAAGTATTCATTATGTGTTTGTCTATTTTCTAATGCAATAGAAGAAATATAGTAGTCATTTTTGAATTTTAATAAATATATTCATATATAAAAATTAGGAATTCAAGTAAATGGAATTTTATTGGGTTTCTTAAATAGAAGATAATTATCGTTGTGATAAATATAGAAAATATTGGAGAAAAGTTGATTGTAGACTGATTGATTGTTGATTAATTAAGGGATATCTTGGCATCGGACAATTAGTTTGTGGGTATTTCTTTTGCATTATAGTATAGCAACACAATAATCTTTTCAGGAAATATTGAGTAGTTATATTGAAGTGAATATATTATATCATTGGCGGAGCTGGAGTAGTTTTGTGCTGAGTAATTTCTACAAGTTTATAATATACGATATATATATATATGTATTTATTTATAATTCAGCCACATACCAATGACAAAAATTAAAGAAGTTATAGAGAAAGTTTGAGTTTTTAGGAGGAGTATAGTTTAGAAGTTTGTAAGTAGATAACGATAGCATTTAAAAGATTTCTGGTACGGGGTTAACGTTGCTCATTTTTTTTGGTAAGTATTTAATTTGTGATGGAGGATAGGGCCGTAGCACTGAGCTTTGGTATGACTACCGAAAGGATTTCTTGTAAAAAGCGAACGAAAACTGAAGAGAAGAGAGAGAGGAAGAGAGATAGAGATCGAGAGAGAGAGCGAGAGATGTGACGTAGACTTAAAACAGAGATTAGCAACATAATAATATATGATATCAACTAAGAATTGGCGTCATTATATATATATAGAATTATTATAAATTCAATTTTATAACAAGATAGATATAGAGAGATAGCGTTATAGATAGATAGAGAGCGTTAGTTGAGTTTTGGTTTAGTTAGTAAGTTTTAAAACTTTTTGTAATTAGTAAACATAGTACGAAGTACACAAATAACATTTAACAACTTTTGGCACTTAGCAATTGGTATTTGTTGACTTTGGTTTTAGTTAGACTAGTATTTTATTTAAATTTTTAAAAGTTTTTTTTGTTTTTTTTTTGTTGGTTTTTTTTTTGGTTTTAATTAAGGATTATATATGCGAACAATTTAGCAATGTGTGTGAGTAATCATAATAGATATATATATATATAACAACAATAACAATAATATTTATGAATATATATAGATATATATATATAGTTTGTATGTACGTATATATAAATCATATTAAGTAATTTGTTAATTAACGTTTTTGTTTTTTTTTGTTTTTTTTTTGACAAATTTGAATATATATTTGCATTTTTGTATTATTTTTTTAAATGCAATCGCTACCTAACAAGGGGATTGCATCAGATACTTGGGGCAATGTCTCAGCTACAAGGTTGAGAAACACTGTGAGCGATAGAAGAATTGTAACTCCTGAAACAAAAGAATTTCGTTTTGATAAAATACAATATAAATAATGACAAGAAATCATAAATTGATCAAACGTATGTGTGTTGTTTTTGTGACAATCAAAAGAGTAAAACTTATAATCAAAATAACAATAGATATATCAAGGGCATTTCACAAGTTGTTCCGTGTTGCTGTTATTGTTGTTGTGACAGTTGTTGTTGTTGTTGTTGATGTACTTGTTCCTGTTGTTGTTGTTGTAAGTTGTGTTCAAGTTGTTGTTGTTGTTTTTCCTATGCGCTGCTGTATATTGTATTCTTTTGGCTGTGTTTAGTATTTTGGCGAATTTTCCAGATTTTTAATTTGAATTCTTTTTGAGCTAAACAAAATTTTGTATTCTATTTATTTTGTACATTTAGTGATATTGATTTCAATCTCGATCTCAATGATGTGTGATGAGTATGCTTTGTATGCTTTCAACTCAATTGGAAACTCAAAAACTGGACTAACAGGGTGGTACCTGACATGGTTGGGGATCTCAACTGAAGCGTATTGTAAAGCGAGGGGTGCATTGTCTGAGGAGTACACAATATACACAATATTTTTAAATAATGCCAAACATTTGGGGTACGATGTGGTAAAGCTTTCTCAAAGTTGAAGATCATTTGCCAAATGTTGTGAAAATTTGAAAGGCGTATGAAACGATTATAAGAAGTTATGAGTTTTTCATTCACTTTGAATAGTAGACTATCTTTCAGTATCTCTTAGTTGTAGAAAAATTCTGTCCGACACTCGCAAGATTAGTTGCAGAATGGGAGCTGAACAGGCAAGGGCAGGGACTACCCTTACTACACACAAATTAATTCTCTTAGACTTAGCATTATTCCAGTTTATGCTCCACTTGAACTTTCCTCAAGTTTTTACTTAAGATCTGTAATTGCAGTTACTACTACTTGGAAAAACATTAAACTGCTTAACCCCCCACGTTGCTGGGGTCATCAAGTTGCCAAACACACACACATACACTCTACTATGACCGAGCACTAAACATTTTTGGTGCAAAAATTTTCACAACATCCCGGCAAATTAATGTTACTTTTCAGTTTGATCTCCTCTTTTTTTGCAGTTGGTTCAACTTTTCAAAAGCTTAATGGGTGGTAAGTAGTAAGTATAAGGTGCACATTCTTCCAACTTTTACCCATTACATTGCCACGCTGTGGCAAGTGGCAAGTGCAAGTTTTTTTTCCTTGCTTGAGATGAGAATATTTGTAAAATTGAACTGAAGTTGGGGCGGGGCGTTGTCTTTATATTTACTTTTTTCCCTCTTTCCTTTGGCAGCGCAGAATGAGTTTAGCGGAACGTGTCGCCAATTTGCCACGCCCACCACGGCAAAAACTCGCACACCGCACGCGGTGCATTTAATTTGCTACGTGCGGCTCCGGTTAAATGTCGGACCAATGGGTATTTTTTCGAGTACACATAGGCAAAAAAAAAGGAAGTTAAATAACAAAAAAATATAAAATTCTGCACAGAGCATGCAAATTTGTAGTCTCATCTTTAGGGTCGTTGTTGGAAGAGTTCTGTGACGGAACGGAGGGATTTATATTTAATATGACATAATATGAACGCATGATGAGCGATTGGAGTACATCTCATGGAGCGATACGATATTATGTGGAGTTGCAAGTCTACCATCTGGTCAAATGGATCTGCAGAAATGCAAGTTCAAATGTTGCGCTTTTTTTCATTTTCTTTTTTTAGCTTTTCGCTTAGTTTAGTTGAGTTTCGTTTAGCGGGTGGTAGGGGGTTTGTTTTTGCTTATGAAGAGATGGGGTTTCGGTTTTTTATCGTCGGGATTTTAAAGGTGAGTGAATATATGAAAAATTTTAGTTAGAGATACATTTTGTTTCTTCGTATTTAGATTTGAGCTAGAAAATAATCATATTTTAAGTTGATTTTTTGATTTGAGTGTTTTCTTTATGTGAGGAGTGTTTAGTTATTGTTTTCTTATGTGACTGAGTGCAAGTACCAGAGGTGTTCTTGCCAAAAAAGCGAGTTAGAAAGATATAGAGATAGAGATTTGGATTTAGATATAGATAGATAGCAAGTAAGTTAGTGTCTTTGCTTATGGCTTAAACTTTGGCCTTCTTTTTGTTTTGTTTTTGTTTAGTACTTTCTCTTTTGTATTGGTATTGTGGCATGCGCTTTTCAGTTTGTCGTATTGTCTTCTACAATTGTAGCTGTATGCGTGTAGGTGTGTTGTTTGTTGTCTCTGTGTGTGTGTGTTCGTGTGTTTGTGTACTTACGTCAGTTCAAGTGTGTTTTATTTACAGTGTGCTTCGGTTTGGGCAATTTATCTATTGCCTAACTCCAATAATATCATACCTACCAAAACTACAGAGCTTTTGCATTGCTTTAACTTCTTAATACTATGAGCATGTACATGGTAGTAGTAGTAGTAGTATTATAGTATATATGTACAACTCTAATTTAGTATATATGTAGGTAGCATCTGCCTAACTTGAGAATTATTCACTATTTTCCTCTCTAGTTTACCAAGTATCAAAATGACATTTGGCTGCGTTTCTTTTTCGATTTGTTTGCTGTATAGTGTGCTCCGGATTGTATACAAACCTTTGCCATTACGTGTATTACTTGTGGAAACATAAAAGAATGTGTAACTGTTTTTAATTTCTTTTACATATTGCAATTGACAGTCTAACTGGCCACATTTATCAAATTAACTGGGCTACGTTTTATTTGCAGCCACCAGGCACAAAACAAACGAAATGCTTTTTGGAAAATCTATTGATTGTCTACAGTGTAGGCCATGCAAATAGCTACAGTTCGTACAAAAATAATATAACTGTTATTTTCAATGAAAATAAATATGGCTGAAGTTTGTGATATATTACAATTTGTTTCAAATATTTGTAGTAATTATTTGCATGGTTTCTATTTGCATAGCCCTCACTGTAGACTTGTATCTAAATCAAAATGTATTTCAATGCAGTTTAGTTTCATTCTGTTCATGTTTATTTGCTGGTTGTTTGTCTTTTGAGTGGCTTTTGGCCGAGTTTTCTTTTTTGGCCAATTTGGTATAGTACGTTTTAAAAATGGTAGCGAAAAAAGGTTGTTCGTTGGATTTTTAGTTATTGTTTTTCGATTATAGTATGCTACTATTGGCTATATATACAATTTAGCTATTATTCGTTAGTATATATATAACTAATATAATAGAGTATCTTTAGCGTTAGCTCTACGTTTAAATGCGATTGAAATGCTGCTAGGCTTTATAGAGATATTTAGTTTTTAAATGTAACGATTCAGTTCAGGCAAGCTGACCTAAGTAGTATGAGTTATTATGATACACTACTCTATATAGTACTATAGAGAAGCTTATTTACATGATGAACGTATTTTGGCTTTAGTTTAGAATTATCATTATTTTTGGTTTTTTTTTTTCGTTTAATTATTCATTTAAAGCAATAATATTTTTCAAGCTAAGAAACTAAAGAGTGGTAAAAAAATCAGATGAAAAATAAATATATATCATTAGCTAGCGGCAAACACGTATAGAAATCAAACGGAACGACAGAAACAACAACTGATAAAACTATAGTAAGTAGGTTAGGGGGTAGATCGAGGAACAGCTTAACATACGCTTTTCAAAACAGCAAAATGGAATATGGTTATTGATGAAAACGTTAGGCTTTTGTTGTTTTAGCGATTGCGATTGCGATATCGATAAATGCATGTGGTCTGTGTGTCGTGAGTAGTGGTGAGTCGTGAGCTGTGATTCGTGAGTTACGTGAGTGCATGTATGTATTCTTTTTTTCTGTATTCAAATACCAATTATTGTCAGAGCTTTATGACGCGCGATTTACGACTACTTGGAGCAGCTGAGAGCAAAGGAAAACTCTTTACAGTGATGGTTATAATTAGTAGTAGTAGAAGTAAAAATAGTAGTAGATTTGAGCAAAGAGTAGTAGTAAACAGATTTCAAAAGTTAGTCAGCTAACTCTAGTAGTAGTAGTTAAGTAATTGAAAATAGTATGAAGAAAACTTGCTTCAGCTGATTAACTTAACAGTTACAGTTACAGTTACAGAGCGACAGAGAAACAGAGAATGGGGAGAGAGAAAGAAAAGGTAAGACAGAGTTTTAGTTTGGAGTTTGTGAAAGTACTATTTCATAGGTTCATTTATTCTTGGAGGTGTTGCTGTGTTTCGGTATGGAGTTCTATTTGCAAAGGTCTATTCCAGAAGTAGAAGTTCCGGCAGGAAGAGAGGAGTAGTAGTAGTAGTATTAGCTGGCTGAAACTGAAATGTTGTTGTGGCACACACAGTTAAAAGTCCAGAAGGTAGACAGAGTATCTATTAGCATAACATTTGTAGAGAAATTTTAAGATAATTTTTCACATTCTCCATACGATTCAAAGTGTATTCGTTGTGTTTGTGTTGGGTCTAAATAATTGGTATTTTTGGTTGTTCTTTTTGTTAGTTGTGTTTGATGCTTGTTAACGGTATATTTGGTTCTTTTTGTTGTTGTTTTCATTGCACTACTGGTAGTAAAACTAATGACAACTAAAAACAGCATTTAGACACAGTACAATTTGATGTTATTTTGTCAGTACTGATTGTGGTAGCTTCTTCATCAATCTTTTTTTCGGTTTGAAATTAGGGTATTAAATAAATAGCGTGTGTGTGTACCTATAAGAGGAACAGCATCCGACGTTGTCGGCATAGACTCAGCAACAAGGTTTAGAAATACTGTTAATGATAGTAGTATAGTTACGCCTGGAACAAGAGATACAATAAATACTTATATAAACAAACTCATTTCGAAATCAAATGCCAAAAAGTAAAAATCGACTGAAAAGATATTCAAAGTTAATAAAGTAAGAAATATTATTTTAAATATTATATTTTTAATTTTTCTCAGTTTAAGGTTTTATTTTTGGTTTTTTGTTTCTTAGTTTAATTGTAGACTTTGGTTAAAGGGCTGCACAACGATTGTTGTGGATCTAAACAACGTTACTTAGCATGTTTAGGGAGTGTTGCCTCTTGGAGTACTCTATTTAGTATGATACTAAAAACAAATATATGGTTTAGTTAGCAGAAGGAAACACTCCTGATATTAAATTATTACTTCATTTTAGTCATACTCAAAATAAGAAGAAAACATGCATTGTTTAGTCTATCTAGCTTTTAAAGCAGCGTTCAATAGATATACGAGTATATTTTTGGGGATCTTTATTTACGATACTTTTTAGATAATTATTTACGATAGTTAAATCCAGCTAAGCCTCATTTCGCTACCGCTGCTTTACCTGAACAAACATTTGCTCGAAAACCCTAAGCTCTAAATGTTATCACAAATTTTCATTTGTATCAATTACCACCTTTACACACTTTAGCTGTAAAATAAATCTTACAAGATAGTATATCATATAATAGTAATATAAGATCATTTATGGGAAAATCAGTGTAGAGTATAGTTGTAGCGGTTTTCTGTCTGAGGACAGGCATTTGAAGTACTTACCCAGCGTTAGTTTTTCACCCGAATCCGGTGGCAATGTGAAGCCCAGTAGGGCCATCGATGATATTAGCACGCATGGTACGATTAAATTAAAAAAGTAATATAATGTACGTCGGCGTATTTGTATAGTAAAGGTGATATCGACATATGGTTCTGGGCAGCACTGGTAGACTATGGTATTCTTCTTTCCGGGCATGGCTGGACAATAGAATTAACGATTAGTACGGTTCGAAAGGGTGAGACATTTCCATGACATTGATACACTGACACATACACATATGTACAAAAATATCACAAGATATTTGTATCTTTTTTTTTAATAATATTATTTTAGCACTATTTACATTGCGAATAAATGAAAAGTTGAGAAAAAGCGGCAAATGATAAGGTTTATTCTATGAAGCAATTTTGTTAAGCGCAAGACTAAAAATGTTCTACTGAATATTTGTTAATCTTATATACAGAATAATTATAAGTGAAATGATAAGGAATTGGCTGAGGTTGATAAAAGACATTTACACATGACAACGATCAATTGAAAAACAGTTACATGAATAAGCATTAGGATTATGATGATATTTTTTTACTAACCAAGCAAGTACCACTCGCCATTTGTTATGAAATCGGAAAGATCCCCTCCATCTTCGGAATTCAAAACCAAATCCAACTGATTTTTTTCAACAAATTTTTAAAGGTTTTTGGTATAAAAATTTGTTTGCCATTTTTGAGGTAAGACAAACAAATTTTTTATATTTTGATTGTGGTTGGGCATTGTTTTGAGTTTTGAGTAATTTTTTTTGGTACATTTTAATTGGTTTGGAGAAGAAAGAAATTTAACATTTTAGTTTGATTTTGGTATATAGTTTAAGAAATCACTTAAAAGCCACGTTGAAACAACATTTATGTACAAAGAGAGCATATGTGTTCAAGGTGTACGAGACAGAGCGAGCAAAAGAGAGAGCTTTGTTTTTATTTATATATATTTTCATATATTTTTTAATACTTAATTATGCTAGAGTTGAAAAGTTGCGTTTTTAGTGCAAAGAAATTGTGAACAATAATATAAATTGGTATATTATCTTTTTGAAGAGCTGCATATTTGTTTCACTTCCATTAAGAGTCTTTACGTACGTCCAAAATTTCTCACATTTCGCATTTTTCATTTTGGGCGTGGTTTATTTGCCTAACATGCAAAATAGTTGAAACTGGAAATTTTTGCTAGGAAAAATTTCAAGGGTCTCACATGATTCCATTTCTTTCAAACTAAGCTCAAATTTTGTGTGAAGTCCAGTGTTGGGCAACGCACAAAGAAAGTGCTAGTTTTTTTTACTATAACTAGAATATTATGGTCCTATATAGATATTGTGTTGACATAAAATATTCAATGATAACGATTGAAAATTTTTGGTCAACACAGCAAAAAGTATTCGATTTGTTTCGATGGTTTTGTAATTCGCAAAAACGCAAAGAATTGTTCGACGTGAGGGTTTTAAAAATAAACTGGAAGATAGGCTTTGGATAGCGATAGATTGATAGATAGATAGAGACAAAGTTTCGAAAAAGCATAATAAAAAGTAAGAGCAGAGTCGTAAGAACTCTAAGAACGTCGAAACCTAAGTTGTAGCCTAACTGTCATTATCCTGAGTCAACTCCCTTTTTTCTAGCCTATCGATATGGTATAGTAGTGTTTGTGGTTGTGCACGTGCACGTGTGAGTGTGAGTGTTAGCGTGTGTGTGTGCTTTATAGAAAAGCGTGACTAGTGATCTGTGTAAATGTGAGTGTGAGTGTGATATGTTGTAGCCAGCCTTCACTGTAGCGCGTACTGTACTGTTAGCTCATTAACTGTAGCTGTAGCTGTGACTGTGGCTGTAGTGTAAAACTGTACTTGTGTACTAAACACTTTACCTGATTTCCATCGTAAGTCCAACTACCGAATTTCATTTCGCAATGTTGGTCATCAAATGGGAACCACGTGATGTCTATCTTGCATGTGCTCTTGAAGATACCAGGGGGCACGTACAGACAACTGCCGTTATGTTTGACCACAATGTTGGTGTGATACGTGCCATCGAATCCCTCATCCGCGCTAAATTATTGTACAATTATTTATGTATTATTCGATTTTGTTCATCTTGATAATTCGCATTCTGTTACATTGTTTTTATTATCTTATATGGTTCTGTTATAGTGTGTTATCAGGTTTGAAATGTTATCAACAATTATTCTTTGACTTGATTTGCGCTTTCATGTTCATGTTCATTTTCAAGTTTTCATTTAGCTAGTTAAAAAATAAATAAGTTTCTGGATAGAGCCGGGAGCTAGGAATAAGTATGTATGGATAGACAATAGCTCTGGGTTGGATTTGTTTGCTATAGATAGAAATAAAAATTGTCAGTAGGTGTGGTTGTGTCTTGGACTTAAACTAAGTAGACTACAGATACAATTTAATATTGTTAAAATCGTAATTATTATTAGATACATACAAAGATATAGATAAGGTTGTGGCAACAATAATATTTTATGTTTTTCAATCTCAGTTGTGTCTATTCATTTATTAAAATTATGCAAGCCATTTCCCCAAGTTGGCCTATAGATATATATGGAATTTATGAAACCAAATTGCCATTTCTCTTGTCAGCAGATTTTGGGACAAACAAATTATATCTATTAGATACAAGATCTGCATCTAACTTCATGCTGTTACTTTGTGTCTGTGTATGCATATGCAAATCAGGCTCATACGAATTTGTATGCTAAAGTCAATTCCAGACCAGACACACAAGTGGCTACACGATATACTATATGGATATATGGATATATGCATGAGATGTATAGTACTCGTTGTATGGCAATCTCTTGGCTTCCACATTGAGATTTTGTCTTTTGCTCAAATAGTGAAATAAAATGCAATTACTTTTATATTTCGTACTGGTCCAAAGAATTGTTGTGCAAACATTTTGTATACAATTTGCATACAGATTTTGAGTACCGAGCACACGAGTGTGTGTATGAGTGTGTGTGTTAGAGACACGCACTTTAAATCATGGCGATTGTGATTTTGCGGTCAAAGTGTGCATTTAATTGGCCCACACCATACCTGTGAGTGGGTGTGTGTGTGTGTGTGAGGTGTGAGCGAGGCTTACGTGCTATTGTTGCGGCATTTAAGTGGAATTTGTGCCCCGATTAGTGGCCGTTGTAATGACGGATAAACATGAACAATGCCCATGCCGCAGCTGTTGCTCCAGCAGCTGCTGCTGCTACCTCTGCCTCGGCGTGCTCATGCTTGAGATATTGTGGCCACTGCCAAGAGGAATGCAAATGTGCCTCTACCTCAACGGTAACAACAATTGCAACAGTAACAACCACAAATTTGTTACTAATTGCAGACATAGTCTTAGCTGACAATGGGAAACAGTCAGTCCCTTGACTAGTTCTTGGACATATCTAAGACATTTTTTAAATATTTTCGAATTATTCAACTACTAAACTAAGGAATTAACTTTCAACTACGTCGTAGCGTATTTCGTATCGTATTTTCACTTTACATTTAAATTTCGGCGTAGATTTTAATATTTGAGAGTGAAAGATGGAAAGATTTGGCAGCCTTTTGCATTAGCCACACGGCCTTGGTCGGGCTAAAACAAATAAATAAAATCATTGCCAGGCATTATTAAAATTGATGTTGGTCTGTTTCAGACTTGGTCAGTAAATGCGCTCAAAATGCTCGAATGGTTCGCTTCGCTAAGCCACAACCGCTGTCAATCTCATTTTGGGCTTCAGACCTTCAGATACAGCTCGACTCGACTCGACTCGGTTTGGTTTGGTTCTCGACTCGCTTTTAACAAACTTGCACATGCCTTGTAATCTGTTTAGGGCAGATAGCAAATATCAGATAATATTGCAATTAATTTGAAAGCTTTTCACTACAAATTCAATTTATGTTATGCACTATAATCTGACACAAGGTACTGTAGATGGGATTAACATGAGTCAAAGTAAGCTGCACTAATGATATTACGCACTATAATAATAATATTGATTAGGTTGATTGGAATTGACATAGATTTAGATATAATAATATTATTTCCACTGTCATATAGGGTATAGACCCTTCTGGCTGTATCTTTATCAGTTCCATTAGTCAGCTTTAGTCAGCTCGATGGCTAGCAAAAAGTATCTCAATTAAACATCTTTTGGCGCATTGAAATCAGCATCAACAAATTACGAAAATTGAAGCTGGGCAGATTGATGAGCAGCAGGCGTTGATGGGATTCGCATAGCTGGGCACAAGGCCAAAGTAAATACACACTCACAAATACATACATATATCCGTGTGTATCTCTAACTATAACTGTAACTTTATCTGTTACAGCCTTTGTATGCGTATTTGTAGCAGTCTTGGCATGTGTATCTGCTGTAACTGTATCTGTAAGCCTTGTCGTCGTCTTGCTATTGATCTAAATGATGGCCACACATTAGCAGCACGGTCGACGCATACAAATTAGGCCTAGGCCGTGTCGTAGCTGCTGCTGCTTTTGGCCATGGCCAAGTTGAAAAGAAGCCGAAGAGAAAAAGAATTAATAAATTAAACGAAATGAAAGTCAGTTGGCATTACGTTCCAAGAAACTCAATCTCTTCCATTGCGGCAGCAGCATTCTGCTCGTAGTACACTTTGCCTGTGATTAATGGCGATTTCGGTGTGAAATTCATTTTAAGAAAATTGTTGAAATTGATTATGCGTTCTGCCCTCCGCTGTGTGCGCAAGTTCATTAGTAAATAAAGTTGACAGCCAAAAGGTTTTTCCAAGGGAAAACACAAGCCGTAGCTGTAGCTGTAGCCGCTGCCACGCCCAGCTGATGCTCCTCACACTGATTTCCCCTGACTACATAGCTAATCAATATGAATTTTATTCCATAGTCGTTTGCCATTGCCAATGCCAATGTACTACTGCCCGGAACTTGCGTAGGCCTTGCAGCAACTCGTGGGCAATGCTTTTCCATTTGCCATTGCCATTTGCCATTTTCTCGTAATCAACACCGGATGCTGCGTGCTCGACCAAAATGAAGCCTAACACAACGTGCAACTCACTAAATGTCTCGTATATACATAGTAGCAGTATATTTGCCTACAAGCCTTTTGTTCTAGACCAGGACTACTCCACTCCACTCCTGTATTTCAGTCACATCTCGTAAATCCAACGTCAATCAAGTGTGTTAAATTTGAGTTACTCTGCAGAGAATGAATTCCAATTAAGCGCTGGAGTACCCCTAATCTCCGCCAGGTGCATTTAAATTACAATCTCCATGCACTTGTCATATTTGTCTTCATACAGTGGCCGTGTCGCAACCAAGGGGATTTGTGTGGTATTTAAGTAGTTTTTAGTCGCCAGTTAAGCTAGTTTTATCTGCGCTGGCAAGAAATTTTGACATTTAAGTTATGGCTTAAAATGCAGCAGTTCATTTTGGCCAGAGAATCTCAGTTATCCCGTTTTTTTCCCCCTAGTAAAGTGTAAAAGGTTTTTCGCACGCTGTGGGTTTTTCTCACCCTGCCAGCTAAAGTTAATAAAATGATTTGTGAAAGGCTTTTAAGTACATTTTGTTGGCTAAGTAGAACAGATTTTGCGGTTTCTTTTTGTTTAGCGAAAACTATTTCTGCGGCTGAACAGCTAGTGTTAAGTTGCCGAAGAACAAATTGAATAAGAAGTCGAGGTAGAGTCTATTGAGACAGAAGTAAGCAAAGTATTTAGTTTCATTTTAAAAATCTTTGTGAACTCAAGACACAACACACGAGCTATAAATAAAATCTATTGTTTAAACATTACCCACATTTGTTTGGCTCAACTTGGGGGTGCTTTACTTGCGACTTGTGTGCACCTGAGTCTGATATATACTTCATTGGTTTCACACAAACACATGTACTATAATGGTTTGTGTGCGTGTGTGTGTGTTTGATTTGTAGTTGTCACTAAATTTAAACTAAGCTGACATGCAACTAAGCCGAGCTTACAACAGAACTTAAACTAACTTACTGAGAACTTAATGGAACGACAGATGATTCGATACGTTTTCGGTTTTGTTGTCAACTCAAATCCGAGAGCTTATATAAATTGTAAATTGTGTGTGTGTGTGTGTGTGTGTGTGTATACTACACATATAGATACATAAATATGAGCACTATAATGGGTATAAAGATATATGTGATTGAACGAACACACGTTTACATGGACATCGACTAACATGGGAAGCATGAAAATACACATACACATATTTATGGTTATAGTTATAGTTATAGGTAGACACAGTGGAACACAGCTAAGTAGAACGTTAAAATAGCGCACACACACACACGTTAAGGTATAACAATTGATAACTGATGTGATTGGCAAACACGCACATACACACAGGCGAACACACTCTTATTCTCACACACAGTCAATAACTTGTTTGCTAAACATTTATAAGCTTACCGCCAGCAAATGCCAATGCAATGGGAAATGAGTATGATATGAAATAGTAATTATCCTGAGCATTTCAATTGCTTTTCTTTTTGCCAATTGTCAGATAAACATACACACACACACGTACAGAGAACGCTGAGCTATTTGGTCAGCCCATTGTACTTATACACCCTGTAAAGTATCTATGGCAAGCGGGTGTGTGAGCTCCTCGTATCTTCAGCGTACACAAAGTGTTTACAGCGTATCTTCTAGTCATCCACACGCACACACAACACTCATCAATTTTTTTCTTGTTATCTCAAATGTTTCGCTTGGCTTATGGGGCGTATGATGCATGTGTTGCAGCTAGGCAAGGTCTTTATTAGCGCTGAAGCGGCACGGCTTGTAATTCTTTTCGAAATAAAACTAAACATACAGACAGACACACACAAAGGCACGCACACCAATAGACATAGATGTATAGAATATAGCTATGGAATATATATGTATATAGTTAGACAGAGTAGCACAAATATTTGTTAGTTAGTTTTGGCACATTGACTAAGTGAAAGCAAATGGACAAAGAAAGTTTTGCGCATAGAAAAATTTGTACTTATTGTTGGAGTGATTGATACGTGAATTAGGCAAAAAAAAGTTTGTCTGCGTGATTGGAATATAAGCATTTAGCGTTAAATTCATTGATGAGCTGTCCAGGAGAAAAAGGAATACCAGCAGCAGTTGGAAATTTGGCTCGGAAAAGGCCAAGGTAATTGAGCACGTTTTACAACTCAATTATTCGGTTTGTAGTATTTTACTGCAATATAATTTGTTGCTGAGAATGTCAGAGAGTTACGGACAGGAATAAAGTAAAGAGGAAAATTAATGGCAAACTTCAGCAGAATATAATCCGTTAATGAGTATAAGAAGAATACATTCAGAGTGTAATGTAAAAAATATACCAAATATGTACAAAGATATTGAACACTTTAAGAGTGAAATTGAATTGAAATTGGAAAGCTCATTAAAGCATCGGCCTGCCGGATGCATATAACCATATTTATAGAGAGATTTTTAGCTTGAAAGATCTTTGTCTTTATCTTTTTTACAACTATATGAATATGAGTTCGTAGATTTACTAATGAAACTCTTCATGTTAAAGCTAACTAACAATGAATGAATATATTATTGTACGTTAAACTAAAATCAAAATATTATGTTACATGACTTAAGTAATGAGTAGAGTATTTTTATTAATTTTTAAATAATTTTTGTTAGTACGTTTAATTAAATTTGTTGTAGTTGTTGTTGTGTAGTGTGATTGTGTGGGATGTGGGATAATAAACAATACTTATTAGAGGTGCCCACAAAGATAGAGTTAATTGGTTATTACTTTGTTGTGGCACGTATTTAGGTTTGGGGTTTTTGGCAATTTTTCATTGGTATTATTTATATATGCGTTTTTATTTAGTTTCTGTTTAGTACGAGGGATTTGATTTCTCATGCACAATACTTGAAAATCTATTTTGCCTTCATTTGCTTTTTTCTCTAGATGAAACAAATGTTTTCTTTTATGTTTTTTCGTTTATTTTTTTTTAGAATATTTGATGGCTAAATAAATTCAAGTATTGAACGTCTAACCAGAAATATTACACCAGCATATTGTTGAACAATTTCTTATGTTGGTTATTGTCTATTCGGAAACAAGTACACAAAGAGCAAACAATATTCTACAAAAATGAATGCATTGACTATACAGACCACATCATGAGTGTTTTTTTAATGCTACGATCTGTTCAGGTATGAAATATACATATAATTGTGATCTTTACTATATATTTGTTGTATTTTCATTTGAATTGATCAGAATTGTTGCGAACAAACTACTTGCATAATATTCTGGTTAAACAAAACGTATTTAGTTTCATGGAGTTTAGTCTTTGGTATTATTTAGAGGCTCTTTCTAGAGTTGGTTTAGGTTTTTATTATGTATTCAGTTTATATCAGATATTAGAGATTATATAGTATATAGTATGTACGTTCGGTTAGCATTACGAATCCAATTACAAAGTGAGGCCCACATCAACGGCAAGCTGACAATGTACAGTCCCACTAGAACACCACTGCGTGTAAACTACTCTTATTTGAAGTAAACAATTTTTGTTTTAGACATATTTAGGTTGGTTTTTTTTTTGTTTTTTCATTTTTTTGGTTAAGTTTTTTAGTCAACATAAACATTGAAAGCAAATCATAAATTCGGGTAACACTGAAATACCAAATACAAAGAACTAAGTATGTAAGTCAGACAAAAGCAGAAACATAGTCGCTATGTTTAGGATTTGTCCTTTGATTCTCATAATACGACACACAAACAATAGCGAGTGGATTATATGATACGTTTATAATATAGTATGTCATATATGTATATATTGTATATGCATAGAGTAGTATATTATAAATATATGCTATAGAATATGTAAACTCGTTTACATTTTGGATATTTGTACAAACGAATACAGAATGGAACAGAACTTTAGCTATGATTACAAATAAATACACAGGATAAATCAATGCTGAATGAGTTGTTTATTCAGAGCCAATGAAGGTTGGGTTTAATTTGTAATCTCTTCTTTTTAATTGAACAATTTAAATCTCTTCATTGGCCCCAGAACAGCACAGCACATCGAATAACTTAAACAACTATGTAGTCTATAGTCTGAACAGTCTATAGTCCATAGATACAAATAAAACTAGCTAGTAAAACGCAACACAGCGTTTCGATAAAGTGCACAATTCAACTACATAATAATTAATAATCATAATAGTATTGACAATACGTAACAAAAACTGTAACACTAGAAACAAAATACTATTATCATTTATGCAATTATATTTAACATTACGTACAAGATTCAGCATCTGCCTTGGGTATAATATGTACTTCTAATGCCGACACTTACCATTTATATTATATATACGATCAAATATATACGAAATTGTGTTTTTGGATTATTATTTGTTATACCTAAAGAGCAGTAGGTACTGCTTAAGCGCAAAATCAACACTGATTCTCTTTCGTTTTGTTATCGATTTTTATTGTTAGTCTGTAGTCGATTCCCAGCTGTGGGGAACTTTAGTGGATACTGTAGGACTTACCTATTGTACATGAGCACGTCGGGCTTCCACAGTTTGTTTGGCGTAATACGCAGATCCTTAACGCCGCCATACTCCGTTTCGTTCCAGCGTAGGTTGTAGTCATTCCATTCCTGCATCACAAATATTCATTTTAATAACGTTATCACTGGGTATTAGCATAGAAAGTATATGCTAGTGTCAAAAAGTTTAATATATATGGATGACTAACATTCGAAATAATAAAGCGACGTGATGTGATAAGAACGTGTAATTAGGGAGAGACGCACAAAGAAAACTATGAAAATAAATGTACAGTATGTATTATATGCTGAGCACATGCACAACCATGCACAGTACGAGGGACAATTAGTGCAGTAGCTACGTCTGTTAGCCTACTGTTAGAGCTATGCTAACGAACTGTTAAAGTAAATGGCGAGCTGTTGCGCTTAAATCTAACACACGAACATCATTTACAACAACTTGACAACATATTTGTGGCTAAGTTCTTGCAGTTGGCCCCACGACAAGCACACACACACACACACACACACACACACACACACGCACACCCAACTCATGACAAGTTTTATCAACATTTAGTTTGGTTTTCTCTATTTTTTTTTTACAATTTTCATGCGACCGCAACTGCCTGATCCCTGTGTTGGTCCTTATCCTGATGCTGCTCCTGACTTGTGTTTCTCTTGCCGGTCTCTGCCTGAGGACCCAGTCAGAGGACTAGGCAGCGCTTTGTGTCGTTTTGTGGTTGACTGTTTGTTGCTGTTGATGTTGCTGCCACACACACACAGTCACAGTCACACTCACACGCACACAGACACGCAGGGAACTAGAGAGCTTGCAGCTCGCGTTTTGCGTTCTGCGCTCTGTGGCATGGCCTACAAGTGGTTCATGTCATAAAAGCGGCAGAACTTTTCCACTAGTTTTCATCTCTATACTTGTGCTATAGTTTGGCTCTTGTTCTGTTGTTGTTCTTGCTTTATAATTCACACACATTTATGTGGCATTTTTAGAGCAAGCAATTGTCTATCTGGCTGCCATGCAACAACAACTAAATCCCCTTTTTAAATCATATAAGAAATGTTGAAAAATTTAATTACACGCCATGGCAATGGCAATGCATTAAATTATTGTATATGGTACATTTCATGCTGAGTTTTGCTTTAAAAACTTTCAGCATTCGCTTTAGTGTTGTTTTTGTGTGGCGCAGTTTTACGACAGCTGTAAAAACAGATGACAGTACACACAACAACCAACAACCGACAGCCGACGTATAGAAATATTACCAGGTTTGCCCCAACACACATATTTCCCAACTCATCGAAACGGACGCAACATTACGCAGTTTTGCGGCAGAGTCTGGCCTGGTCGGGGTCTGGTAACATTTCATGCCATTCACATGGCGCAATTAGTTTCTGCCCACACATTCGCAGGGATTTTTATTCCCGGCACTAGAAACTAATTTTTTTGTTAGCAGCGTTTAACAACTGTTTGAATTTTAAAGTACTAGTTTTTATGCTCTTCTTGAACTTTGAATTAGGAAATTGTATTTTACTTTTGAATAAAAATGCACAGTATTTCCTGCAGTCATCAAGGGCTTTGTTAATTCTCTGCATATCATTATCGTGCTTTAATTTTACATTCGCTGGACTGTCATTGTTTTTGCTTTAAAATTACATTGCATTGTGTTGTTTCAAATGAACATAATAACGGACAGTTATGAGACCACCAGGCTCTCCAGCTGCCCATCAAATTGAGTGTGAATACAATGGCACTCAATGCTCAATGTTCGATACACGCATGACGATCCATTATGCTCGTCGATTTATCTGCTTGTCCCTCCTTCATTGGCAACATTTAAATTACAATCGTAAGAGAATTGACAAACATTACACGCTAGCACATTTCGCAAACTGTCAGTGTATAAATGACGCATCAAGCCATCAATCAAAATGGCAATCGGATGCTTGAAACAACAACAATAAAAATGTTGCACACAATCACATTTTGGGGTTTTCCGAAAATTACAAATTATGTACATATACATACACGCCGCCGCGGGGTAACTTACAACATGCAACATACGAGGTTGACTCTTTCGGTTAAATCGCTGCGACACGTCCCAGTAAACACAATTTCGTGCCAAAGTGGAGTAGTAGTATAGTAGGGGACAAGACTCCAATCGATGTTAAATAAATAATTTAATTAATTTCACAAATTGACAGGGCTTCATGAGTTTTCAACGAGTCCAATGCCAAATATAAGCACAGGCAAAAAAGTCATGTTTAAATATTCCTCCCATATTTATGGCAACCGTTGAATAATGCACATATTTGCAATGGCATACATAATATCTTTATACTCTTTCTGCTAGAGAGTGCGTATCCATGATGTATGTAAGAGAATATGCTAGTTTTCAATAATTATAAACAATTAAGTTAAAGCGCGTGCTTACTGCGATTCTAAGCGCGTGGTCAGTCGATAACTTTGTGGCGATTAATCGATAACGATTGCTACCGCTGTACGATGAGAACAGCTGTTGTGTTAGGGCTGCCAACTTTTTCAATATAATCTTCCAATTCTCATTTTTATCTAATAAGTTGATAAAGCTGATGTTAATAAAACTTGTCACGTAGTTGCTCTTCCCTTTTAATCATATTATATACAATAAATCAGCATATTAAAACAATATGTTAAATTAAACCAACTGCAACCACTGTGGCATTTTCATTTCACAGTGCATTTCGGCATTATTCAAATAATTTTATTTTTTAAACGCAACCTCCCACACATTTCACATTTCACATTTCACATTCCCATGCAAATCTTTTTTATACATTGAGCCTTTGACTAACGCACAGCAAAATATGCGAAAAACAAAGGTATTAAATGAAAATTAAAGACATGCGATGCATTGGGAATTTTGTGGTTTTATAGCACGATGCAATTTAAGGTATTTGTTTCGGTTTTATATACGTAATATCATGCAAATTCGTGTTAAATTGTTGTTCAATACATTTTCAGTTTCTTTTTTCTTTTTTGCTGTTTGGTGGAGTTTTTGTTTTAGGTTCTTGTTGTTGTTGTCTGGCATTGTTTAGTGTTTGGTTTAATTAATAATTGAATTAATTGCTCTTAGTAAATGCCAATAAAATATATAATAGAAAAATAAATACGTTATATTTATAATATTATTCGCTAAAATAATAATTAGAAAAGAAAACTATGTTCATTGTTTTCATCAAAAAGCGTTGGCTACTGAAAAAACGGACTGTAAAACTAAATAGAAGAAGAATAAAAATGTAAATCAAACTGCAAAATGCTCTTAGCTAGATAAGTAGTAAAAATATGTTTTTTTTGTCGGGTTTAACTCTGTGGGTATTTGTGTAGTAATGTGAGTTGTATTTAAAAAGCGCATTGATTTAAATATTTATGTTTAATTGATTGGTATTTAAGGGATGAGTGTTTAAATAATTTATCACACACGTACTAAGCCACGCCATCAAGCTATAAAGTTGAGTTAAGATTAGGAGGAGTCATAAGGCAGATTGACAGAAGTATAACAAGAGGTTGTTACTTTTAGTGAGTTTAGAATAGAGTACAGTTATTCTATATATATATATGAAATGGAGGAAATCGAGTTGAAATCTCTAGTTTTCTAAGCGAAGTTCGGTGAGAGGACTCAGAGACTCTAAACATTGAGTGCAGCTTGATACGACTCTCAGCATCGTTTGATGATGGCCTTCAGTGTGTGTGTGTATAAATTATGGAGCAGGCATCAACCCCTTTCCCTTTGCTATACCTGGCAGCTAAACTAATGTGAGCTACTAACTAAGTAATGGAGAGTTGAAATTGTTGTTTGCATTAGCTGCTAGGCATAGTTTGGAAAGGGTTTTTAATTAATCTAGTTATGATTTATGTGAGTAGTATATATTTAAAGCGGATGATTTATTTAATAGATATATAGCTAGGATTTAAGGTTTTTGTTTATGTTTTTAGATGACGTTTTGGAGTTTTAAGTTGAAACTTACCAACGAAAGCCAAAGATTCGTTATAAGTAGTTGATTTTTCTCGTCCTACAAACGCATTTTTATAAATTGTTTATAATCAAATCAAATGCAAATACGAAACGCAACAAATGAAAAGAAAATAAAGCAAAAATTAACAAATTGTCAAGGTTAAATCAGGTGAAAAGTAAAAAAGAGCAGAGCATGATAGTAGAAAGTTTTTATATATATTTGTTTTATGAGTTTAAAAGAGAATTTTTTTGTTGTGGTATTTTCTTTTGCTTCATATTTATGGTTTATTTGGTTTTCTTTTTGCTTTTAATAACAGACTACACGATTTGGCTTTAATAGACATGAAGCTTGAAATGAAATTCAGTTTTTTAAGTGAAACTTTATGCAAATTTTAGTGTCTTGAGTCAATAACCAAAAGTTTCTTTGTTCTTCTACTTATGTTTTCATCACATGTGCTTTTGTATGTAGGCTGTAATTGTAATTAGACTGCCGCATACGCCCAGAGACCTAATCAAATAGCGCATAACCAAAATGGAATGGAATGGCTATCAAAACTTTGTTGGCTTAAACAAAGCCCAACCGAATCGAGAACTACTACTGGCCTTGCAATGAAAGACGCCAATACAATACCGAATTTTGTAATCTGCTGGTCGGCATTCATATATATGTATGTACAACTGTACATATGTAAAGGACATGTCTTTGTGTGTCCACTGAGTGCCAATTTGCTTAGCATTTTATCAGATCTATGGGCTGTATGACTATGCAATAAAAAAAACTCAGTTTTGCTTTTACTTTTTTACTTTTAAACTAGGTATCAAAACCCATTTATCTTTATACAAATTTTAATTAAAGATTATTTCATGCTGGTCCATTGTCAATCATAGAGGCCTGACAGACCGACAGTCCGACTGACAGTCTGGCCATCTGACAGTATGACATGCTGCTCGTCTGACAGTCTGGCATTATGTCAGTCAAGGAGTGAGCTAGCTTTGGCATAGCAATTTAATATGTGTAGTTCAAGGCGGCTACGGCAATTGTCGTTTGGAATATGCAGATGAAGTTTTCACTCTTTCCATTTATGATTTTCTTCCCTTGCTTCGCATCTGCATATGAAAGGCAAATGCTGAGGTGACTTTGTCATTAATAACTTTCCAGTGTAAACAAAAACAAAAACGAAGCACAACAGCAAATCGTTGTGGGCCCAAACATATCAACAGCAACGACGACGGCAAGGACTTGGCCCAGTTATTGCCTGACAGCAGCTGCAGTAACGACTTGAGCCATTAAAAGATACATGAAGAACTGAAGAACGTTTCGGTCTCTCACTTCCCTTTCGGTTTAATGTTAAGAGAGACAGACAGTTTGGTAGGGTATACGGGTATACTCGTTGAATGGGGTACATATGGCATTTCCCACACACAGTTTTGCAGCCACTTAACATTTTGCTGAAGGTAAAGCCAATATGAGGCAAACTTCCTCTTCGACATCAAATGCCACAACATATAACGTCTATATACACATGTATACTGTATGTGTGTATGTGATATGCGATATTTGCTGTTGACACCTTATAAAAATGGCGGTTTTGTGCAAATTTCATGTTTATGACAGGCAGTTTGCTAAGCGCACTTCCGCAAGGGGTGTGCCCCGCACACACACACTCAGTCTTAAAATGGAGAGGGAAAACAGTTTGGAGCTGGCCTAAAGGAGCCAAGCACGTCTTCGTTGTACGAGTCTGGCGAAATGTCGACGACGTCAACACCGACGCATACTAATGACATTTTTTGGCATAATTTTTTTTTGGTTAAACTTTTTATACTCTCTTGCATGTGGTACTCCAAATAATTCGCTAGACGTGTTAAGGAAACTACACTAGAAATATGTTTATCTGCGCTTTAGGTGTGATAGTTGGAGAAATGTATCTCAAATAGAGAACAAAATTAAGACTCTGCCGATCATTATAAGGGATATGAGAGATCAAGTAATCCTGGTACTTATTCTTCACTTTTATCAAGTTAAGTTATCTCAATCAAATACCTATTATAGAGCTGTCTTCACTCAAGCTTTGCCAGTTGAAGGAATATATCTGTGTTTTTGTGAGATCAAACTTCAGACTCTACATTGATCATTATAAGGAAAGTGACAGGTAAAATAATTCTGGTAATTCGAGTACTTATTCTTCACTTTTATCAAGTTAACTTATCTACACTGCCCACTCTCAAGCTCTGCCAAGCTATATAAGGAATAGTTCAAGCTATCTGGCAATAAAAGTATGTACTTATTCTTCACTTTTCTCAACTAAGATACCTGAATCAAATACCCACTGTATGCCAGTCCAGTTGGGCTAAAGTGTATATTCCTTCTATCACGTGCTGCCACAGTGTTCCCTTAATGTTTATTCTCTTTATTCTTTTGCTTTTGGGCCAACAATTTCTAAAAGTTGAAGACATCATTTGCAACAAATGTCATTTGCATTAAATGCTCCCACTACGTGGCTGCGTGTCGTTTAATCGTATAATATTTATAAGTATATGCTGTGTGTACACATCTGATGTAAGTATGTACTTATGTGTTGTACATACACACTACACTCACTACCTACATTATGTAAAGCCATAGTGAAAGTTATCAAGGCACGATGTTGTCATTGCCTGCATAAGCTTATAGATTTATTTTGCATTAACGTGCCAAATTGTTTTTAAATGAGTTTCTAATGAGCCAACAATTGCCATTGCTCCCAGCACTTCCCCTCCATCTTCACGGTTTGCGTTAGTCCCAATCCCGATCCAGTGGAAGCAGAAACATATAGTCGACACCGAGTTTTATGATAAATGTTTGAGCAAACTTGTCCTAAATGGGGTATACCACCCAACACAACCGAAACTGAAACTCATACATAATGTCTGGCTGTACCCTGCCATGTTCAATTCAAGGACAAAGTTTGTTAGCCTTGGCATATGTGCCCGGGTCCTGCATCCTTCCCATGGTGACAAATAAGTGTGTGATAAGTACGCACAGTTTGGCATCGTGTGTGTGCCACAACAACGTTGTGTGTGTGTTTGTGATCGGCAACAGTTAAGTACATAGTATAAAATTGGAATTAAGCCAAGAGCTCAGTGTAATGGCTTCTGGATTAATGCATTTATCAATTGAATAAATCTAAATATTCTCTCTATGTATACTAGAGCTTTATTGTCAACGTTTATGTGTGTGTGTATCTAAATATACATAGCAGCTGACCTTGACATCGTTTAATTGAATTCAAATTTAATTGCCGAATTAAAACAGAATTTAGTTGACATATTTTACAGCAAATCTAGCTTATTAGTCACTCTATCTGGTGTCAATGCTGGCTCATTTGATTCATTGTCTTTGCAGACCAATCCTGAACTATTGACCCCAGACCGAAGCAGAGCAGCTAACAAGCTGCTATTAGCACTTGAAGCACCTTGGAGTGCATGTCGCACTTGAGGTGTCTCTCAACTGCATTGTTAGCTCTTGCCCAAAATAGTACGAAACCCCTTAGACATTGCCTTTTGTCCCATTTCTATGGCCAGTCATTTGGGCTTGGCTTTCTATGTATTGGACAGGAGCTATGGCTTTATTGGGTACTTGGGTTGAGTTGAATTGTGTTTGGGGGAGGGCTGTAACCTGGCAGGTCATTAAGACACCACACACACAGGGAGAAAGAGAGAGAGAGAGTGGCTTGTAAGGTTAGCCGAAAAATGCTAATGACTTTATATCTTAACTTTGATGCTGCCACAATGTGCATTTTAATGTCATGCCACAGGGAGAAAGGCAGAGGAAGTGCAGGTTCAAGAACAAGAACAAGAGCAAGGCGCACGTACGCCTCTCGAATGCCTCTGGTAATTTTGCCAATGACACTTTGCCATGTGCCATGGTGTTCGGTTGCATTTTGAACAGCGAACTGACATGTCGGTGCCATCAACGCTTAAAAGGACTATAATCATCATCATCATCATTATCAAGTAGCCAGAAAAACTAAAGTAAAAAAAGAGCTAAAAGCCTTGCAGCATATTGCTGCACACCCTGCACATGGACACTTGTTATGCAATGCTATTTTTAGGGTAATTTAATGAAGGCATCGGGTAAGCAGTGACTAATTAAACTCTATAGTTTATGTCATGTAAAAATACAGCATTTTTTTAAATATTCTCTTAATGTAGGGTATTGTGACTTATATTATCTGACTGCTTTGAGAGAGCATTTCTGTAGTCGCCTCTACTGTCTCAGCTCAAACTAGGTTATGACAGACTATTTATCAGTAGAATATGCAATTATGTAAGCTATTAATTATTAGTAAACTAATTAGCGTAATTGACAACGTGGCTAGGCGCAAAAGTTGCAAAATATCAGCGTGTAAATTCATATTCCAACCTCATGTGCTACAAATGCATAATTTATTCAGTTTGCAAATCAGCAAAACTCTGTGGTTTTTTTCGTATCAGTACTAATAGTGCATAAATCAAAATTTGTTGATTATCCAAATGAAAATTTCTTGAAATGTGCAATAAATAATCAATTTGCAAAATGCCTCAATTAATATTTATACCATGTATACGTGTCGCATTAAAGCCAAATCGAGGAGAGTTTAATTCATTGATTATATCTTTAGGTAGCTGATTTTATGTCTTTTTGGATTATACGTTGTATGTGTATACATTTATAGTATATATTTATGGATATACAAGTAGAACAGCTATGTTAGTTTATTTAGTCAAATGCATATTTATTTAGTTAAACAACATGCATGCTGTCTATTTTTTTATTGCTTTGTTTTGCTTATTTTAAAGGTATTTGTATTTGTTTTGCATCATTCATATCCTTGCGGAATGCATTAAAATTGGCAGGAATTTATTTATTAAAGACTAGTTACAAATTCATTTTTAAAAAATTTATATTTTTACTAATCCGCCAAGAGAGAACTTCTGCAAGGATATCAATGTCTTCGACTTGCCGAAGAAAATGTATTTATATTTGTTTTTCTTCTCTTTTTTATGTTTTCAGTTTTAATGACGTTTAATTCAGTTGTTGAGAAACGTTTTATGACATGTACCCAGCAATAATTGTAAGTTATTCAAACATAATCTGTAATAGATACTCATATATGTAATTAGTACATGATTAGAGATACACACACACACATACACGCTCGCAGGCACACACAAACACACACCAAAATGGGGTTGCAGTTAAAGCATAAAAAAACAAAAAGGAAATCAAGTTTGTACTGACTAAAAATTGAAGAGGAGGAGTAAAATTAACACCGAGTTAATAATAATATTTATTTTAATTAGTTTTAATTAAAGGCATGTTATTTTTTGCTTTAAGTTGTCTCTAATGCGCTTAACCTTTGTTGTTTATTATTACTGGTACTTGAAAATATGGAATTGAAATGAACTGAATTGCATTGTTTTTGTAATATTAAAAAATGGATTATTTTCACTGGCTTTGACAATGTTCAGAAGTGATTTACAAATAAGAAATCATCGTCAAAGTTAATGCAATAAATTATGAATTAATATAAAATCAAGTAGTTTCATTATTTTATTACGCAGAAAAAGTGAAAAGTGTCAAACTAATTTGGCAATTTTTTTCAATTTTCAATTAAACAACGAGTCAAGCGCATTTGAATACACATTTTTTTAACCTGCTCTCGTTTAATTTAATTAGATTTTTAATAAATGTATACATTTAAAGAGTGTTGACAAAAAGTGTGACGTAAAAACATTTATGGAAATTTAAATAAAATTATGAATGTATTTTTACTCTTTATATATATATTGTAGAAATCACACAAAGACAACGACAAAAAATGCCTAGACACAACTCTAAAATTAGTTGTTTGTAAATGGAAAAATACAAATGATGTTTATTGTTTTTGTGTGCTTTTGCAGATTTTAGTTTAATGCGTATGTTTAATGGATTTTTTTTATATTTATTTTTTGCTGTCATTTTTACTCCAATTAGATATATTTCAGTTTTAGCTTCCACAAAATGGAAAATTGTTTTCTACACAGTCATAAATCTCGACCTGGGCGTGTCAAAAGAAAAAAGAACAAATCACGCTATTAATTTTATTGAAAAGGGTTTTATGATCAATAGTTTGAGGTGTGTTTGTGTGTAATTTTTGCTCTGCACGAAAAGTATTATTTATGTGCCTGCGTATACTGTTTTATAGAGATAAAGGCGTATCTAAGAAGTATTTTCGCCATAAACACTATCGCATAAAATTTTAAAAGTTTAATTTCAATTTTATGTTTTATTAACTTGTTGGATAACTGACAAACTAAATAAACTCAAGGGTCTGTTCACTGGGTATTTGCTAGTCAGGCTAGCTGTCCTTTTGGGTGTTGATTTATTTGTTTATGGGTTGTACTACCCAATGGCAATTTATGCCAATTTAGCAGTGCTCTAGTCCATATGCCACGGTCAGGTAGGCAAGCTTAACGAGCACCCTTAGCTTAAATGAAAATATATAAATCACAAACATTTTTTAGACCCAGATAAAGCGGTAGAGAACAAACAGGAAGAAGCAGAATTGGAACTCTGAAATTCTTATTGTTGCACAGCATTGTTATAAAATTTTTATCGGTTTTGCTTTTAAATTTTAAGTGTGTCTATTTTAGCATTTACTTTAATTGAAGTGATTGCCATTTGCAGTTAAGTTTACTTTTTAAAATAATAACAACTAAATGGTGTTTCACAGCAAACAAATTCTGTTAATTAAGTAAATATTATTATTATTATTTTCGTTTTTCACACACATATCGAGACAACACATATTGAATAAAGGCGATTTGAAAATAATACAAAAAGAAAATATTTTTATTTTTATTAAAAAAATGCTTGTGGTTTCTAAGAGTTAGTCGCTGGTCAACAGATAGCAAATAATAAATCCCTAACATTTGTTGTTAAGAAAGACAGACAAACAGGTGCTAGACAATTTGATGGCTGGTACATGTCACTTACCAAATTTAACCACGCATTTGTGGTCAGAATCTGATTCTTTTCATCCTATAAGAAACGCAAGAACTCGTAAATGTAAGCGGTTAAATGGTTTTGCTTTCTTTTATCTTAAGAACTGGAAACCGTCGCGACGGCTAAGTAGATGTATTCATTGAATTGAAAATAATTGAATTAAATATTGTTAAAATAATACGACTTCCTATCAGTATTATATATTTAATTTTCAAATAATATTTTCACTTTGACATTTGTGCTTAATTAATTTCTGTGCTACTGGCAGCTTGACTAAAGGAACAAAAACTGATTAATGTTATACTACCAAAGGCATTTGGTTCATTCCACAAATAACGAGTACATTTGAAAATGAAACAAATTAAAAATACAATTAAAAATAGGTTTTGTTTGTGGCTCTTGCTTTTTGGAAAAATGTCAAAGCAATTTAGAGAAAAATAAATAAAGCATGAAAACCATTAAAACAAAAAACAAAACCAAACCTCTGCAAAGTGGCAAAAGAAAGCAAAAACACGTAGTGCCATAGCTATATAATTTTCCCCTTTTTCTTTTTCTGACGACGGACGGGTACATGTCACTTACCAAAGCAAACCACAACAATCCGTGGTCACAAACTGATTTATTTTAATCTATACTATATATACTCGAAAGTATAATTTCTATCGATCTGAAAACCGTCGCGACGGCTGCATAACACAATCTTTTATACAGCGTTGATAAAATTCTTATTAATTTGTGATTATAATTTTCTCTCTGTTCTTTTAATAGATTATTTGTGCAGCTTTGCAGCTGCTTCAGAATTTTGATTAGTTTCAAATAGTAGTTGTTTTTCTCTCTCTAGAAGCTCAGAACTTACCACATCGATGATTTGCTGCAGCGTCAGTCCAAATTTTACCTCCAGGGGCTCCGATTCATTGGCAACGGGTCGCTCCAGTGTGTTGTAGGTGGAGAGCAGGTGATTTAGTAAACGTTTCTCATGTGGTCCCTGACAGCTTTCTGCAATGACAAACAAATACAAATACAAATACATAAGTATATATAGTATATGAGTTCTCCAATTAGTACTAACCCTTACCCATATTGCACGCTTTACGAAATTCAACTAATAAGCGAGCCTCGGTAATTGACAGCTCTTATGGCAGCTCATTAGAAAGCTATTAAAAATGTTACAGCACTCAACCGCATTGAGGTTTTTGGCAGTCAGTTAATTGGCCGTGTCGTTTGCCACGTACCGTACACCGAGCGTATGCGCAACGTGCGATTCAAACATACTGAATGTACAAATGTACAATCATCCATCAGGATGGAAGGCGAGAGCAATCATGTTCATTCGCTCAAATGAAATCATATATCCCGGCAAACTGATACAAATATTACAGTAGTATTCGTCTTCAACAGAAAATTAACAGTGAAACGTAATGAGGTCCATGGTCATCGGTTCATTCAGTACAAATTAAAAATAATAATGCGGAAAATTATGAGAAAAATTTAAGTAAATGTTTGCAGTTAATTAAGTGATGTCACACCATAATTGGTAAATATGTTGCAAAGGATTTCACAATTTAATTTGTTGCATTTTCTGCAGTTGCAGTTGTGTGATAAATGCTTGGCTCACTTAATTTTCATTTGCTTTTGAGTTAAGAGCGCATATGCTTTAAATATTTTTTAATTAAACCCCTTTCAACAAAGTGCCGCAAAAGAAACCTCATTTAATATTTCCTTTATTTAAGTTGGTCTGTTTAAATGTATATGTGTGTTTTTCCTCAATGTCAAAGTAGTACAAATAAAAATGAAAAAAAATCACGCATACGCCCCATGTGCATAGCTGCGCTGCAACAATGTGCTGCAACAGTTAAAAGCTGCAGCTGCAGTCGCCCACAAAAATACAATGCACATCACAAGAGTAATTAACAATTTACAGGCACACACACACACACACACACACATGGGACTTAAAGGGGAGGAGAGACTGGCACATGTACATCAACTTTCATTCAGGGACTACCCGTCGAGTAGCAGTAGGGTTTGTGTCAGCTATTTTTTGGGTTCTTATTTCTTTGGTCATGCCATTTGCAGCAAGGTTAAAAAACTCATAAATTTTTGAGGCACCCGTAGTGAGAAAAGGGAGTAGTACTCGTGAAAACACTCAGCGTGAAAGGTGCAAAAACAGAAAATCACAGTGGCAAAATGTCAGAAATGAAACAAAACCAAAGTAAAAGATATATAAGAATACAAGAAAAGGTACAGAGGCAGAGGGCAAAGTGAAAACAACATAAAAAGAAGTTAAATAGTTTTAAATCATTCAAATGTGTGTGACCCAAGGGAGAGTGTTTCCGTGTAGGTGTGGTGTCAGAGTGTGTGTGAGTTAGTGTGTGTGTGAGCAAATGTCAACTGCAATGAGCAAGGACAACTGCAGCTAGAGAGAAGTTTGTAGCGCTCAAGGGCAAATTGATCTGGAGAGAACTCAACAGCAACTAACTGGGTCAGACCACTCAAGACCAGAACACAATACAAATAAGTTCAGTTAGCAATGCATATAAGACATACATTGACTGCACTGTAAGAAATGCCATACATATTCAATTAAATTAAAGACTTTTCCCCAAGTGTATGCAGTTAAATAAAGCTCAAGTTAAAGACACAGTTTCTCTCAGTATTAGCAGTTGTATGTTATGTATATAGCGTATACTTATTAGCGTCACTTTCAGAGTGCTGTCAGACTACTACACACACTCTTCGTCCTGTCGAGTCCTTCACGTGCTTCTTACTGCATATTAATGGCTCATATAATAAACAGAGAAATCCGTTTACACACAGTCACCTTGACAGAAGTTGGTTCCGTTCCGTTCCGTTCCGTTTGGTTTGTTTCGGGTTTGTGGCTTCAAGTGGTTTTCGCTGCTCGTTTGCCAACCATGTCAAATTCATGGCATGTCGCAATGGCTTGCATAATTTACAGTTAATGCCAACATGAATTCGATTGCACAGCCTGACAGCTCCCTAATGCATTTATGAATGAGCTGCTGCGGAGCATATTTCGCCAGTGACAAGTCACAGGACGAAGCGAACCGCAGTGACAGTAGTCACCCAGTCACCCAGTCATCCAGTCAACCAGGATTGGGGCTGCTCTGGTCAATATTTACTCACGAGTCCCGTTGTCCTTAGTCCGTGCCTTTGTGTTAGACTACCTTTTCGCTTTATGGTTCTATTTTACTTGTCAACCTGGCCGTGAGCCATAAGTAGCTTGTGTACCATCGTAGCCATCGTCTCTGCTTCGCCTGCCCTTCGTCCTTTCGCCTAATTGCGTGTAAATAGTTTTCGCAATTGAGTTGTCAATTTTTGGACAGGTGTGGCAGCTCACACCATTCTATATAGTACGACGATGCTAGCTGTGCTTTCTCACCTCTATACAACTCAACTATCCGCTCGTAAATTGTCAACTAGATATCTTTTTTTGTGCTCAGCTCAAATATTTGTTATGGTCGTTTTTATGGTCCGGTTCGTACACTGCTTTTTGGCGTAGACTGTGAGGAGGTTAGTGGCACTTAATAACTCTTTATGGTTGTCTCATAGAACCCACTTGACCAAAGCGAATGGAGCGAAAATAAGCTGTTGAGTAAAAGTACTAAAGGATTTACTGAGATACTTTATACTCAAGAATCGAATCTATCTTTTATATGAGCATCAAAATTAATCCAATTAATTTACATCTCTTTGGAGTCTATTAGGTTTGTTTTTCAACTTTTCACTTTTCACATTCTGCTGTCATATATGCCAAGACAATTTCAGTTGGCAATTAAATATGCTTAACCCGCTTTCCATTTTCCTACGCTGTTTGTGTCACACACACAAGTGTTGATAATGCACTCAGCCCAGGGGAAAGTAGAACAACAACAACAACAAGAGGGAAAATGAGACCAATTTTTATTATTTCCCAACTTGGCACTTGGTTTGGCTTAATGATATGCAAATAAAAGCACAACAAAAGCGACTCAAACAACAACAACAACGATGATGACAATAGGATGTTGTTAATTGTCTTTTCTTTTACATGTTGTTGTTGTCGTTGTTGCCGCTGTACTTGCTGTTACTCTTATTAACATTTAATTAAACACCTTTCGCTGTCTTAAGCTCGCGACATGCGCTTCACTTCATAGTCCCCGTAATTACGCATCATTTTCACTTTTCTAAGCGAATTTTTCACAAAAAGAGGAACAGGAATTTTCCTTTTTCTCTCTGTTTCTCTGTCTTTTGCCAGTGTTTTCCCTTTCTGGCAGACAGTGCATTATTGTTTAATTGCAATTAGCGAAACGCAGGTGGAGCTCACAAAATGATTATTACGCTCTCTGTTGGGGGTCTGTGCAGGTGTGTGTTGTGGGTGTGTGTGAGTGTGCCCATATGTGTCAACTCTCTATGCATAATGCAAATGCCTTACTCTCTCGACTACAACTATACAAATACACTGTTATCTGCATACAAAATTAATTAATTATGTGCTGCATAGAATTGTTTAATATGTAGAATTTTATAGTAATATTTTGATATTTAAATTGCATTTTTTATAACTGTCTAGTATGTTTAATAACTTAGAAATATGTTGGCATTTGTCTATAATTTTGTAATATCCTTTTTAATTTAGTAATATTTATTATATTTAAATTAATTTTTTTTACAATTGTCTAATAATTGTTTAATAATTCTGAAATATTAATTTATATGTTCTATAATGTTATAATATGTTTAATAATATAGTAATATTTTGATATTTAAATTGAATTTTTTATGACTGTCTAGTATGTTTAATAATTTAGAAATATGTTGGCATTTAAATGAAAATTTTAAGATACATTTTTTGATAATGTTAACTGCTTCAGTTATAATAATAATCATTTTTTTATTGTATAATCTGCTTTAGCCTAATGCGTATAATAATACGAATTTTCTTTCAGTGCATACACACACATACACACATGGACCATCACCTACACTCACGCATTGCAATTAAGTTGCAAATGCTGGGCACACCCATTGTCCTTGTTGCTGTTTTGCTCCCGTCAAAGAGGCGTGTTGTAAATATCTGCTTGAAGTGTGTGCCTGCCACTTGAGTGCCCCCGCCCCCGTCCCAGCTCTCTGCTACCTTGCCCCCATTCTTCTTGCACTCCCCTGAGTCAGGCACTGTTCCAGGTCTGAGCTTTTTGTGCCTGCTTGAGTGAGTGTAAGTGCTGCTTCCCAGGGTCTTGAGAGTCTGTGTTAGATAATTTTTATGTGTTTTTCTTATGCCTTATTTTCGCATGCTTAAGTAGTTAGTTTAATAAATTGCATTGCTGGTGTGTATGGTGGGTGAGTGTGTGTGTGTAGAGAGGTGTATAAGCTTATTAAAACTTCTTAACTTTATGGAATTATGTATATTGCGCCTGATTGCATAGTTTATTCGCCAGTGAAGTTTCCTAATCAACCAAATGTTTACTGTCAAAATTTCAGCCGCTGATTGTGTCAGAGCATCAACTAGTATGCAGTTTTAATTGAACAAATGATTTGCATGCTTATTTATATTCAAATGTGATGCCATTAGATAGGAAATATCATTGACTCGTATCATATATTGGATTGGATTATTATTACAAATGAAATCTAAACAATATATATTGAGGAAACCCCATCGTTAGCATAATCGTATCGTGGGTCAGGTTCTCGCTTTTATTCCTGACCTTACTCTCAGGCTGAGGCCCAGACCCATTTAGGGGCTATAAACAATCAACAAATTTCATTATTACTTAAACTACGCATAATATGCCAACTTCTATGCTCACAGTTGCCATATACATTCGCCACACACACATTTCCATTTCCATTTGCATTTCCATTTTCATCTACATTTTCATTTCCATTTCCACTGCTAAACTCAATTCTCATTTTGCTTAAAACATTTAGCGCAAAGAGTTTTATTTGTTTTTCAATTTTTCTCTGTTTTTTCTCTGTTTTTTTCTCTTCGGAAAGAGGAGACTCCTACTGACTCTCAGGCTGGCTTCCATATTAAATGCATATCGTAATGCGAATGTGTAAATTTGGTCTTAGGCAGACAGGCTAAAAAAAAAAGGCTGCGGCGTATGTTATACAAAAAAATCTGTTGATAGAGAAAGTGAGATAAGGAGAGTAGAGAAAACGAGAGAGAGTGTGTGAGAGAGCTGCTTCAAGTGGGCGCCTCGGGGGCGGTCATGAGTTTGTGTCACGTTCGCGACTTCATTTGAAATTCATGCATAATAAGCAGCCAAGTATACGCACACACACACACGCACAGTAAAGATACACACACTCACACATTCACAGCCTAAAGTGTATGTGTGTGTGTGCATCATGAAGAGCCCCGCTCGGTTGCTCTTCGGGGTCGACTCGACTCGTTGTTGGCTGCATAAACAAGCACCCAATGCCAGAGCTAATTTTATTAAAAAAGCCAACGCAACGCCCTCCCCTCTCCACCCCTCTCATTCCCTACACATTTCACCCGCCGCTTAGCACACTGTGCATCAAAATTGACAAATTCCATGGCACCCATAAATGCCATCAAGATTGCATGATTGAATGATTAATATCTCAATATTTGCATAACAGCCAAACGGAACTGTAAATGCAGTTTTAGCACTTTGAGTTGAAGTGTTGCACCTGTTGCTACTATATAAAGTGTTATTAAATTATGTAAATTATTTGAAGAGCTGTCGACTAGAACTTACCCTGTAGAAACAATAAGTAAAGGCACGCTCAGTCTAGCTGCGTCTGTTCACAGCAACAATTAATGTCGAACTGATTACTGAACGTCACTAAGCAGCAGCAAAACGAACTCTAATTTCTGTGCTCTCTCTCTTGGTTAATGCATTAACTTACTATTCCCACACACTCCCTCTGCGTGTATTGCAGCTTTGCGCAGCAGCAGCGACAGCGTCTTACTGTTCCTAGCCCACACTCTCTCCTTACTACTCTCTTAATCTAATGCTCTCTGTGCGTGTATTGGCAAATGCAGCTTTAGCGCAGCGGCAGCGACAGCACAATAATGCGGCCATAGCGGCAGCCTACACTCTCTCCTTACGACTCTCTTGATCTAATGCTCTCTTTGCCTGTATTGGCAGCTTTGCGCAGCGGCAACGACAGCGCCTTACTATGGCCATAGTCCACACACTCTCTTCATAATTGTCTGCCCGCTTGCTGCTCTACTACTACAGCTACTTTGCACACGTATACGATCTCTCCTACAGTTTTCTAGGTGTTGGTGCGTTTGTTGAATTTGCGTCTCTGTGAGTTTGCAAGTGCGTGAGTGTGCCTTGTATTTTTAAGCATGCATAAACAACATTTATTATTATTGAGGATTTAACTACATGAATGGAATACTTATATTTATATGCTCCAATTTAAATTTAATTCTGTACCACAGCTTGTCTATGAATTTCCTAGAATTCCAGTACATAAACTTTCGCTTCAAAGTTTGCTTATAATGCCTGACTATATTTCAGTCCTTGCTAGATCTGAGATTGTGAGTACTGCCTATTGCTGGTGTTGTGTTGCGCAGTGTAGTGTAGATTCGGGCATCCTGATGGAGTTGATGCTATTGTCGGCGCACTGGCAGCAAGCACATAAAAATGCAGCTCTGTAGCATAAACAAACAGCTTGTGCCTGCCCCAGCCACTCCCCACCCCACATAGTCGCACGCACACTCACTCACACACACACACACACACCCACAATCATGTGACTAGAACTAGTAGTGGCAAAGGGCCAGCAGCTGGCATGCAGTATCCTGGACGAGGGGAGGGGGTGACTGCCTCTAGCATTAGTGGATAAAATTTATGCGGCATGAAGTTAGACGAAGCGCTAAACATACAGCAGCACTGATTCTGCTTTTAGTTCTTCTCTTCTGCTATTTTTTTTTTGCAACGCATTCATAAGCGCATTTTTTATGCGTCCATTTTAATTAGATACATAAATTTAGTTTAGGCAGCGTTTAGTTGAAGCAGCAAAAACTAGGCAACTATTTTAATATAGTTAATTCTTGCCACAGGAATGTTGCAGTGAAAAAGTTGGTTATTGACAGAGTAATTAAATTGCGTTGCAGTAGTTTTAACAGCAAGAAATAATATTCAGACAGTTCTTAATTCAGAATTTAATGTATAGCACATATTTGAAAATGAATTTTGTTTGTTATTATTATTGCTTTAGGTTGTTTTATATAAATATGTAATTTAGTTTAATGTGCTTTTAAATAAAATTATAAAATGTAATAAATAAATAAATTAGAATTAATTATTTTTTAAATACTTAAAAATAAAAATACTTTGAATATTTTTTAATGTGTAAATAATTTATAACTTTATATATGTATTTTCTTTATTATTACTAATTGTCACTAATATTGATTTTAATATTATTTTTATCATATTTAACATCTGTTATTATTTATCATTTAATCTGTTCACTCTTTGAGTCTAATCTTTGAATTGTGTTCTAGACTTTTGTTTACTTCTATGACATCTGCTTAAGCCCCAAACCAGCTTCTACCCTTATCCTTTGCTCTGTAACCCAGCGTCCACCTGCAGTAGTCAACCTCCATCACGTTTTGGGCCCTCGTCAAGGCAAGAGCAACAAACAGAGCAGGAGTATTAATTTTATTTAACTTTTTTTTCCAACTTTTTGTGTAAATTTAAAGTGCAAAGTCGTGGGTCCTGTATAAATATGCAAACGCACGCGCACTTTAAAATTAATCGCACGATTTATGACGCTCAATCTAACCGCTAATTTATAAGGCTTAAAAATCCAAAAAACCAGCCACTGCACAACTAGCATAGGCGTCGGCATATAGACGTCGCACGGCCACGCCCACTTTTGCCGCATGAGCCGTCTTTGTCGCTAAACGCTTTACGCATTTCAAATGGGTTGTGCGAGCGTGTGTGTGTGCGAGTGTGTGTATTTTGTGGCTTACACACGTTGCTTTTGAAGTTGTTCCGGCTGTTCACAGAGCGAGCGCTGACAAATGTGTGTGTGTGTGTGTAAGTGGCGTGTGTGTGTGTGTGTGCATAGATTTTCAACGCGGTTTTTGCGTTCGTGGCTCAAAATACTCGCAAATTCAATTTCCAACACCCAATGCCAGGCGATTATATTTCGCTGCTTTCTAAAACCACAAAATTTAATGTTCAAATGTTATATGACGGAGTGGGGGGAGGTGGAAAGGAAAACCAGAAACCAACTGCAATATATCTATTTTGATTAAAGAAAAAAAACCTAGAAAATTTATACAAATTAAAAACAGATATTAAGCAGCAAATGCTTTAGGTTCTCAGCTTAAATATCAGTGTAGAAAACTTTTGCAAATTGTGGCACATAAATAATGCAACAAGTAATAAGTAATTGTACTATATTAATATTTTATTAAAGTTTATAAAAGTACATGTATCTGTTATAGAAAATTCTGAAGGCTATAGTCAGGTGCTACCGACAGTAGAAGTCTCTACTGTACTTAGGTTGAGCTCACTTGTTTGAAGTTACTAAAATCATTTTAATGCTTACCCCAAAAAGTAGGCAATAGAAATTTCAAATTGCGATTATTACTATTAATTCAGCCGTTCTAATTAAACAGTTTAGCTCATCTAATCACTGCAGAAACTACACCAAAAATAACGAAACTGTTTTCCTTAATATTCAAATGTTTCATAGCAATCGTAATTTGTCTGTGTGTGTGCGTGTGTGTGTGTGTGGAAATCTCATTATCATTAACATTTGGCAGTAAAGTATGTACAATGGCGGCGCCCACTGGTGGTGCCACGCCCATTTATTCATGAGCGCAGAACGAGTGGCAGGCGCTGAAGCATGGCGCAACATATACGAGTATAAATTGCCGCATAGTTTTCCATGCTGAGCCAAAAACTTAGTGGGGAATGGAGTCGGTATGGAACTCAAATGGAAACCCCACTCGAAGTTACCCATCTACTTAGCTCAGTATGTGTGTGTGAGTGTGTGTTGAGACAGTGCTTAAGTATTGGTAACAAAATTAAATGTGCGCTAAGTAACGAGCAGCGTGTGTCTGCCTCTTTCAAGGGGTGGGAGGCAAGTAAAAACGAAAGGAAAAAGGAAAGAGTGTGTGTGTGTGTGTGTGGGAGAGAGAGTATGGCACAGAGAAAGAGAGAGTGGAAGGCTGTGCATTTACTACGACAAATTAAAAGCACTTGTGATTTTATTTTATGATATGATTTCTAAGCGAGAGCAGAGCACAGAGCACAGGCTTCTCTTGAAAAATTATGCATATGTTAGAAGTCAACGGGCAGGTCTATAAATTCTAGCAAAGCTCTTACACTACCACCCACTCCCCACCCACACTCTCGCTAAGTGGATTCGACTGTGCGCCACTTACCAACACTGGCTGGCATGCGAACAATGTTGTAAATTGCTTTTGGAAAGTTAAGAAGTTGCCAGACAACTTCAAGAAGTGGCGCATTGTGCGATTCAATTGCGATTTAATCAGTGCGGAAATGAAGGCAAGTTTTAATAAATATTAATTCTTTAATATCACTTTTTTAATTTGTGAAGCCCTTGCACAAATAAGCTCGTAATTTTGGCTACAAAATTGATAAACTGCCAAGTATGTGTGCCATAGTAATAAGTGAGAAAATGAAACCAAGTTTTAATAAATATGTAATTTTTGTAATATTACTTTTGTAATTTTTGTAATACCCTTAGACAAAATAAACTAAAATAAAAGAAAGTTTTAATAATTATTATATATTTTTAATATTACTTTTTTAATTTGTAAAACCCCCTTCTACAAATAAACTCGTAATTTTGGCTTGAGTAACTGATAAACTGCCAAGTAGTACGTGTGACAGTCTCTGGTTTCTACGCTGACAAATTGCAAACAACCACAGCACAATGCACTCTCTCCTCACTCTGATGCAATTGAAATCGCATTGCGAATGTCATTAATCACGTTGCAATGTTGCCACAGAAACCGCACATGGCATCAGCTCGACGCCGCGGAATGCAACTTCACTCGACTTGACTTGCATTGAAGTTGAAATTTGAGGCAAATTGATTAATTTAACTGGATGCTGCAAGAGTTGACCAATTTGCCACAGACAACACAATACACACATACTATGTTTCATGCAACACAGCACTAAAAAAAAGGCAATTTAAAACCGTTGAGCTGTTGTATATTAGACGACGAGCAGCTACCCGGATTAGAGAGACATTGGCCAAGTTATGTGCACAATTTGTGCGCCTTTCTCAGTGCATAAAAATGTCAAATTAATTTCAAGTGCTTAAGTGCACACACTCAGTAATATAGGCAGGGGGAGGGGGAGGAGCAAGCGTCGAATTTACGTCGCAATCGTATAATCCTGGCTTTTAAGCCTGCAGCAGAAACTAACTGGCAACATGTGGCATGCTCGACTGACCCCCAAAAATATGCTACACAATTGTTAACAAGCACACACACACACACTCAATATTTATGCATGTGTGTGCGAGGACAAAAACGATTTCATTCATGAAAATTTTTACACAAAATTACATTTGCCAGCTTTTCTCTCTGACTCTCTGACGCTCAGTCGTTCTTAGGCTAACTAACTGGCAGGGAAGCCACTGTGCGGCAGCCATTTTCTCTAAATTACTCGGGCAAAAACCCCTTACACACACACGCACACACACCGAGTTATGTAGGTGTGCCTGTGTATGTATAATTTGCGTTGCCTTTTCATAAATAATGAAATGCTCTTTGGGTAAAAGTATCTATGCCAGCGACTTTTGTTTTTTTGTGTACTCGTATGGCAAACTTTATGGCCAACACAAGGGCGCATGCACACACACCCAGGCACACAGAGCTCGACTCGAACGGAAGCCAGCTTACTTTACACACATGCCCACATCCGTTTGTACGAGTGGAATACAAATTTAATCTGTCGGTTTTCTGGGATTTCCTCATTTGTACCAGATTATAATCTCACTCTCTCGCAGCTGCCTCTGTCACCTACTACTGCTGCTACCTCAGCTCAGTGACACTACTGCCAGCGCCATACAAATTTCAGATGTTGGTCAGTTTGGCATATCAATAGGCCTAAGAGTCCTTCTGTAGTACAAGCTCTAATGAGTTGTTAAATGTTAGGCCGAGGCCTGGGGTTAAATTTGCATTCGACTAACTGAAATGGCATACCAATTTGTCTTAATGGTCTCTGCCAAATACCATCGCATGGCAGCTCTAGTTTCAACCATTATTTGGCTATAGATACTCGTATCTTTGATGCCATATAAATGAAAGATATTCGGTTTCAATTGAAGGGGTTCTATTCTGTCAATCAAATTGAATGTGTCTATATGTAGTAGCGATTTCAATAGCGTATAATTTCTATCTGTTTAACATAGTTGAAGCCAAAATCTTTAACTCCTTTGCATAAACAGAGTGGCTTATGCCAAATCTACTCCCACTCCTCCCCAACTTCTCTGCTTGTTGACATAGCAAACTTTGTCGTAAATTATTTGTCAGACATTGCCAAAAAATATATATATAAGTCGGAAAACTGCAGCTGCATAAATTCTATAAATTATATTTTGCAACAGAAATATGCAGCAGTCGTCGACAGGTGCAACAGGGGGTGGGGTGGGGAGCAGTTGAAGCAGTTGCAGTTAGGTAAACAAATGTGACAAAGTTTTCTGTAACGTTGTTGTTGTTTTTTTTTTGGCTGCTCATAAATTGTGAACTGATTTTTGAGTCAGCCTTTCTAAAGGCATTTGCCTGCTTTAATATTTATGAAAACAAAGGCGTGTCAACTGCCCCCAGTTCCCACTGTGCTCTCTGTGCTGCTGCTGCTACTCACGCTGTGTCATTCATTTATGCATGTTATGTACACATTTGATAGCTGTCAACACACACACACACACACACACTCGCACACACAGCGAAATGAGTGTGTCAGCCTGCTTAAGTGCCGCTTCATCATATTTTATGTAGAGCCTGAACCGAATTTAAGCATGCCGAAGCGAAGTTTAACGAGCTTTAGAAGCCCAATTCTTGGCCCTAAACAGGCAAATACACTGAGAAAAATAAGTGAAGGATGACAGCTCAAATTATGCTATAATGTATAGGCTATAAGTCACAGGTACTATTTGAATTTTTCAACTTTGATAGAGTTCTTTGAGTTATGCTAATATCAAGTTGCAAATCTTTTTGTTCAGTGTACTTGCACTGCTCGTAAACTCGTCAAGTGGAACACTGGCAATGTTGTCTCTCAGCTCTTCAGACACAGGAAATTAACAGGCGAGTAAAAATCGTGGCAATAAGGCTCCTTTGGCACATTCACATCCTGACCAAAATGGCTGGCAACAATGGCTACAAGTCGTTTACGTCACCAATAAATGTTCAAATAAGCAAAAGTTATTTACAGTTGGCAGCACCAGTTGGTAGTAGCATACCAGAGAGAGAAAGGCCAAATCCGTATTCGGGGCACAGGCGACAGGCCACAATTGTAGCTCATAAAGCAACTGTAAATGATGCCAGACAGAGGGGAATGGGGAAGGGAAGGGGAGGGACTCTGGGTTCTCGGGGCGTGTGTTAAGCCTTTTACTGTTTTGTAGGCCTGTCCAAAAATTTATTGTAAATGAGAGAGAGCTCGAAATTGCCAGGGAAATTATACCAACTGCCAACTGCTGGGGTTGACTCCAAAAGTTTTCGGCCGAGTGTAAAATTGTTTACTACTAACAAAAACTTGTAAAAAACTTTGCTACAACTTTGCCAATAAATCATAAAAAAATCAAGGAATTTCATAATAAAAGCGCATAAATCACAAGAATGCTGGGATTGCTTGAAGTAGTAGTTTAGTATAGTGAAATAATTTGTATGCATAAAGAATTCAATAAGACTAAAAGTTGAATTAAATGTATTCAATTTATTTATATTTTCAACTGACTAAAATAAAAAAAATCCATATATATTTAAGACTCAAAGTTGAATTAAATTTAATCAATTTATTTATATTTTCAACTAACTAAAATAATTTGTATACATACAAAATTAAATAAATATATATGAGACTCAAAATTGAATTAAATTTAAGCAATTTATTTATGTTTTCAACTCATTTCTTTATTAAATTATAAACTCTTGGATTAGCCCTCGCATTTGCCAGCAACCTCAAATATATTCGCGTGTTTTTTGACGATGCTCTCGGGCAATTACAGCCCAAATGAGTTCGAAAATAAATTCACATTAATTGTTGTTGTTTTGGGCTATTTGTTTTTAAAGTTTGCAGCCTGAACGTTTAATTGCCCAACCAGGCGGCACTCCACCCACTCTCTTTCACTGCACAGAGAATTGGGCAAAGATCCAAAGAAAAACATGGTGGGTGTGGGAGGGGAGGGAGGGAGGTATGTCAACAACAACGACAACGTCGCGGCTGGTTGATTGTCGGGCTCTGGCGACACATTGGCTAAACGTGAGTCGAATTTCAGGACTAGCTGGACATACTGTCAGAATCAGTGCCAGGAATACAAGTCATGGCAGGAGCAGACACACCACTCCACACACACACATACACCACACCACACCACACTGCACCGTACGGTCGCAATCTGGGCTTGAACTCGGCTCCTTTGGTGCTGCACTTAAGTATGTATTTCACTTACGGCTTTTATGGCAATTGGCGTGAAAATTGTGAAATGCATTTTGCAACAATGTGAGCAAGACTGTCCTGTCTATGCATGTGTGTGTGTGTGTGTGTGTGTTTGCTGTTTTACCAGTTGACTAGATTGAGTTTCAATTGCCGGCACATGGCCGCACGTTGGGGAATACTCGAATTGTTTCTAGTTCTTGCTTGTGTGTGTGTGTGTTTTTTTTTGTCACCATTTTGGGCTCGGTGCCAAGATTGCTTATTCATGTGTTGTTGCATTTTGGGGACAGTCGCCCAGCACAGCTGTCTAAATAATTGAGCTACAAATTTGTTGCATGCCCATTCAATTGCTGCCACTTCCCATGCTTGCCTTGCCGCAAAGGAAGTTAGCCTTTAATTAATTGATATATGCACCCGATTGACGTTTGATAAGCCGAAACCACATAACATAAACAAATAAACTTGTTTGCAAATGCGTTTTATGCACAACCCTCAGTTAAGTAGACTTAATGCAACAGTCTTTATAATTAAATGTCATGCGAGAGGCAGAAAGATGGGGAGAGTGTGTGGGGGGCAGCTATTTACAGCCTGTCAAAATACTATAAAGCACCTTTTGTAACCCGCATTATGGTAATGAGAAATCAATTGATTTGCAAATGCCCTCGACAACAATAACAATAACCACAATGACTGATTGACATTATAATAGCGTCCTGGGGGTGTAATTTGGCAGTGTCGTTTATAAAGAAGTTCTTGGAAGTGACATTTGAATAAATGCCAAGCTAATATTATTTTAAAAATCATTTATATATAGAATGTATTTAAAAATAACATATACAGCGTTATTCACAAGTGCACCTACGTGGAAACTTTACATCAATTTATGCTGCATACTTTTGAGCTGCTAAGAAAATTTAGCTTATGGAATGTTGAATTCTGTGACCAGCTCAAAAGTATGCAATACAAATTTATACTTCATTTCATTAATTATTTTGAAGGTAATTAGTGTACTGCTTACAGTTAGCAGCTGTAGTTAATTTAACAGAATTTTCACTGACATTTTTGACAAATTTCCGACTCTATTTTAAAGCCAAATTAGAGTCGTTCGCTTTGCTTATTTCCCCTGTGGCTTGCAGCAAAAAACAAAAGTTTATCTGACAAATACATTTCAATTGTTAGACGAGAATTAAAACAATGCGTCAGCTAGAAGTACTACTAACACCAGAGAGAGTGACCCACTCCACCACTCTGAGAGTGAATGCCGTCGTTTGTCCGCCCCCGACCAAATGACAAATGAAACTCAAAAGTTTAATGAACCGCAGCAACAGTCGCAAAACGAAATTTTGCTTTACATAATGAGCCAGGACCAAGAGGGAGAGTGAGTGAAGTTTCGCAATGGATCCAGACACCGCCAAAAGCTGTGGCAGCAGGGGCGTGGGCGGTGCCCAGGCACTTTTGGTGGTGTCGTCGTCGGTGGCCGGCAATTAAATTTTCGCCCACAAAATGTACAGCTCAATGCGCTGCTTTCGGGGCAATAATAATACTCATAGTCAGCGAAGCAGTTGTCAAAATTAACTAAATGCGGCATTGCTCATTAATCTCTGTCTTCCAGCAATTCGCCTGCTCTTTTTCGCTGAGCACTGCCAGAGGCAGCTGAATGACTGACTGACTGACTGACTGACTGACTCACTGACTGACTGAGTCAGTCAACTTTGCTTAAACCCAACTGCACAATATGAAATGCTAGCCATAATAATTGCGAAGGCACTAGTCGTAAGGGCTGTGAGAGAATGCAATCTTTTCATTTATACTGCTCAAATGAAAAGAAACATTTAAAAATATCTACAAAATTATCTACGTATACACTCTCCACATTATTATTACTTATGGCTTATGTGATCCTCTTTGACATTTTTATGTGAGCCAGGGTATAAAAATGAAATATCTACTTGGAATGACAGCAAAAAGTTTCGTGGCAAAAAAGTAAAGACTAAACAGCAGCTAGTGCTGGAACTGGACGCATGTGGCATGTGGCAAGTGGGAAGTACGCATTGCGAACAGAGCTACAGAGAGTTAATCATTTTGTTTTAGCAATTTGTTTGATGTATGCTTTCGAGTAATGGCAGAACGACCATAGGAGAGCGGGGAGTAGGGAGTGGGTAGTACAGAGAGCACAGCATAGCGCATAAATGCCATTGCCAGCAAATTTAATTAACACACAGAACAAAAAAGAGAGAGAAAAAAAAATAGATTGTGAAGTGTTGGAAGCAGAAATATGAGTAGCTTGAAAAACGTGAAAAACAAAAATTGAGATGATATATACGTGAGAGATACTTGAAAACAAACATACAAGCGACTGATTGAGTTAAAGACTAATTAAAGTCACTTGAAAGTCCTGTTATAAATAAGTAAGAATTACGGTTGTAGCTAGCAAATTATTGTAATACTAAACTAAATTAATTGCAGTATGAAACACATTTCGAAAATATAAGTTTAAATTGAAATTCGGCTAGCTCATCATATTACTGACTGAGGCTGCAAACATACTGCGCGCTGAGACGAAGATGAAAATGAAGACGAAGCTGAAGACGAATTGCTTGCGATGCGAGTAAGCTAATAGGTTGCATAGTGCAAGACGAATTTGTTGCGATTTTGTGATTTTAGTCGCAATGGATTTCTCATCAGATAATGAATTGCTGCTAGAAGAAAGTTTATTTCTTAAATTAAAACGAAACAAAAAAGTGAATGAAAGAATTCACCCAATTAATTTGGGAAGAAAAACATACGGCGAATTTCATCATTTATTTAATGAACTGCGACAAGATGAAAAGAAATTTGTGGAGTATACCAGAATGAAAATCAGAGTATACCAGAATGAAAATCAGCACATTTGATTACATTCTGGTAAAAATTGAACCGCTTATTATTAAAAATTGGACAAATTTTAATAAAACAAATATAACACAACGCAAAATAGCAAGCGATTCGTCTTCAAAAACAGTACTGCACCGTATCAAGCTTTTCGCTTGCGTTTCGTCTTCATCTTCGTCTTCGTCTCAGCGCGCAGTATGATTACGGGCGAGCGAATTCATAGGAATTGTTCTGCACTGTTTTTCGTCTTCAGCTTCGTCTTCATTTTCATCTTCGTCTCAGCGCGCACTATGTTTGCAGCCTGAGTCAGAACTTATTTATTTATGTGGCTTACGGTATGTTATTTATCTTCGTTCGTTCTTCTCTATCAACCAGTTCTAAAGAGCCTGAACCACTATTGGAACTTATTACTTAAAAGCGACTTATTGATTGCCAGTAAACCGATAACAGAGCGTAGCCAATAGAGATGCGAAAACATCGATGTTGGATACCTCGATGATTTAAAGTTCAAACATTGACAAATTTTAAATCGTTGATATCACCCAAAAATTGGTACAAAATATACCTAATTTATTGGTTTAATTACAAAATAAAAAGTTAATATTTTGTTTATATTTATATAAATTATTAAAACATCGATGACATCGATAATGACAATAGAGTTGTGAAAACATCGCCACGTTGATATTTCACAACATCAAATATTTTAAAATTATTGAAACAATCTAAGCATTAGCTGTGACAATACAAGCTTAAATAGTAATATAACGAATTCCAAAAAGTATATAAATGCAAGCCTTTCGACTTCTACACTACACTACGACTACATACATACTTTGAATGGTTTTCTCTTCGAATGAGCCGCTTTGATATTAAGTAGCTCACTGCTCTCACAGCTCTTTCACTCTTCTACCGCCGTAATCAACACTTAACCTACCTCTTGCCAGTTACGCGTCTCATTATCTTAACTATAGATTGCCCTAGGTGTGAGTGGAGCGCAAGGATATGGATATGGATATGGTTATGGCGAAAGGGTATGGGCGGTAATGGTCGTGGCAATTACGAGCAGTAGTGCCATGCAAGTAGTTGTACTTTACCTTCAATTACTACTATATGGGGTACGCGGCATTAACAGTTATATTTTTCTACGTATTTCTCAATTAAATTAATTGCATTTCGCTCGATTTGCGCTCAGTTGTCGACACACACAACTTTTATGCATTTTAATTAAAGTTTATTGCCAGCAAGAACGAAACACTCGATAGAGAAGCGCTTCACTCGGATTCAGATTGGCATTGGGCAACACACACACACACACACACAGTGACGAAAGGTTCGGGCCAAAGTTGAACTTTTGTTAATGAAAATAATGCAATTCCAGCAACAAACATCAGGCACAGACACAGCCATGGCAGCAAGATGAAGAACAAAAACAAAAACAACAATTGCAACTGCGAGTGCAGCTCATGTGTGAACGTGTTTGTGGTTTGCCATGACTGACTGCTATGCCGGAGTACAGGGGACAGGGGCCAGGGGGTGGTTGGCTTTTCACAGTGGCGGCCAAAAAGTTTTCAGCACCCGTTTTCTCAACAGCACATCTCGTCCTGGCCCTTACTCGAGGTTTGTTTAATGCAATTAAGCGGAGCGGAAGTAATTCTGCCAACTGCTTGTTTGACTGACTGACTGACTGACGGACTGAGAGACAGATGCACTGACTGGCAGTTGAACTGACTGCTTGCCTGAATGAATGAATGGATATGGCTGCAACATCTCAGTCATTCTGCAGCAGTTACAACTACAGCTACAGCTTCCTGTGCCCCAGCCGACGGCTAATGAATCGCGGCACTTGCTGCGACGCGTTAGCCGATGCCGACAATGGCCAACAGCTAAACAAAAGGAAACGACTTGGAATAACTTGTTGTAACCAGACAATGAATGCGCTGCAAAATACCCTGTTAACATATATATTGGATATATATAACAGTGGTATTTTAATGGACGTTTACTGTACAATCAAAGCAAAGGTGTAATTTCTAAGAATAAAATGACTTCGCAAGTGAGTTCAAATAGAGTTCAACATTTCGTTAATCCAGTTCGTTATAGCATAAGCATTTCGCTCTTCTCTCATCCTGGTTAGGTAGCCATACTTGATTTCCTGCACTGCACTAGCCAAAGATGAGACATCGCTTTTATTTGTTCCACTTTTATGGCGATCATCATTTGCAAGGTAATTAAGGAATGAGGTGTCATAACGCGTCCTAATATACATAGTGTCCCTAAAATCCAGAAATCTCTGGGCCGTTTTAAAGGTGTTTACCTCATCAAATTTAAAACGTACTTGAAGAAGATGGGCCTGAAGAGCTGCTTAACTCCATCTTTATATACTTTAGCCAACTACTTTCTTGTTTTCCATCCAGTCGTATCTGTGATGCTTCCAAGTTCACCCAATTCTACTTTGGCAGTTCCAAAGATTGCATAGAAACGCCTACCGAAATGAAGAAGGAAATGAGGAAGAAGCTGGATGGAACTGGCCACAAAGTCTATAATACGCATACTTGATAGATGTTTACATCTAATGTTTTCATTAGCGTTATTGTTTAGAGATTTGAGCTCTTGTTTTCTTTAATCGATGCAGTTTTGTCGTGTGGAGTGCGTTCATGGAGTTATCTCTTACTTACTGGGGTTTAAACAATGCTTATCTTATCTACATTTCTGAGACTCTATTTATTTAGGTCTGCTGTAATCTGCTGTTCCATTGTTGTGTAATGTTGAGTCGATACGTTATCAGTATATATTTTATCACCATACGGTTAACAGGCCCATTTGAATAACTCTGTTAACATAGAGTGTCATCCCTACAGCTCTTGCCAAAAGCTTGATAATACTTAATCCATATATTTTTTTTATTAATTTCTTTAAAGTTATTTATTACTTTATTTATGAATATTCGAACTTTCCACTGTTATAGTCATACATAAGCAGACTACTTTCGGAAACCTTTTGGCAGATTACGAGGTATTAAAAAAGTTGTTGCCTTTTATTATGGCTTGCAGCATTTTAGTATTTTCTTTTCTTTTTTGCTTTTGTGTTTTTTATTTAACTGTGCCCAAGTTTTAATTTCTTTTTCTTGCGCCCAGCATTGTTTCCGCCTCTTGGGAGCTAGTGAGGCAACGACGTTGCAGCGGCCTGGAGCTTGCAACCTGCAAGTTGCGAGTTGCATCCTGGATTGTGATTGAAGCGGCGTCCCACTTGCCTCAAGTTGTTGTAGCGGTTTTGTTGTTGCCATTTTCCTTTTGTTTTGCTTTGTTTGCCTGTGGTTTTGCGGTGCATGTTAAAGTGGCTACAGCAGCTGCACCACACTTGCCACTTGCCACGCGTCTACTCAGCCGCGAAAGGAAGTGAATTTGATTACCAACATAGACGAAGAGGAAGAAGCTATAATACCGAATGTCATAATTATTGTCACTCGTCTGTGGTTCATAGCCCTTGGCCTGACTCTATGCATTCAGTCTGCCTCGCAAGCATGAGAAGAAAAGTTGCAAGCAAAACAAACAAGCAACAGCAGCAGTTGACATGTACAGCATGAAGGCAAAGTGCCACAAACTATGCCCGTGTGTGTGTTAGTCAACTTCACGCCACAACCCATGAACAGTGCAACACGGCAACTTATCGCTGCCACAAGAAGCACACAAGCTCAACTTGATAACAGGTAAATTCAAACGGGGGTGTAAAGTCTGTCAATCCAACTGCCACTTACCAATGCGTGACTGGGTATATCGTTGAACTACTACTTAGTAGTACTATATATCAATACAGATGCCAACTAGCGTGAGTATATCATAGCCATGAGCCAGGTGTCTGGCGGATTTAGCGGTTTTTGCGTAGAGCCTTTGCCTTTCAGTTATTGCCTCATAATTTAAATGGGCAAACCGAGCAATAATCCTTAATTGCTCATTTTACTTGGGCATATTTTCTTGAGGCTCTAGCTCAGCTGGCAACGAGGCGTTTACCTTGTGCCTTCTACCTTTTCTACCTTTTACTCATAGCTTTAGCTTTTCATTTAAAATGCCCAGCGCAAACACAGTTAACAACGCATGAGGAGGGGGAAGGGGAAGGGGCAGGACGGCAGCCATGAAGAGGCTGGTAAGTGTGAAACTTTCCCAGCGCCTGTCTGTACGCCACATTTTCCATTATGCATGTGCCTCACACACACACACACACGTAAAGAATTTTAGGCCTTTCAGCGACGAGGAGGAGCGCGTTTGTATTTACTTTCGGAACGCCAACAACTTCTTCCACAATGGCGACGACAACGCTAACGGATGTGCACTTGCAATTTTCCGTATAGAGTGGCGTATGCAAAATATTTGCATTGATAAACAGCTCGCAGCTGAGCTACACTCTGTGTGTGTGTATGCGTGTGAACCCCATGGACATTGTACAGTGGCCACTTAGCACTAAATAAATTTGCATAGCTGAATAGAAATCTTTTTTGAAGCATGTCAATTGCATAAATTTCTGCTAAAGCATTCTTCAAATGGTTTATAGAGCTTTCGTTTTTGCTTTTTGGTTTCCGAACATGGACTGACTAAAAGTTAATATTGTTTAATTTGGAAATGAATTAACATATCAATTTTGAACAGTACTATATATTCCTTATTATTGTAGATATATGTAGCTAAGGCAAAGGCCAGCAGAAAATTCATTTAGATACAAATATATATATATAAATTCATATAGAATAGATAATTATATGTACAAAATTGATATCTATACCAATTATATATATACACTATATATGAATTTAAAACCCACCTGTGCAATAATTTAGTATGGAATTGGAAATTGAGAGCAACCCCACTACTACTAAATGTCTATATTTTTTTTACCTTCATTATTTTTATCAAAGGAAATTTTGTACATATTTAAACATATATATCTATAAAATATATTATTAAATATAATATATTATTATATGCAAATAAATATTACACATAAATTCTAAACAAAGTTCAAGTCACTTTAGTCAGTGTTATATTATTTGAATTTTATTTTAACTAGTTTCGCTACTTAAATTTCCCATTTCTATTGCACAAATCTTAAAGGTAATTTTACAAAATCTGTTAGCATAATATCGTTTTCAACTATTGCCATAATCAAATATAGCGGAAACCAATGTGCACTTCCCTCACATCAATTCATATACCTGAAGGCACTTAAAGTTTCTCGTTTCTCATTTCTCATTTAAAGTTTTCGAAACGTGGCCGAGACGAGCTGACATCCTCGGGGAGCTGAGGCAGAGGGTTCTGCCTTCGCGTAGCTATGCAAAAGCGCATATCGATTGACATAGCGACACACACACAACTACACACATGCACAGGTGTAAATCGAGCAAGGGTAAGGGAGCTCAGCTCTATGCAACGGCATTTTTATTATATATAAATATATATATTCTTTTTTTCAATGGCAACTACCATTGAATGCCCTTTGCGGGCATTTACAATATCCGCAAAGGTTACGGGCATTGCATTTATTGATTATTATAAATTTACCCCTAACCCAACGGCAAAAGTTTTTACTAATAAAAACACAACGACCTTCAGGGCTCGGTCGCAATTACTATAACACGTTCAGCTCTTTGAGTTTAATTGCACAATTGCAGCGACAATTAGACAATGAGTATAATTGATGCACAGGCAGATTGAAAGACTGAAGGATTGATGGAGTGAAGCACACTCGCAAGTCATGCAAATTGGACTCGCCTTTAAAGTCGTGTCTATGCGCTTCATTGAGCAGCTGCCAAAACAATGGGAAAAGTGTAAGAGGAATGCCTGATGCATGACACAGCTGCTAGCAAATGGATAGAGGAGGATATGGAGAGAAAGAGTCGTAGCAGCTACAAAGATGATAGCAGATGCATCTTGTTCAGAACGTAGATACGTTTGCCTTTATGAGAAAGCTCTTGCCACACACATGAGTAGATCGCGTGTTTATTTGGTTTCGCCAAGAAACTGAACTGAAATTGACTTTATTATGATGAAATGTGCTTGAGACTAAGGAGAGGGAGCTGATGGAATTTCAGCTGAATTTATTGCTTAAACTTTAGGTTCTCATTTTTAGAAAAGGAACTTCCAATTTAATTTGAGCAACTCATAAATAACTAAGAGTTTCTTTTATTATTATTGCATACTATTTTCTTGAATATTTTAATAAAAAACAGAATGCCAAATGCACGATGCATCGCAAGTATAAACTCAGACTCACACTTACACTCGCACACACACACAGGAGTCATGTGTCATGTGGCAGTGTCGAGTTGCATTCAATAACAAAATAACGTGAGCAAAATAATATTAAACCAGAGCAATACAGATGTGGGGGGAGCAGAGCAAGCAGAGTTCTCTGACACCAAATGAAAACCCCACAGACACTCGTTTACAATTGTTGATTTTCGGATTGTTGTTGTCGAGTTGTTGTTGTTGTTGTCAGACTGTGTCTGTCGTTACATGCAGCTTGGGAAAACAATTTAATGATGTTGTAGCAGACGCAATGCATTCACGGCACTGTCGATGTGTCACAGCTGCAACTACTACTACTAGCTGCATGTCCCAACGCAATATGATAAAAGGTGGATTAAAAAAGGGAAAACTGTTACAACAAACTCTGCCTATCGGCAGCTGCGTTGTTTCACTTCTTTCTTTGCCTTTGCCGTTGCCTTAGCCTTAATTAAACGTAATTAAAAAGTTAGCTTCACACGCATTTGTTAACCTCTTATCCTCCTTTAACTTCTTTTGCTGTTCGCTCATCATCTAATGGCTCGAAAAGTTGTCCATAGTCACCGCAATAGAGAAACCTTTTACTTTTTTACGACTCTCTGCGAGCGTTCAACCCCTTTATGGTCACTTCTGAGCATTTTTGCGCATAATTAGACAAAAGTTCGCAGTGCAGAAAGTTTTACGACCGCAAATGTGCAAAGACTTTACCGAGAAGTTGCTGCTCCAGTAGAGATTTCAACTTGAATCCTTGAACAGTCCTCAAATATTCATTTCATTGCACACTGAGCGATACATATATAATTATTTCCTTGGCTTCAATTCTATGCTAGGTTCGTCAACACACCTCACACGTGCCAGAAGTATTCATAATAATTATTTTTATTACCACATGAGTCACATAAGCCGATTGAAACGCTCTTAAGTTGCACCGGGGGACAGGCCCGAGTAAGATAAATAAATAAAAAAGCATCCTATATTTTTGCAGCTGCTTTCAATCAGCTTATTTTATCAGAGTTTCGAAAGCAAAAGCTCTCTCGATTGGTCTGTATATGTAGTATGTGCTTTAGTTGATTGAGCATTAGAAATTGATCTGTGCGTTTATTGCCTTGTTTGCCTTTGGCCTCCTGTGTTAGTTTTTATGGTCAAAAAGAGAGGAAACTCAATGTATATATGTATCAGCTCAGGTGTCCAGGCTGAGCACCTTTCTGGCACTGTTTATTGCTTTCATATTTCTCGCTTTATTATGGCTCGTAAATATATAAATCTTTTCGGCTCCTCTTCTTATATTTATTTCCGCCTGATGTGTCGACAGTTGCAAGTGATTTTCGGGTGGAAGAGTGGGTGGCAGAGCTGCTTAAAGCTTAAACATTTGCTGCTGTCAAGCTGCCAGTCGTTTGGTAGTATCTTTCGTGCCTTTCGGGCTTTCCACTTAACATCATTGTTTGGCCTTAGTGTCAACACAATTTCGCCATGACCGTTAATTGATGGCCATAATGCATACAACATGGCAGCTCTTAGCAAACTGCTCTCCCACGCCCACTCCTCCTCACAACTTGACAATGATTTTAATGTCTGCTGGCAACGTGCTTTCCGCTCGAAAAATTCAACCAGGCATAAGACATATTGCTGTCATTTTTTAACACTTTTCGACAACTTTTTCTCTAGCTCTAATTTTGCAGAGGCGACTTCAATTACATTTACTCGCAAATGTGGCAAATGTGTGGCCGGGGGCTGCATGCAACATGCCGCAAATGTCTTAAGTGCCTACGAAGTCGACACTTTTGATGGCACTCGGCAGCCAAGGGTTACACACACACACACTCACACACACGCTTAGACTGAAATTTTGTGCTGCATACTTGCAGGCGCTGTAAAACGCGCGCGCTTCGCTCGCACGTGTTGAGGTTTCTGTGTCGGCACTTGGCGCGTGTTGTGCCTCGCTTGAAGGTCGTTTCCATTTTCAGAGCGAGCAGAGGATGAAAAAAATGAAATAACACACCGTTTAAAGCCCTTTTGACAGCAACAATCCCAAGTCGCTTTATAAGTAAGTTAAATTAAAACAAGCGACTGCTGTGCGGCCTATGCAAAGCCGTTGAAAGGCGAAACGCAAAAGGCAATGCTAAAACGCAGCCAGAGCGAAAGAAAGAAGCGAAAAAGATGGAAATGGACACAGCCACAAATGAAAAAAAATGTTGGTTGAGCAAAAAAAAATGTGTCAAGGTCTTTTCGGGTGGCATTTGAATGCGCAACGGAAAAGGCTCTTATCCTGCAGGGTTAAGGCGGCGTAATAGAGAGAGAGTTGTACAACCTTTCCCCTTGGCCGCGAACTGAAGTCGCTTCAAGCTGGCACTCATAAAAAACAGGGACATTAAATGAGATACTGAAGTACGGCGCTAAGTCCGCGAATTGCACTGTGCCGTGCTATTAATTTAATTCCAAGCGAAATTAAACTGAGCGCATGAAAATGCTTTGAAAATGCTTTTCCTCTCTCCTTACATTTTCCACACTTTTTCATTTACTTTTTGTGAAGATAAACTGGCACAGCAATGGCAGATCCAACTGCCATTTGATTGAAGTGCATGTTGTTGCAGAGGACTCTCTTATAAGTCTCGAGCTGGCATTCAACGGCCAATCCAGACATTTATTGAGCTAACCACTTAGCCAACACGTCGTATGAGCAATACATACGATGATCTAACGGCCAAGCTACACTCATATGAATGTATACATATACTTATACTATGTACGAGTCATATTCGCGTGCAGCTGGCCCCACAGCACAACGGGGCGTATGTGCAATCTGTAACTGAGTGCACATTACTCATACGCCACGTGGTGCAGAGTGCTGTCAGCTGTGCTGAGCTTTTGACCTGTTCAACGAGTGATTTATTCAATGCAACTACTCGAAATGTTTCGACCAGTTTACCACATTCATTATCTGGTAGTTCGTGGGTGAAATGCATGGAATACAGAGCATAAAGAGCCAGACTCAAAGGCAATAGGTGCACTGCTACAAAGTGTAAACTCTGATATGCAATAAGCTTCAATTTACCGAAATGAAATATGAAATACTATAAAGTCTACTGCTGAGACGATTATGTGCATCAGCAAGCAGACTGCCACAGATAATATTTAATTTTTAATATCTTGTCTATCATATATATTACTTGATATACATACATATATGTATGTATATTCTCACTGTGCAGTTATTGCTTTTGCTTGACTCAAAGATAATTCAAATTCTCGATGTTCAACTTGACGTCTACGTAATGTACATAACTCATACGCCGCATGTGCTTTGCTATACATGGCCATGGAGCATCGTTTCAGTTTGCCTATACATTTATCAAATTGTAGCTGCTGTGCCAGTCACTTGATGCATTAATAAGACAACTTTACTGTTGCAATTGCTTTGCCCACTCCAATGATTTATGTAGGTGGGTGTGAGTTGCTGTATGTGGGTGTGTGTGTGTATTATACACATACAATAAAATGTCTTGTCAACATTTCATAACTCACTTTGTATGCCTGCTTGTCTGCCGTCGAGTTTTCCTGTTTGTGCATGGCCAATACAATGGACCACGCTCAGACACCTCACTCACTATCTGTTTGAGTGTGTGTGTGTGTGTTTGTGTGTGTGGGAGTGTATATGAATAGCAACAAACAGACACGCACGACTGTCTGTTTGCCAGCTCCTTCTCTCTGTCTCATTTGTAACTATAAATGTACAACGTGTAGTAATAAAGCATTTTTCATATAGTTCCGCCAGCTACTAAAGCTGCGCTGCCACTGCGCTGCTACTGCGCTGCTTTTGGGCAGACAGCAGCAGCAGATGATGATGATTATGACTTTGTAATGATAAACACCACAGTCAGACTCATGACTCACCCAAGTCAGCAGTCAGAACTGACTCGTCGGTCATGGCAAATGTGTTAATCAAATGGAAGCAATGGAGTGAGAGACTTAGATGAGCAAATATACATATAGAATATTAGTAGAGTTTCTCACACTCCTTATTAAATAAACATGGCTTAAACATAATGCCTTTGATTGAAATTAAATGTAGGCTTAGCTATAAAATTCTTAATAGAGAATTAAATTGAATTAATTATATCCCAATTATAGAAACTTTTTTATGTTGCCTCTAAATATAAATACCTAAACATAGTGACTATTATTTGGTATTAGATTACTGCAGTTTTATTCTGCATAATTTTGTAAATATATAAAATATATAAAAGCACAATTTTTCATATTTATATACTGACAAAACCTTAGGCTCAAATGTGTTTTAATATGTCTTATATAATTGCCTTCTAAATTCGGTTTCAATTTTTCAGCTGACACTTATATGTGGTATTAAGCATTTAATAAGTACAGCTTCTAAATATAATTAACACAGATATATGTAGTATATCTTGAAGTTTACCAGGCCACAATTTCTCTCAAATTATTTCAGTCAATTTGAAGTTAAGTCAATTAAATTTTAACGCCGTCAGGTGAGTGCTTTGCTTCTTTTTTTTCACTTCCTTTCGTTCGTGTTTTAAAACAATTTCAGTTGCCTTGTCTATTTTGTTTTGTGTGTTTGTGTGTGTGTGTGTAATTTTATATGGAATACCATCAAATGGCAATTTTTACGTTTATCTTAAATGACATTTATGTTTCCCAGTGGTTCCATTTTATATCAAACTGAAATTGTTGTTTTGCTCTCTGCGTGACTTTGCTTTTGGGCATAGAAGAGAAGTCTCTGGCAACTGAGTACGAGTCTGGCAAAGTGAATTTTTAATGACATTTTGATAAGTGTCTGGGCGTTTGCTGTTTTTTCTTTTTTGTTTTAGACTGCAGGAGAACTTTCCATACAGAGTAGACAACTCGAAACAGCAAACAGTTAATACTGATTAAGGCCGAAAAGTTAGGTAGAATCTACATCAAAATCTCTGGCAAGTTGAAACTAGTACGAAAACTGAGATAGCGTAATGAATAGATTTATTTATGACTTTGCTTTGACAATTTATCTCTATGCAGCAGACAAACTTAATTCAAACATGAGTTCAAATGACTTTATCAAATGCCTTTCACAATAATTTTAATAAAATTGCCCATAAATAATTGTCGGGGCAAAAAAACAATAATAATAAAAGCGAAATTGTAACATTTTTCATTCCAAGTGCAAAATGAAATTTACAATGAAATATTTTACACACATACACATGTTTCAGGCGCTGTGTGTGTGTGAGTGTGGAATGCACATTTATAACCTTAGGCAGTTTGGTCAACAACGCCACTCAACGTGACTCCATGACAATGCCAAAAATGCCACCAATCAACCCGAGAAAGGAACCAGCGAATACCTAACTATATATTTGCACCCTTTGCCCATCGATCATAACGGTTTTCCAGCCTCGGGCAGGGGGCCAAACGCACTTGATGCCACCGTAAAAATATCATTCAATTGTCGACACTATAAATGTGCGATCATAAATCATGTAGACACATGGCCACGCACACAAATAACTAAAAATAATACAAGACAATAAAAAACAAAACAGCGAGCAAAACAAGTGAAGAAGCTGAGCTGTAGAGATACCCTGTAAATATTTCTGAGAGTTGTATATACTTTAATTGTGATATAAATATGGAGAAGCAATGAAATTTTTCCAAATTTTTTTCTTTAAATGAAGTTATAAAGAACCAATTCAAAGTTGAGTTAAATTACCCTTAACTCAGCATACCCTGTATTAATTTATATTCCCAGCAGAGCATACAGAAGGCAGCAAAAGGTGCGCGTGCCATCAAGGACAATGCGTTATAAGGCAAAAAAGGGCTAAGGCCACAAGCAGCTTCACCTCCACTGAAGACGTGCCACTACTCTTAACCCCTTCTCCATCTGTACACACACACACACACACACACAAATACCAATATATACCCCTGTGTGGTAAGTTAATAATTTATATATTTATGCCACTGAAGCGTAAAACGAAGTTGAAAAACCAAAGCCAAAACCAACAAAAGCGTAATACAATAAAAAGCACACATAATAAAAGCGCCAAGAGGAGGAACGGAAACACACACACACACAGAGACACACTCGCACACAGACAGGGAAGAAAATATTACGAGTTGCTTAAGCAAATGGCGCCAGAAATCGAATTGCGTTGTCGTTAAAAAAGAAAAGAAATACAAACAAATATACAGCTCAACTATAAGCTTAAAAGCAAATATAAATATTTTTGAGTGCAGCAAAAAACCAGCTCACCCCTTTTCTTTAAAGTGTATAGGGTATACAAATAAATAGCTCAGCGGGCAGAATAAAGTTGAACAGTTTCTTAAAGCAATTACCGTGCGACCTTCGCAACTTCACTTTGTGGTTGCACCGACTGACCTTTTTTGGTGAATTCGGTTTTGGCATTGGCAGGGCAATGAGATGGAGTGGGTGGAAGCAGCTGTACTCGTGCTATGCATAATTAATATTGACACACTGTACACACTGTGAAATGCAACGCCAAGGCTAATTTCAGTGTAGGCGCATGCATTTGCCACATAAATCAGCTCGAAGGCCTCGACACTGGCACACACTGTTTAGGGTTAGGGAGCTTTCACTAAGTAACAGAAAGCTGCTTTTGTTTTTTAAGCAACTTTCTAATTGCCACTTTGGCGCAGACATGAATGTGAGACTGTGTGCGAGTGTGTGAGTGTGTGAGTGTGCGTGTGTAACTGTTCATTCATTAAAACAAACTGCCGGCAGGCTAAGGAGCAGCAGGAGCATCAGCATCAGCTCTCGTCTCTAACGACAAACAATGAAAACAAACGGCATGGCAACAAAATAACAACAAGAACAGCACAATATACACACATACAAACACACTCATCCACACACAGATAACTTGCAGAATTGCAAAAATTTTAAGCATGTATGGCAGAAATGACGACAGCTCAGAATACTCTACACGACAGCTAAGTTTTCGGCTATATTATAAATATTTAACAAATGTTTTACTATGTAGAAATATTTAAGAAAAATATATAAAAATAAATGCAGTATAATAAACATTTTTAAACATAATTAATAATATTTTTAAAGTATTTTATACACAGTTCAAAATGAACGAATAAATTGAAAATACATCCAGAGTTATTGGCATTTAATTTAATAAAAATTTAAAGAGTTTTTATACTTTTAACATATTAAATTATTAAATTATTTATATTTATTTATTATAAACTAAATTACTTGATCTAAAAAGATATTTGGATATATGCTTTGACTAAAACTGTTAAAATTTGTATATGCAAATACAAAGAATATAAAATATGGCCTAAAAGTTTGTAGGTGAAAGTTAAAATAATTTTATTTATATTTAATTTTATTGCATTTATTAAATATTCAAAAATTCTAGAAGGTTACACGGCCAACTGACTTGTCTCACATTAATAATCGAATGATAATATTCCAAATGATAAACTGATATATTTTATTCATTTTATGTAATATGAAATTCCCCCTTCTATACGAGTATTCGAGTTAAAGGAAACCAAGCAGCTATTAAGCTGCATAATATTAATGATAGTAATGAGAATCCCCGCACCAGTTGAATGGCAAAACAAACAGGCCCAAGTTAAGGGGTATCACAGAGTATACGTGGCATTCTCACCGACTTCCCTCATGCGTTGTGACTGGAATGGAATGGCGAGCGGAAATGGCGTCGGCACAGTGGAGCCGCCATTGCTGTTGCTCTTACAGCGCTGCCATGTTAATAATTTTCGTTTCAGCTTTTTTGGAGGATGCAAAAGCAGTGAAAGTGTTGTGCACACTTAAAAATTTCTCAAGTACACCTAGCGGACATCGTTTCGTATAAGCTATTATATGTATCTACAGACAGAACAGAGAGATGGTCGGCAGGCTATTGTTTGAAGCACTGGGGCAATGATGGAGGCGACGTCCTTCCTGTGCAATGGCCTCTGGCTACAGCTGTAACTAAATGGCCACGTTGTTGTTGTTGCCTCATTGCCTTTGTTGTTTGTCTTTTCTTTGGGCTTCGCTTTTTTATTATATGCAGTTTTTTGAGTTTGCTGCTGCACAAAAGTTGCGCGTGAAAATTTTATTAAAAAATATTTTTTGTTATCATTTTTTTTTTGTTTTGTTTTGCATTTTTGCATTTTGTATTTGGCTTGGCTCTCAGCACAAGGGCAGCTCTGTATCAAAATATGTATATATTTTCTGCTAGGGATATTGCGGGCTAGCACTTTGCACTCTTACGCAAAAGTTCAAGGACTTTTTAGCATTTATAAAGCAATTAAAATTTAAATGAACAGTTTTTGCGACTGGCGCCACTTTTGGCAAAATGCTTTTACTGCGGAGACGGGGGTCGGATTATGATTGTGACTTGGCAGTCATAAAATATTTATGAATTATTTACTGTTAAATAATTGTTAGCATTTTAGGCTTTAGGTGCCTTCGGAATGAATCTTAAGCCACTTTTTCCCCCTTTTCATTTAGTTTTCGCATTCGTTTTGCCCATTTTAGTCTGAGCAAAGGCAATTAGCTTAATTTCAAGTACTTTGCACGTGGCGCCTCTTAAGTACTCCCCCTGGCAAATCGCATGCCATAATAAATATGCTAAATTCATGAGCCCAATTCTAAAGAGTGGGTTTCCTGCCATAAAGAACTGTACATAATTGGCAGCTGTTGCAATAGTTTTGCGATAAACTGTTGTATAAACAGCTTGGTATATGGGAATCAATGATCGGTAAAGAATGTGGACTGAAGTCAGAGTTGGTTTCTTTAGAGAATTTAAAGAGAATATTTCGATAAGACTTTGACTCAATGCTGAGCAGCTCAAATGCAATAAAAGTTGATAAAATGCAACGTTTATTATGCTCTATCAACTACTGCACATGCTATACTTCTACTGATTCCCTTTGGCTATAAGTAAAATATTACTCATACGCCACCATCAAATTGGCATTTGCATAGTGCAGTTGAAGCAGCATAAAGCCAATGGCTTTGTTCATATTTAGTTATTATTTATGTTTACTAAGTGTATTGGATTTGGATCTTGCCCCTAAAAATGGCTGCCATGTGGCACGACCATTATATATGTGTGTGGATTTTCATTAAAAAGATTTTTGCATCGTTTTGTTTTTAGCGTATTTCAATTATGATGAGGGTCAGTTTTAAAAACTTTTTTTTACAGCATGCAGCGTACGGTTCGAGGGAGCATTAACTTTACTGCCCACTGCTGGGGGCCATAAATTACACTTCGACAGAGCCAGAGGGACGCAGAGTGTTGGGGGAAGGGGTGGCATGCAACAAGCGCTGTTTGCTATGTCGCTTGCTGCAACATTTCGCTTAAATTGAAAATAAATAGAACCACACCAGTGCCAGTGCCAGTGCCCGTGCCAGTGCCAGTTCCTCGCAAAATGTCAATACGAAACTGCACAAAATTTGTATTATATTCCGCCCGGAATTGAAAGTCACAGAACTCACAGTGCAGTAGCAGTAAAATTTGAAGTCACCAGGGAAATAATTTAGACAAATGCAACACACACACGAGCTTAGATATAATGTCAGTCAGAACTCGCAGTCGCAGGCGACCTACATGCATTCTCAGTGTAATAGGTACTATGTTAAATATTTAATTCGCACAACTGTTAACTGTTATCTCACATTTCCAATTACACTTACTCATTCATAACTAGTTTCAACTGCTATCAAAGGGATCAGCATTATTTCATAATTATAATCTACATAAAATTTCAAATTTGCCAGTTTAAATTACTCAAGTAATTTAACTTTATGTCTACAATTACCAAAGTAGTTGCCTCCAGCTCTTCTAAGCTCGTAACATTAACGAAATATGTTATTCTTACATACATTTGCGTTACTGTTAGTCTTTTGCAGCCCTGGCATAGGACTAAGACAAAGAGCAAAAACAACAATGCCAACTAGGCACACTGGGAAAATCCATTTAATTTGTGAATAATATTTTTATAAAATGTGTTAAATAAAATAAAATATTGAATACAATTTTCTAAGAAGAAAAGGAACAACCATTCAACTTAATACCACAATGCGGTCATCAGCTTTTTACGTTAAGTTATTTCTGAATTTTATTCCCAACATTAAGATCTTCTATATAATATACTTATGTTTTAAAGTATTGCTATAATTTTCCTTAGTCTATTTCTTCAGCTCCATTATTTATACTTATATTTCTAAAATTTCTGCCAATCATTTGCTCATTTAGCCCACTGTACAACGACACTAACAACGACAACGACAAGCACTAAGAACAACAAAAAACGCTTGTCGACATTCAGACTTAATTTAAATGCAGGAAAAAACACAAAAAACAAAAAAAGGCAAAAACAAAGCATCGCTTCAGCATGCCGTACCGTAATACGCAACGCAAAACGTAACGTAGCGCAACGTAACGGCTGTGTAAGGGAAAACGTATAATTTATGTGTAGGTATTTTGTTGTAGCCGCTGTTGTTGTTGTTGCTTTTGTTACAGTTGCTGCTGTTGTTGCTGTTATTGTACATACTTTGGCACAAATGCTCATTTCATCGTTTAAGGGCACAAAGCTACATGCTACAATTGAATTTCAGTTAGCCTGGGTAAGCGCACACGCACACGCACACACACACACACACACACACGCACACAGCGGGCTGCTTAACCCAATTCGCTGTTGTTGTCGCTGTCGCTGCTGCTAACCGAAAAGCAAGTGTCTCAGGCAACAGCAACGTCGCTGTCGCTGTCGACGTCGGCGTCGACGTCAGCATTGCCATTGCCGTTACTTTGGCTTGTTGTTGTTATGTATGTATTTTTTTGTTTTTGTTTTTGACAACGCAGCAGGCGTTGAGGGGCGTTTGAGTTCGTTGGGTGCGGTGCGTGCGTGTGTGTGGCAAGTTTTCACTTTTGCTTAAACATTTGCGGCGAAATGATTTTCAAAATTTTTGTTTTTTGCCAAATTGCGAGAGTTGTTTAAGAAATTTGTACACAGTAGAACATTTAGCAGTTAATCATTACACTGTAATTAAGCTCAGCACAACATTTTACCCCATTCAAAAAAAGTAATGTTAACAGTCGTGTTAACAGTGGTCTAATTATGTTAATGCTTGTTGGACTTGTTCCAAACTGTTATGGCACTCTGGGGCGAATGCTTTCAATTATGGCGCATTTTATTGCTCTGTGCAAACATTATTTGGCATAAAATGTGTAAAATTGTGCGGATTGCTGTGTAAATTAATTAAAGCACTGCCAAAAATATTAGAGACATTTATAGAAATATTTAGCTAATGGAATTTTTATTTTCTTATTCCATTTTTAAAAAGTTTACTTTATAGACTTCCCTCCTTTTGCCGTTTGTAAACAATTCAGTGAGTTTCATTCGTTTTGAATTAGCATCTTTTGAGTTTTGTGCTCATTATTTGCTGCCTCATTCAGGCCTGTCATTCGCTCGACAACAACTTCCACACCCGCTGTCATCTGCATCATCATCGTCATAGTCATCCCCATTGTCATTGTCATCGTCATCATTAGCATTTCGTCCTAGCCACTCCTAGTTGCCAGTTGCCAGTTGCTACTACTACTACATAGTTCTTAACTCATCACCCAACCCGTGGGAAATGGGAAATGGGAAATGGAAAACTCTCGCCTAAGCTAACAATTGAAGTGCGCCTGTTGTGGATGTTGCTCTTGTTTCACGAGTTTCTTCTTAAATGAAATCAAAGTTTTTGCTATGATTAACTTTTCCCTGGCCATGGTGGAAACTATGTCAAGTTTAAAGCCAACTGGCAATGATGGGTTAAGGAAAATGATGTCGCTGATGTCGAGAGTGGAATGCCATGGCTCGTTGCCTCAATAGTTTTGCAATGTAATTTTCTTTATGATTTGGCTGGCAAACTCGTGCGTGCGTAAAATTGAACAGTCTTCTCCATTCCACTCTCTGGTCTCTCTCTAAGTTTTTATGGGTTTTTAGTTAAAAAGGAACGACAGCTTTAAGCTCTCGCAGAGAGAGGACAACAGATGATGAAGAAAAAGAAACGAAGCAAGAAAGGATGCTACTGAAAGCCTTTGTCACAGTTCCTTTGGCTTCATCAGTTCCGTTTTGCCTTGTGCTTTTGTTTGTGCTCCCCCAACCCCCCTCGAACATATATGAGAATGTGGTCCATTGTAGTCCACACTTGCCACACAACATCAACGAATGTGTGTATGTGTGTGTGTGTTTTTTTTATAATCAACTAAAAGCCAAATAACCAAAAGTCAACACAATACGCCAGAAGCAACAGAAAGATTTCATTTTGCAGTTATCAAAAAGTTTACATGCTCTGGCATAAGTAAAGGATTAATTTAAATTTTAACAGCGTTTATTTGTAGTATTAAATTGATATGAAATTATAGAGATTTTGGTTGATTTTTAACTGTCGCTAGTCTGTTGTTATTTTGGCCATATAACTTAATGAACGTCTGGCCAACAGCGTTTATTTGCAATGTTAAATTGATACGAAATTAAAGAGATTTAAGCTTCTTTTTTCAACACCGTTTTTAACAGTGTGGCAACACCGTAGTGCTAAGGCAAATGGCACATCAAACCGTTGTTAGTCTGTTGTCATTTTGGCCATAAAAATCAATGAACGCCTTGGCCAAACTAGTTAGCAGCTGGCGAAGTGAGCTTGAAAAGTTGAGTTGAACGGGTTTTTAAAGCTTCGTTCCATACATATTACATATGTACATACTACATATGTGTACATACATATGTATACATTTTTTTTCGGGTCTAAGCGACCTTCCTGGCCCTTGGAGCACCTCTGGCAATGTGGGGGAGCTGGGGTATGCGTGGCAAAACTTATAAAAAATATTCGAAATACAAGAAAAGGCAGCTGTGAGGTAGAGGCCTTGCTCACACACAGACACACACACACACAGACATACACTACACTACATGTTGTCTACTTTTTGACATTTTCAACACGTGTCCATGTGCCTGCTAGTGTGCGTGTGTGTGTGTGTGTGTCTGTGTTTTTGTCACTTTTCAGCGTTGACGTTTGCGTTGATTTTTGACAGCTGCCTAGGCAGGCACAACGCCAAACCTCAAATATACACACACCCATACCCACACACTCGCACTCACACTGAAAACAATAACAAAAACTTGTTACCAAAAGTTGAGCCAGATTGCCCCGCCCACTCTTACACACTTTATCTCTCTCAGTCTGCCCACTCAGTCTGCCTTGTGTCCCTCTCTCTGTTATTGTTAGACTTTTGTGCGTTATGTGCACATACTTTCTACTCTCATATCTCTAAGGTTTATGTCAAGGTTTTTTATTACTTTGATATGTCGTTCGTTTACTTTTTTCCTTCGTCTTTTCTTCTTCTACTTTATTTCGTTTCGTTTCGTTTTATTTTATTTTATATTTTTTATGCTCGTACTTGTAGAGCTTTATACTTGCGGAAGAATGCGTGTTTGCCCTGCTCTTCACATTTTATGCGACACGAATTGCAGTTTAAAGTTGACAGAGAGCCGGATAGGAGTACTTACCTGTAAATAAGAGTATGAGAAGAAAAAGCTGATTAAATACGAGTTTAGATATAGCAAAAGATAACTTGGAGCGTGTGTGTGTGAGTGGGTAATACACTTAACATTTATTGGCAATATCTGTGTGGAGAATTGCGCATGCCTCACTTCCTAAAGCTAAATGGTCTATTATACACAGCGTGTTGATGGGGCATAAGCCCAGTTAATAGCAATTGCAATATGACCTCGATGATAGTTTTACTTTTCAAATGAATTACTAGATTATTATCTAAGAAATATTCTAATTGCTTTCCTTTTAATGAAATCGAACTGCATGATAGTAAAATTGTTTGCATTGTCTCTGCACAATATCTATTCATAAAAGCAAGCTACAATCCAACTACTATACAATACAAATACCAATTTAATCCAGTTAATTAAATACTCTGACAAAATTGTACTATTTTAACATTACTCAGCTCACAGATTACATTGAATTAAATCGATTCATATATAATCAAATTTGCATATTGCCAAGAGTCGGCTGCAAGACATTTGTCAATCTATTACGCATGTTGCTGAGCTCCATGCTCATCTTCTACTACTACTACTACTATTAAAGGTTTTGAGAATAATTGAAGCGTATGTACTGCTAGCTATGCCAGTATCAAAATGCAAACAGTAGTAGTAAACCAAAATATGCCATTTTCAATGCAATTGATTTCTGTTTGTCCAATGAACAGTAACAACAAAAGGCAAGATACAATAGACAAAACTGGTTTCGAATTGTAATGGCAACCCGTAGAAAATAGAAAAACATTTAACGCATGACTTCAGTATTGAAGTGAGTGTGAATCGCAAGTGGCGATATGATGGACTATGGCTTGCGCTGTATACATGTATATAATATTATACAAAATTAGTAAGTATATTAGTATTAGTAGGTATAATAAATACATTATATACTAGCTTTTAAAGCAATCTTCATTGTTGTTCGATTTTCCATTTGGGTACAAAATTCAATACAAAATTCAATAAGGAGCTAAATTTTCTGCCTGCCCAAAAAAGTATGCTACGAAAACTTATTTAAAATTGCTTCGCTTGAAATTGCAAACGTGGCTGATTAACATAATTATTAGCACATCTATTTTGAATAATTGATTTAATTTTAGGCTTTAATTTAAATTTTCATTTGGTGGTTAGTCTGGCATGCCTACACTACTGCATGTACTACAGGATATGGTCATAAGTGCAGTGCAGTGTACCTGCGATACAACAAGTCAAATATTGATGCACACCTATGCATCTATTTGTATATGTATGCACACACAACACACACACAGGGGGCGTGCCATTGTCTGCCTGACACACAAAAAAAGAGGAAACTTACTAAAAAGCAACAACAACAGTAGCAGCAGCAGCAGCACGCGCCAAACAAAACAAACAAATTTCGTAGATGCAACGAACGCAAAACTTGACAAAAGCAATTGCAATTGCATCAGCAAAGCTTTTGCAGGTTGTTGCCAAAGCCATAAGTGGTTGGAAGGGGGCGAGCGGGGGCAATGTTGAAGTTAGGTACAGAATGGGGGCGTGTCACCACAACAAAAGTTGTTGACAATGGCAAACACGTTAACCGAAAACTTTTGCCACGAGAAGATAAACGCAAATAAATTTCGGGGCAACTTTTTTGTGAAGACTTCACTTCGACTGCAGTTTGTCTTGTCTTTTACTAGAGAGAGTGCATGGCACAAAAGGCGGCTACAAACTACACAAAACCCGCATTACAAACAGTGCCTGCCAGCCGTACATGCGCCCGCATCTAAATGAGATACATATTGTACGATGTACATGAGGAACAACTTGAAATACTTTGAGCATAAACGATTTTGCACGGCAAACAGAATCTACACTCACAAAAAATATATAGGTATATCAAATGGAATAGAAATACTTAGTATGTATAATACACGTATCAGTATCAGTATCCACACCACAACCACAAATTGACATGCATTGAGCGTCGTTTCTTTTTTATTGTGTATCATAGAATACAAAAGGAGCAGCAAATAAAATAGAAACAGATAAATATACGAGCTGGCAATATATCTGTTGAGTGCTGCACAGATTTTCCGAAACGCATGACACTCATAAGTAAAATGCCGCTGGCTGGCATCCTGGCACAAAATCAAGCTGCCTGACTCTATAAGCTCAAGGAAGCTCTAAGATACAACCGGACGAACAAGATACCACAACAACAGCAACAACAACAACATTTGCTGGTCAAAACATAAATCGCTGTGCGGCTGCTGTCATGGCAACAAGGAGCTGCCTTGACCAGAAGGCACTGCTACTACTGCTACTCTCGACTGCCACTTCTCCATCTCCACAAACATCCATCTGTCCAGTCAAGATTTTTGGCCCAGCAGTCGAAACGCTGTAAATATCAATAACAACAACAGCAGCTAGAGTAACAGCAGCTAGAGCAACAGCAATGTATGACAGCAGCAGTTGAATTTTGAGAAAAATTTGAGGAGAGTTTCAGTTATTTTTGGCAAATAAAAAAAGTAAATAAATTTATATACTTAAACTGAAAAAAATATATAAATGTATGTATGTATATGGGCAAAGGAAAATAATAGATTATTATAGAAAATAAAACTGCCAAATATATATTTTATTCCACATGTCTTAGCCCTACTTTAATTTACCTTTAATTCTATCTCATAATTCAGTTATTTTTGGGCTTTTATTTGCCATTAATAATTGTTAAATAATCATATAAAATGAAACTGAAATGAAACTACTTTAATTTAGCTCAATCTCTCTTGTATTCTATTTTATATAATTTTCTTAGCATCTTTACCAAACTGTTTCTCTTACTACCCTCGCTGTGCTTATGGCTTGCCTGAAATGGCCAGCTCCCTATATTGGCTTGTTATTGACAGCCTTGTTGTCCTGCGTTTTTCTTTTGACCATGTGTTTTCTTTTTTTCTGTCGCTCTCCCCACTATTTAGTAGCTCATCCGTTGGCTCAGTTTAAGAAACGAGCAAAAGCTGTCCAAACAGTCGTACAGTTAGTCACCCAGTCACAAAGGACGTGAGCTAAGATTGGCAGGGCAATAGCCAAATCGTATCGTAGGATATATTAAAGGACATTAGGCTCAGTTCAGTTGCAGCCACAGCCACAGCCAGAGCCACAGCCAATAACAATTGAATTTCATTTTTCTTTTGGGTTATTTTTATTGGTAGCACACAGCGCGTATACGTAATGTCAGTCAGGAAATGAAAAATGTAATTAAAAAAGTTTTTTCTTGCTCGTCTCTTGTTGTGGCGAACAAGTCCTTTGTGGCAGGGCGAAAGGCGATGCCAAGTGCACAATTTGTGGTGCCTTTTCGAATCTGTCTCTCTCCGCGTGTGTGTGTGTGTGTGTGTGTAAGTGGAGAGCCATCATGTGACATGGCACACGCTGCAGGTTTGGGGCAGCATTCAATCTTTTTATTTAGTTTAATGTGTGCCACATACAGCGAGAGAGCGAGTGAGTGTGTGTGTGTGGGGGTGTGTGTGAAAGCGAAGCGCACACGTGTGTGCATGTAAAAAGTGCTCATTAAAACATATCAACAAGCTTTATAGACGACGACGGCGCAACGACAGCAGTTAAATTCATTCATAAACTACGTGACAAAACGAACGGAAATGTAGAAACGGAAATTGCCAACAAACACACACACGCACACACTCTCGCGCACTACCATACAAAAGCAGCGTCATCTACAGCCTGCTTACACACCAGCATGCCACACATGCAACCAGACACTGTGTCAGTCTGACTATCCGTCTGTCCGTCCGTCTGTCTGCCTGTCGCTGTGTGTGTCATTCAGTCCATCTGTCCGTCTGTCCGTCTGTCAGCCAGTCCTGACGGTTCAACGTGCGCGAAATATTTTCGCACTCGCCGCTTTCGCCTGGTATTTACAATCAATTTTTAAAATGCCTGCATCTACCGCAAACCGAACGCCCTAAATACCCTGCAATTCTATGGGAAAAACTACAATAATTTATGCAAGTTGCATAGTCATTAATTAGAGATTTAACTACACTTTTGTTATACAATATTTTAATTTGGAGCTACAATTAAATTTGACTGCATTTTGCTGACAATAATTAAATTAAAAAAATTAGTAGAGTAAAAATACAAGTCATCAGAAATTTTGACAAAATACATAATAAAAATTATAGATATATTTCATTTAAAAAATATTTCATTAAAATTAAATAAATTAAAAAACTATTTGTGCTAAAGTTTCTCAAGATTATTTTTAAATATTGAAATACATATTCCTAGTAAAAATCCATAAATATCTACATACATACAGTTCTTTGTCCTGACTGACCGCCACATTTATGGGTAGACTAGGGGCAATTATATTTTAAAAACATTTGCCCTAATCAATAAAATTTCACAGGATATTTCTCTGTGTGGCATACTCCACGCCTACGAACTTGTGGCTTTTTTTTTATAGCCCAACCCGTCGAGTGTCTACTTGAGTGTTGCAAAAACGTTGAATTGCTGCGCCGAGGCCCAAACGTGGCTGCAGCCCCTGGCCCCTCTGTTGAATTCCCTCTGGCCTACAAGTATGTTACATTTGCAATATTTCCCCCACTCATGTGAGGGAGCATGAGGGACGAAAGTAAAGTAGTTGGGGCGGGAAGGGATGGGCAGCTTGTGAGCGTAGAGGTGCCGTGAAATCTCATAATATTGATAGTGCGCTTTTGGCAAGGATGTAAAAAATCAAGCGTATTTTTTGATTGCAACCATTTGACCCCAGTAAAAGGTTGAAGCGGCTGAAGGGGGCGGATCAGCAAAGGGATTGATACAGGCATAATTTGGTTCATTTTTATATCATATACAGACAGGCAGACAGATATACGTATAGACTATATTGGAAGTTCGTATATGACAAACAATTGGGTATACGTTTTTTACTATCCGGAGAGAGAAAAAGCAGGGGAGTGAGTGAAAGACACAACAAATTGATGCAGGTCAGGCCAACAACGGCACACACACAACATCAAATAAAAAAAGAGAAATAAAATCCAGCAATGAGCATACGAGTGTTTCCGGCAGGCAATCCTTCTTCCTCCTCTCTCTGGGCGGAGGTGAGGGGGAAAAGCGAGCTTATTGCTTGCTTCAATCAGAATTGTATTGTCGTACTGGGGTTGTACCCAAAAGAGAATTGCTCTTGTTCTTGTATGGCAATGTGATTGCCTGTTCTGCCTGCCTCTGCCTGGCTCTGCTGGTTGTGGCTTGTCTACTACCTTTATTATGCTTCCTTTTGTGGTCATGGGACAGTCAGACAGGGGTGTCAATGAGCCATGAATATCATATTAATTGAAGATGCTGAAATGAGTTTTAATATTGATTTGCATAGCAATAATACTCAACAGAGACTTTAGATTTAATTAACATTTTTAGCTCACAATTACCAAAATAATTAAGCACTTCTTTTTAGCTCAAAGTAGTAAAATAAATAATAAATAAGAGCATTCGCTTATTAATCTTAATTAACCAAAACTAGTTGAACTCGCAGCAGCACAAACAGTAATGAATGCTAAATTTCACGAAAGAAAAGCTCACACAATGCTCAGAGCGTGTGGAAATGGGTCAAGGTTAAATTAGGTCAACGAGGCAGTGAGTAGCAAGTCGTAGTAGTTGTAGTTGCAGTAGTAGTAGTAGTAGTCGTTGCTTGTTAACTTGAATGCTTTTTCGAATCGGTTTTCATTCCCGCAGTCAGCTTTGACTCCCCTTTCGTGTGGCCTTCAACCAGAGCATTGACAGGCAACATTGTTGCTCAACCTGTCAGGTAATAAGTAACTTAATTAATAAAATACTAACAGAAACTGCTAAAAGGGATTGTTTTAAAATTTAGTGCAGTGGGAAAATGTGAAAATGAAATGTGTTGCATAAATAGAATCATTGTTAAAGAGGTAGGTAAATTTTACTCATCCCTAGTGCTGAAAAGTATGCTACATTATTTAAATCACATATAATGATCAAGCTTAACAGATTTAGGTATAAGCTACGCTATACTAAGCACCTTTCTATTCGCTACATCACACTTAGAAAATGATCATGTTACATATATTTTTAGTACATTCTTCAGACTTCTACACTGATAGAAAAAAGATTCTAAAATCAAGATTTTGGTCTTAGAACTAAGAATTTTGGCCTAAAAAATGCGTCGAGAACATGGAATTCTTGAAGTAAGAATACACAGCTTGATTTCAAGAACATTTTAAATAAGACCAAAATCTTATTAACAAGACCATAAATTCTTAAAATTTTAAGACCATAAATATAAATTTAAGATTATAAGTATTTAGATTTTTAAGAACCAAACACCTTATTTATAGACCACAAATTCTTATATAAAAAAAAAATTAGATTAACCGCCATTTTACATATGTTGCACATTTTTAATATTTATATAATTTTTTTTTATAAATTTTTCTTTATTTTGTAAATTTCTTACATTTATGAAATTTGATTATAGTTTATAAATTTTTTTCATTTATTAAATTTGATTATATCTTTAATTTTACATACCAAATTTACTTGTCCGGCTTCTCGGTTTGAACTCACGACTCCTGCTTGGGTTGACACACGGCAACGCTGTTCACTGTCGACTTAGACCCTTGCGCCGCAAAGCTTTAACAGTTTGCACATCCCAAAAACGAAATACAATCCTTATGAACAGATTGTAAGCATGCAGAATGCGGGCGACTCGGGTTCAAGTCCAGGCAGAGAACTACGTTTTTTTTATTTTTTATTTAATTTAAAATTTAAAAAAAAATGTAATATTTTTCTGTCAGTACTAAATATTTTGCCTAATATACGATTTAAAATCGAAACATCGTATATTAAGTACCTTAAATAATTTAAAGATTTTATTCTTAGTTTTAGCCTTTAATGGTCTTATTTTTTAGAATAATGGTCTTATGCAGAATGCGGGCGACTCGGGTTCAAGTCCAGGCAGAGAATTACGTTTTTTTTATTTTTTATTTAATTTAAAATTTAAAAAAAAATGTAATATTTTTCTGTCAGTACTAAATATTTTGCTTAATATACGATTTAAAATCGAAACATCGTATATTAAGTACCTTAAATAATTTTAAGATTTTATTCTTAGTTTTAGCCTTTAATGGTCTTATTTTTTAGAATAATGGTCTTATTTTTAGCAAATTGGTCTTAAAATATTCTTGTTGTGCTAAGATTTTTTTAAGATGTGTTTTCTTGATTTTAGAATCTGGTCTTTTCTATCAGTGTACCTACACCCAGTATATGTACCACTTCCGCAACTTCTCATTAAATTCGCAACACATCTATAATTTTATGGCATGTGTTAAGCTCTAGAGTGAATTCCACGCTCTGTTATTTCAAGTGCTTCATAGTTTATGGCTTAACCTTTAGCCCTGCTGCTATAGTTATACGCATTTACTAATATAAGCAGCAGCACAAATTACGTATACGCAACGTGTTACATCGCCACACAGTCAGCAGTCAGACGTTAGCCCTGAGGGACAAACGAATTCGAATTCGAATTGTGAATTGAGAATTCCAGGGACGGCAACTTAAATATGAGTAAGGGTTTACACTGACTGTGTGTGCGTGTGTGTGTGTGTCCATAAATGTCAAAGTCAATGCAGTTAACAGTGTGGAGAGAACTCTCAGGCAACTCGAGCTGTTCGACGAGTCAAGGTTGTTGCACACACACGCACACACATACACACCAGTGTTGCCAACTCAGCCTTTTTCCCGTCAGATCTGGCTGTTTTTCAAAGTTCAAAGCGGGAAAAAAATGAAAACAGCGGGCAGCGGGAAATCTAGCCTTAATTTTATTTTGATTGGCTTTTTTTAGTTTTTTGTTCAATTTGGCAGCTCTACTCAATTTTCGATTGCGTTGAATTTCGGGTTATCGGCTGCATTGCTTCCATCACTACGTTTTGCTAAAAATTGTTACCATCTCTATCTAAGTCCAAATAAGACCGCGAATCTTTGTGTGTACAAAATGCCAAAAGAAATATACAAACAGAAAGTTCGTGAGGAGTGGCTTCAAAGCCCTGAATTTAAGGACTGGTTGCGCAAAGATGTTTCAAATACATCGCGTGTGTTTTGCAGTTATTGCAAAACTACTTTAACGGCTAAATTGTGGGACGTTCGGGCACATGCCAATACCAAAAAGCATTTGAGCGCTGTTGGTGGCGTAGTTCAAATAAATAAGCTTAATTTTGTAAAACTACCAACAAAAACATCTGAGCAGGAAGTTGCTATTTGCCTATTTATTGCCCAACATGCTGCAATAGTCTCAGCAGATCATTTGAGCCAAATTTGCTCACAAAAGTTCGCAGACTGACTGAATAATTTCATTTATTAATAAACATACCCTATTATTTGTTAAAAAAAAGAGTCATACTCATATGAAGTAAGAAACAACACGCAAAAATGTCATCAGCCTTTTTTCCAGCTTTTTTTTAAATTTCAGCCTTTTCTAGCCATTTTTTTAATTCAATCTGGCCTTTTTTTGCTCATAAAAGTTGGCAACACT